>JANRMT010062840.1:9217299-9263838 GCA_026402145.1 Polypterus bichir lapradei | reverse complement strand
AGGGCTCTGGCTGGGCCATTCAAGAACAGTCACAGAGTTGTTGTGAAACCACTCCTTCATTATTTTAGCTGTGTGCTTAGGGTCATTGTCTTGTTGGAAGGTAAACCTTCAGCCCAGTCTGAGGTCCTTAGCACTCTGGAGAAGGTTTTTGTCCAGGATATCCCTGTACTTGGCTGCATTCATCTTTCCCTCGATTGCAACCAGTCGGCCTGTCCCTGCAGCTGAAAAACACCCCCACAGCATGATGCTGCCACTGCCATGCTTCTCTGTGGGGACTGTATTGGACAAGTGATGAGCAGTGCCTGGTTGTCTCCACACATACCGCTTAGAATTAAGGCCAAAAAGTTCTATCTTGGTCTCATCAGACAGAGAATCTTCAAGTGTCTTTTAGCAAACTCCATTTGGGCTGTCATGTGTCTTGCACTAAGGAGAGGCTTCCGACAGGCCACTCTGCCATAAAGCCCTGACTGGTGGAGGGCTGCAGTGATGGTTGACTTTCTACAACTTTCTCCCATCTCCTGACTGCATCTCTGGAGCTCAGCCAAAGTGATCTCTTTCTTCTTTACCTCTCTCACCAAGGCTCTTCTCCCCCGGTAGCTCAGCTTGGCCGGACGGCCAGCTCTAAGAAGGGTTCTGGTTGTCCCAAACATCTTCCATTTAAGGATTATGGAGGCCACTGTGCTCTTGGGAACCTTAAGTGCAGAAGAAATTTTTTTGTAACCTTGGCCAGATCTGTGCCTTGCCACAATTCTGTCTCTGAACTCTTCAGGCAGT
The DNA here is from genome assembly GCA_026402145.1 of Polypterus bichir lapradei. Classification (NCBI taxonomy): domain Eukaryota; kingdom Metazoa; phylum Chordata; class Cladistia; order Polypteriformes; family Polypteridae; genus Polypterus; species Polypterus bichir. The sequence continues at coordinate 9,263,064 of JANRMT010062840.1, read as the reverse complement.
TCCTTTGACCTCATGATTCTCATTTGCTCTGACATTAATTTTGAGCTGTAAGGTCTTATATAGACAGGTGTGTGGCCTTCCTAATCAAGTCCAATCAGTATAATCAAACACAGCTGGACTCAAATGAAGGTGATCTCAAGGATGATCAGAAGAAATGAAAAGCACCTGAGTTAAATATGAGTGTCACAGCAAAGGGTCTGAATACTTAGGACCATGTGATATTTCAGTTTTTCTTTTTTAATAAATCTGCAACAATTTCAAAAATTCTTTTTTTTTGTCTGTCAATATGGGGTGCTGTGTGTACATTAATGAGGAAAAAAATGAATATTAATGATTTTAGCAAATGGCTGCAATACAACAGAGTGAAAAATTGAAGGGGGTCTGAATACTTTCCGTACCCACTGTATATCGGAGTCTAAAAAGGCCGCCAACATTGTAATTTCTTCCGATAAATCTTCAATTCTCTCTCTGAAATACATAATATCTTCAGCAGAAACCATTTCATCGGTAGTAGTAAGCATTTTTCTAATTAATTTTTGCGCTATCGATTCACCAATCAGTAACTAGAGGGCGTGTTAGAGCCCACCCTCTCAACTTCGACGAGTGAAAGTGACAGTTTTATTTCAAGTCGTATTTCGTGACGGTTTGCAGGAATGTTACGGACAAAATGAAATAAATAAATAAGCAACAAAAAACATATTTCGTGACATATTTATTTATTTATGCTCTCATTTCATGACATATTTATTTATTTAGGCTCTCATTTCATGACACATTTATTTATTTATGCTCACATTTCACAGTACTTTTATTTATTTACGCATTAATTAATTTATTTATTTAATTTTGTCCAAAATATTCCTCCATATTGCATTGCTGTCACACAATTGAATAGAAAACGTATCCTTACCTCGATAAAAATAGCTCCAGGAATGTGACACGATAAAGCAATTATTTCCAGATCCCTTTTCTTGTCACAAAAAAAATGTGTTGGAAACACAGAAGGAATGTTTTCTTATATCAAAACTTTTGCTGTTTCAACAAGAACGTATCTGGTAAGTTTCCAGGGTTTTATTTTCCAGTAGTGCTCCGTGCCCCATAGGTTCCATTTTTAAACATCAGGACTGGCTATGTATTTTTTTCAGATTTATAGAAATTTCTTAACTTTAGAACATCATTTTGAATGACAAATACTGTATATTTGCAAAGAAATAACTTTGTCTTCGAAAAATACTGAACTTTTCTTCTAACAACAGAATCCAATTTAAAGGAAACTGACCTTCGTTCATCCATCATTTTACTGAATATCTCTAAGGAAATAGCAGTGAATAAAAATGGGTTCTGTAATCCAGCCCTAAATTTTATGTTTGACCATTGTCCTAATGTGTTCTGTGGTGGTGATGGTGGAGGATTTCACTGGTAAATAGTTTCTATATACAGCGAGAATAACAAAATAGAACAATCCCAAAACTGGCCAATCCAATACAGGGTCTTGGGGGTCTGGAGTCAACCCTGGCAGCACGGGTCACAAAGACACAAACATCCATTACAGGTCCCACTGGCACAGACACCTGCACAAGGCTAATTTAGAGTCACCAGTTAACCTAAGACGGTGAGGGGATGACCGGAGAGACCAGAGGAAAAGAACCCACACAGACACAGGGAGAACATGTAAACTCCAAACTCTGCTATCGGGTGGGGATTCAAACCTGAGCACTGGGGGGTCAGTAAGGACCCACCATGCCACCCCACAGAGAGCCTAGTGAGAAAAAAAAAATTACAGCACAAAGATGTAGGCATACGGGGCACTTCTAAATGTCAAAACAGAACAAAACATCTAAACTCAAAAGGTGTACGTGCAGTAAGTATTGGAGCGCAACCAAGTTAAGGATTTCAGGACTGCATAGGCACTGGAATTTATTGGAACTGAAAACATTTGAAACCAAGAAAGCAGATTTCTTGTAAACACTGACATTTCTGCATTTAAGTGCCGTAATGGTGGGCAATTTACACTCTTTCATGTGCATGATTGCCTGCAGCTGCTTCTCCCTATCACTTCATCCTGATTTGCTTGCCAACTCTCGATGAGTATCTGCTTTACATTTTCTGTACTACTATCTGTGTACTGATTGATTCTCTGCCGATTTCGGCTTTAATTATAATTGCATATTTGATTACGTGCTTATTTAAATTATTGAGTCTTTCATAATTTATGCTAATTTTTAATTGTTATAATTTTGAAAATTACACTTGAGCGAAAAAAAAGCACAGCTCTCTAAGATATAAACTTTAATAACAATTAAAGAAATGCAGTCTAATGTATTTTTTAAATGATTACATTCAATCTGACCATCCATTTCAAACCTCATACAACCCAGTGTTTAGGGTAACAAGCAGCCATAGCCTCTCCTGGCATAATAAGGAAGTTACCAATCCAGGACGGGGCACCAGTCCACCACAGGTCACAGCCACATTGGGTCATTTTAGTTACCAGTTAAAGTAACACAGACACTGTGAACTCCAAAGACAGCCCAGTCTCCTGAAGGACTGAGGCAGCAACACAAACAGCACTGTGTCCCGCTTCTTTAGTCAGCCAGCTAATGATCTGTAACAACTCACTTTCAGATAGCAGAACACAAACTTAAGGTGGGATGACTAATTTTTAGACATAGCAGCACTTGAAGCTGTGCAAAGGAGAGCAACCAAGTGCGTCCCAGTACTTAATGAGATATCCTACTCTGACAGACTCAAAATACTTAAACCTGTTTAATCTCTAGCAGAGAAGACTGTGTGGGGTCCTAATCCAGGTATGTAAAATCTCAAGCCCCTTTTTTCATGTTTATATTGAAGAAATGTATCTACTGTATATGTATAAAATCCTAAGCCTGTGACTTTTTATGTCACAATTTAAATTGGGCTTATTTTAAAACCTACATATATATGTTTGGGATCATTCTTTTCAGAATTTATCGAACTTTAATGTAATGTTGTGAGATTTTCAGATTCTTATTCTGTTTTTAAATTATAAACTATAAAATATCAAGAACTCACGTCCCACGAGACGAGACTTTGTGCCAAGAGATTTAACCACGCCTGGGGCTGGAAATAAAACACAAAGAGTAGGACAGCTGCTGTACAGGCTTTTAAATGTTCGAAGCATCGCGCGAGATGCAGATCATGCGACATGGCAGCAGCAAGCCAGCAGCTAAACGAGGAAAGAGGAGGTAAAAAATAAAGCTGTATTTGTGTCTCATTGTATCACCGTGTAAGAGGGGGTTTTCGGAGGAGCGATTGTGTCTCCTTGGGGTGCATTCAGCCCCCCTCTTCACAACGTGAGTGGCAGACTGGCTGCAACTGGGGGTTGGGCACCAAAGGCACCAGGGGGGCTTGCCCCCCTAGTCCCTCAATATATTTAAGAAACATCTGAAGACCCAATTGATAGAAGAAGAAAATATAGTTCTATTACACTTGCTGGATAAACAGGACCTAACCTAATGTTACTCGATTATGTTGACCTCCTTTGTAAGTCGCTTTGGATAAAAGCGTCGGCCAAGCAAATAAATGTAAATGTAAGAAGAAGTGACAAAATCTCAGACTTTTGTATTTGTTAAATTGTCATTGATTATTATTATTTGTTTATTGGTTCATTTTGCAAAATGTTTATACTATGTTAAGGGTGAAGCTTATGCTGGCAGCATTGTGCAGAAAGCAGGGAGGCAGAAGAGCACATTGCACACTGACTCACACCCATAGTCTTCACCAGTGTGATCGGCAAAATTCACCAAAGCAGATTTGGAAGCATAGTGGTTAGCCCTACTGCCTCAGAGCTCAGATAACATTTCTGGCAACAATAATTGGTCCAGCATAGTTGGCAGATGCTACTCTAGCTTTTAGGGACAATTAAAAGACCATTACACCATTATAATCCACACAACACTAGTTCACTTTCTCCTAATCCAATGACTTTTAATGTATTTTGACGAAATTCCCAAACACTTCCTCGTCTTCGCCAAACTCGAGACGAAGCAAATTCACCGGGGGTTTGCTCATCACTAGTCTTCACAGCGGAACAGTTTAGAGGTGCCGTTCAATCAACCCTGCATGTCTTTGAAATGTGGGACTAATGATAGTCGTCTCTGAAACCCCCCAAGGATATCATGAAGGATGAGTGGGACAGCAAGGCACTGAATTCAGGTACCTGAAAATGTGAATAAACAGCCCTACCTGCTATGCCACACAAGTGTTATGCTGAATTACGACAGAGAGAACCACGTGTTCCAAAAATACAATCTTAAAATGAATGGTTCTTTGATGGCACTTTACTGGATTATGTGGTTCCTTGAAGAACTATTGCTTGTTAAAGCTCAATATCATTCTGGGAAGGGTCCTATGCAGATTAGATTGGTTCTTTGGGCTTTTAAAAGGTTCCTAGTATGTGAATAAAACAGAAAACTTGAACTTAGCTGGTGTTATTGGTTGCAGCAACAGTTCTTTCAAAATTATAAAAGTCTGTTATCATCTATTCATGGCTATTTATGAAATCTGTTACAGATCTAAATAAATAAAGGTTGTTTCTGGAACCAGTTTGGCAATTTTTATTTTTTAATGTATATACCTGATGAAGGCTTACTTTTGATGAAAACGAATATCACTCCTGGGAGCTCCTGATGCCTAGATAAGCCAATTACCTGTCTCATTAGTATCCAATGCATGAATGCAATCACTTCTATTGTTGTTGCTAGCAATATTCAGGAGCACTGAGTGTCTCTCCAAGCATCATTTATTCTATTCCAGTTTTTCATTTTCTTCTGCAACAAGTGTTTTACTGTGGCTTTCCCTTCCGCTGTCACATCTTGACCACAGGTAGGTCTTCACTCTGTCATTTGCCTTACATCGTCAGGAATGACACCTTACCTCTCTATCCTGAATACAAAAATATGGACCTTTGCTAATTCTCCATAGGGTTAATAATATTTTATCATAAGAGAAATTCCTCACACTGAGATAAACATCTGCCCCAATCAGGACTGGTACTTGCTCAAGCAATTGAAAAATGAATTAATTGATGATCTTCTTGGCTGTAGAATTAATCGAATCTGAATGGTTCAAAATGCTTCTGCTAGAAATTCATGACCACATACTGTACCCTCTAAGGTGGCTCCACTACATTGGTGTCATTTTCATTCTAGAAATGCAATCAGAACTCCAAAATTCTAGTTGAAAACCTGTAAAAATAAAACATGCAAATAAATATCAAGTACCCTTACCCCTTACTCCAATCTCTTTGTCCCTGCCTTGTGAATGATGTTCCTGGAATAAGTTTTGGACCCCAAGATCCTGAACTGGGTTGAGAATGTTTGTAAAAGGTTGACTGAATGCATTTCCAGAATGTGACCCAAAATGTTGCTACTAGACTGCTGAAGTACACCAAATCCATGACCGTATAACCGTCCAGTAAGGTTTCTTCCTTATCATTAATAAAGTCTTCACAACTGATTCTTCCTTTGCTTATTCTACCCACATAAATCACGTTAAGAAACTTTCTTACTTCCACCATACATATCTAGTATTTGCCCATTCCTCTCTTTTTCCAAAGTTGAAAAATTTGCCCATGCTTTTATAACATCCCACATTGACTACTGTAACTCCCTACTGGCAAGTGCCTCTTCTAAATCTGTTATTACATTTCCAGTTTGTTCAAAACTCCTCTGCAGCTGCAAGCACATAACACTCATCCTGCTCCTTCTTCACTGACACCCTCATAACTAGTCTTAAACTAGTCAGGCGACTCTACTCTTTCAGTGTCCATGATCATCATCCTAAATTGTATGCCATGTCTCTTTCCATGATCCCCATTATCTTCTACAAAGCTTCCATTTATACAACACCCTGGGAGTCTCCACCTGCCTTCTTGAGCCTTCTCAGTCTTGTAAGGTGCAATGAGAATCTTCAAGGCATTCCTGTATTGCAGAACTCAGCACACTTGTGAACATTTTACTGTCACCTTTCCAGGTAGGCCTAGCTCTAGGTCATGGCTTCCCGATTCATTTTACCCCCACACCCCCTGTGACGGAAAAGGCCGATTTCTCACCCCTTTGGTTTGAGAAGAAGTATGAGGTTAACGCAGAAAAACAGATCACCAATTGAAGCTTTATGAATAATGGATACTTTATTCTCCATCAATAATTGTTTTGGTAAAGCCATACTCAGTGTAATCCTCCTTCCATTTTCTAATTTTTTCGTGACTAGCCATGATTAAATGAACGGTAAAAAAGTAAGAGCGAAGCGATGGTGACTTATTGAGGCAGGCAGGCGAGATCACAATAGCACACAGGCTCAATGTAGTGCGCGTCAAGTCAATCTAAAATGCGCAGTCAGATTCGAAAAAATATATCTTTTCAAGTTCTATTTGGATATAAGTAGGTTCTATTTAGTCGACAGAAATAACTTTGGTAGGAATGTAAGTTGAATTTAGCCTTTAAATTTCTATGGTGAAGAAAAATGTATGCAATGATGACTAAATTTAACTTACATTCCTGCCAAAGATATTTCTGTCGACTAAATAAAACTTACTTATATTTAAAATTTAAATAGAACGTGAACAGATACGATAGTTCATAATACCCACGCAGCACTAAGTGCGCGTAAGAGCGGAAGTCATCTGTTTTAACAGGCAGCGTATTGCACTGATACGAAATAGCCTGCCCATTTAATTATTTAGGAATGGACAGATAAATTAAGATTTTGTACAAATAATGTTTTTCATTTTTCTTCTTTGATGGATTCTGGCACCCCCAATTGGGAAGCGCTGCTCTAGGTTGATGTGCCGACTACTACACTGCCTCGTCCTTTAGCTTGTTGTCCTTGAGAGCAGTAGAACATCTTTTCAATGGGCAGATTGACATGTCTGTCATGTTGACATTGCAGGGGCTGCAGTAGGTAATCTGCATGTCACAAGCATGGCTTACGGTGTTAGATCAGTGGCATTGGGAATCTCTGGGGTGTTTCCTAAGATTCCTGTATAGGTTGGGTGATGCCTCCTTCATATGGTACCAAGCATTACTAGTGTAGAAATACATTCCATCCTGGGAAAGGTAACTGCACCTAGTGAACCACTTCCCTAATCCTCTCCGATTTATAAAACCTGGTGTACACAACTTACCCTTTATAAATCACAAGTATTATATAAATGCAAATGTGTCTCGAAACCATGAACTGTCATGTCCCTTCCTCGTCTTTGGGCTGTGGACCCACATCTGATCTCCACCTAAAAAAAGGATTCCCTCAAGTCCACAGGTCATAATGTCTCTTTAGTGTTAGCCTTGCCTCCTTCAAGTGCTTACGAGCACAGAGACAAACACCAAGACACAAACTGAATCAAAGTTAAGCCCGATAATGGGTGTGTTTATTTAAGAAAAAATAATTCACAGTTGTCCTTGTAGCAGAATCACCTTCCCACTGTTTAAACCATGGAAAACATTGTGTAAAAATGGTAGTTACGTAAACCAGCCATGCTATTCCCTCTTTCAGAGTCCCCAGTCATCGTCCTGCAGCATCGGGCGGTGTGTTCCTCTCCCTCATCCCCTGTTATTATCTTCAATGCTGTATTTACACAGTGCCCTGGGAGTCTCTGTGTGCCTCCTCAAGCCTTCCTGGCTTCTAAGGTGCAATGAGAATGTTCCAGAAATGAAATGCAGAGCTCAGCACACCTGTGAACATTCTGCTGTCGATCAACCGTCCAGCCCCACCTATCGTTAGGGTGATATGCTGGCTACTACATTATTTTGTATCCAATGTTGTATATTCCTAGTTGTTTATTTTGAATTTCTATGAAGTACTCTGAGCATGGGAAAGGTGCTATATAAACAAAATGTATTATTAGTGATATAACCCTCACATTTCATTTTAAAAGCTCTGAATTCAAACTTCAAAATAATTATAAACCACCTCACGGCTCCAAGGACCTGTGCTCAAAGTTCTCCACCTTCACACTTTTTTGGTACCCATCTTAAAATAAGTAGATTTGAGTAATGCTTGGATATCTTTCTCTGTGATTTGTTATCCTATTTAGTGTGTTAATGGTATTTCCTATTCTAGAAATGAAATATGTTATTGATATTATGTTAATGATAGTGCTAATATGAAATAAAGATTGACTGATTGATCCACCTTTTTCCCAAACTCACAGTTCTAATTATATGCTGAAAAAAATGAACCCATCTAAATCAGTTCAGTTTCAAGGCCATTCCATCAGGATGCCTACCTTTCTAAAAGAGTAGAATCCAAGTCACAGCATGAAAAATGACTACACTGTTTTAATGTGAGTCATCTGATAAAGTTTGCCTGTTTCTCGTAGTAATTAATCTGACCAAAGCCTGGTTTCATTTCTAATGGGATGTGACCGAAGTTGCCTGATTTCCCAAAAGACCCTGAGATATGGTCCATTTTCTGTGAGGGCTGACATCACTCATTATCTCTGTGGGCTTAACTCTGGGAGTGTATAAGCGGTGTTTTTATGTGCTGTTCAGGCTTCTTATTAACAGCACTAACCTTAGCTTGTTACAAAATGATAACGTGCATTTTTAAAATGGCTTTCAGCTTTGCATTGTGTATTATACATTGCGGCCACTGTTTTCTTTTATTTTATTTTGCTTTTTGATATCAGTTTTGTCAAATCTTTAGTGAAAGTCCTCTCAATGTAATCTTCAGAAAAGCTAAGAACATGCCACAGCATTATTCATAGATGGTTAATACAGTCTTTGAAAATGTCATAATGAATACATCTAAATTCATAACACCCATTTCTGCCACTTATGACTTATTGTAAAGATTAATTCCATATTTAAAAAAAATCAGGAGTGTGCTCCCTTAGACTTTCCCATATACTGAGATAGAGGAAAAGGTCATCAGAACCACTTCCAGTTGTTCAATATTTCTCAAATATCATATCTCTTTGTTTCTCATCATAACTAATTGATAACATTGATACACAATCATTTATCTCTATTTATAATCAAACTTTATATTAAAACTAGCAAAATACCCGCGCTTCGTAGCGGCGAAGTACTGCATTAAAATTTTTATTATCCGGTTGTAATATGACCAAGCTGTGCACTGAGCTTACTCTTGAGCATGCAACTTACAGTTGGCCATGTGAACAGTAATCTTGTTTCAAATCTCACAGCTTGGATTGCTGCTGTCATAATCAGTTTGAGTTTCATGGTTTGTTTCAATTACGACAGTATTTGCAGGACTTGTGTTGAAGTGACATTTGGCATCTGTCAAGCGTTGTAAGCATACAACGAGTTTCATTGATAACTTCACATCCAGCTTTTGAGAGTTTGAACATTCAAAAACATCAAAGTGTCCACTACTGAAATCGTCACCTGTGAATCTAAGATGTTTAAGAGGTATTGGCGATTGTCGAAAGGTGTAAAATATTTGGCCATTTTGGTACACTTGAAAGCGACAACCGAACAATTCAGCGGCAGCCATCAACTCACATGCAGAACCATAGGTGAAGGGCTTAAGCATTTCACTCTTATAGTGCTCCTGTGTAGTATAATTATCTCCTGTACCGTCATCAGTCCACACCTTGAACCTGTTCCAGTCATTCAGTACATAAGACACAATGTTCCTCCGGATATCAAGAGTGAGCCTGATATGGCTGTGCAATATGTAACACAGAGAATGGAAAAGGTAGGTGCCATCTCTGGGCATGGAAACCACTCAGTAAGTGACAGTTCTTTGATCGATGGTGATCACCTTGATAGACATGGTAATGGGGGTACGGTTGGAATGATAAAGGAAATGGGTACCTGAGCAATGTAAAGTAAGTCTAAAATACCTACACCATAACTATAACTATAGGCAGGCAGCCAACAACGTGGGAGGCGTTGGGATGGGGCACCCAACGCCGCCTCACACAGTGACCGAGCTGCAGGCTATAGACGTATATACAGTATGTACGTAAGTAGGATTCAGTTAGTGTTGGGAACCCGTGTACCAAATTTCTTGAAGATGGGCCCATAAGTAACAAAGACTGTTGAAAAGTTCAATATGGCGGCTGACAGTGGCGTCATACCACCAAAATAAGTACCTACATTGGTTTCAGTTAGCGCAGGGAAGCCGCCTACCAAATTTCGTGAAGATGTGGCCATAAATAAGAAAGTTCAACATGGCGGACGTTGTCGACCGTTATGACCGTTACGTGTAGAATTTCAAAATGAAACCTGCTCATCTTTTGTAAGTAAGCTGTAAGGAATGAGCCTGCCAAATTTCAGCCTTCTACCTACACGGGAAGTTGGAGAATTAGTGATGAGTCAGTCAGTCAGTCAGTGAGTGAGTGAGTGAGTGAGTCAGTGAGGGCTTTGCCTTTTATTAGTATAGATGATATTTTCACACTTAGGGAGGTCGAAAACAGTGGTGGAATTTTTTCATAATTGCATGTGCATTACTTAAATTACGTGCAAAGTCAAAAAAGCTATAGTCATCTAAAAACATAGAAAACGTGTTAGTATTATATAATATTTGTTGCAATAAATTGCTATAGGTAAAACTGCATTTAGCTAATTATGATAATGATGGTGGAAATAAAAAAATATATATTATAAAATTAAATGTATTAACAGGAACACAACAGGAATGTAGCAGCTTATTGTAAAAGTATTCAGTTAAAGCATCTGGAAGTGGCCCAAAAGTTGATAGGATTCCTTATTTTTGATATAAAGCAGGTGTACAAAATCTCACTGACCGAGGTCAAAGCGTTTTCGAGTTATCGTGTTTACACAGAGACAAACAGACAGACAGGCATAATTTCAAAAATGGTATCTTCGGACTCAGGAAGGTCTAAAATGTCAAGATTCATCAAAATCTTGAGTTTGAATTTTTTTCACGATTCCTGGACTTTCTCTTTACTATGCATATGAGAAAATAAAAATACATGTTTTTTTCAGTTTGGGTAATCTAATCCATTTATAATATGAATAAGAGAACATGCCATCTTCTGTTCAGATACAGTACATGGGCTATTACACATATCATTTAAAAAAGGCACTTGGCATACTATTAAATATTTCCTCCCATCCATATTTCTAAACCCAAAGAATTTATGGATGGACAGGTGACCCCAGCCAGGGTGGTTGGCGGCACCTTTCCCAGTCATGACGTCAATGCATTGGATGAGCAGTAGATGACTGTCTATCAGGGTTATATGTTTCCTCCGTATGCTGGGTGGTGGAAATCCTCTGATGCTGCTCCAGTTGGATTCCTGCAGGACTTCCTGGGAATTGCTCTTGGTGCAGGCAGTGTTTATGGGGACCACTGGGGTTGCTGGTGGGAGTTCCTGGAGAGCAACTTCCCTGTCCTTATCTGTCTGACCCAAAAGTGTTTCCAAGGTATGCTGGTAATGTGCTGGAAGTACTTCTGGGCCCCACTATAAAAGAAGCCTGACCTCCTCTGCCATGTGATTCAGAGTCGGGAGTGCAGTGAGACTAGGGATGCTATTCATTCGGAAACATATTAAAACATCCTATAATTGGAAAGTAAAAGATGTGTTCTGTACTGAACTGATATGGAATACGATTGTTCAGTATTTTTGTATACATCATGCTTTAAGAAAACTTGTGGGAAAAGCCCCAAGGAGGACCCCAAATGGCCATGTTTCTCTTTTTAATAAAGCCATATGGCATGGCAACCCTAAGTGAGACAAAACTCAGATGGATTGGAGACAAAGGAAGGAAGGAAAGGAAGGAAAGGAAGAAATCAAGGTAGTGAATTATAGTTTGTTAAATGGTGATGAAAAAGCCTGTTCTAAAGGAAGAAAAAGTGAAATATAAGGCTTGTATCTGTGTATACTGTAGTTGGGTTTAGGGATCTGAGACACCCCCTTCAGGTCACACCACTTAATCCACCTTTGTGGATGATGATCCATCAGCACAGGGTACGCTCATGCCAATCTACAGTGGCCTTCAAGCCAGTGGCGTAGCGTAGTGGGGGCAGCCCGCCCCGGGCGGCACTTTTAGGGGGCGGCAAAGAATTACTGTATATTTTAGTCTTTTAAATTGAAATACCTAAATAAGGGGGCGGCGAAATTTTCCTCCGCCCCGAGCGGCTGACACCCACACTACGCCACTGCTTCAAGCTTCATGTCTTTGGGATGTACAAGAGGAAAAGTGGTAGAGACATTGCAAGAAAGTGGAAAAACTCACATAGATGGGCCCAAAGCCAGCATCTGTTCCAGTCTCCTTGAAATGTGAGCTAACAGTGTGATGCTTTTAAATCGAAAATGTAATATTCTAAATATTTCTTTCATAATATGTGGTTTACAGGGATAACAGCACTTTAGGTCCTTTAACAGATAGTGCACATTCTTTGATAAGGCTAGTTTGCTCATATTAATAATTTTCTCACTCATTTGAAGGATTTTATACAGTTTATGGCCAAAAGTATGGGGACACCCGTCCAAATTGTTGAGTTCAGATGTTTCATTCTACGTATTAACAGGTACATAAAATCAGCACATAACCATTGACAAACATTGGCAATAGAAGAGGTCATACTGAGTGTACTGAGTCTTGGATAGAGATTCGTTCACAAATCGAATAATTATCATTAAACTGATTCTCAGGAAGTGATTTGTTCACTAATCAAAATGGACGAGAATCATTGAAGTGGTTCTCAGGTAGTGATTTGTTCACGAATCAATTGAATGAGAACTACTACATTGAGTCTCAGATTGTAATTTGTTTACGGATCAAGTGAATGATTATTATTAGACTGATTCTCAGACAGTGATTCGTTCACAAATCAAATGGACAAGAATCATTGAAGTGGTTCTCAAGTAGTGATTTGTTCACAAATCAAATGAATGAGGACCATTACACTGAGCCTCATATTGTAATTTGTTCATGAATCCAATGAACGATTATCGTTAGACTGATTCTCAGGAAGTGATTCGTACACGAATCAAATGAACGACAACCATTAGACTGGTTATTGGATAGTGATTCGTTCACAAATCAAATGGACAAGAATCATTGAAGTGGTTCTCTGGTAGTGACTCATTTAAAAATCAAATGAATTAAAACTATTACACTGAGTCACGGATAGTGATTCGTTCACAATTTGAATGATTACCGTTAAAACTGATTCTCGGAAGTGATTTGTTCACAAATCAGAATGGACAAGATTAATTGAAGTGGTTCTCAGGTAGAGATTTGTTCACAAATCAAATGAATAAGAAACATTAAACTGATCCTCAGATTTTAATTCGTTCATGAATCTAATGAACAATTATCATTAGACTGCTTCTCAGGAAGTGATTCGTACATGAATCAAATGAACGAGAACCATTAGATTGGTTATTGGATAGTGATTTGTTCACAAATCAAATGGACAAGAATCATTGAAGTGGTTCTCATGTAATGACTCATTTACAGATCAAATGAATGATTATCATTAGACTGATTCTCAGGAAGTGATTCCTTCAGGAATCAAATGAATGAGAATCATTAGACTGGTTTTTGGGTAGTGACTCGTTCTCGAATCAAATAAGTCATGACTCATAATTCAGGTGGTTCTTGTACAAACGCTTTAAACATTTACCACTGTCCAATGAATTTCCACGAAAATATTCAGCAAATAAGGTCACCATCAAACACAGCATATCTCTTCGAAAAACAATAATCCTAATGGTCATCCTTTAGAGATTAACTGCTGCGTCTTATTGAAATGAGCTTCACTTTCACCTCTTTTATCAATACTGCTCAGAGGATTGTTGCTTCATCCAAGTTTTGTGTTTTTCACCTGATGCTGCCAGGATACAATCCAGTCTCCACCGTCCATGAAAATGCAGTTGCAAAATAATGGGGAATAATTTCTTGTACAATAGAAAATATGCACTGATTGAATAAACTTGCCACCAGGCTTATAAAAACACAATTAAACATGTAAGACCTTTGCTTTATCTGTGATTCCAACAATGTAACCCCAGTGATTAAGAGTTACGTAATTAAAATCATAATAGCAATTACATCGTGTAACACACGTAATAGTGAATTTAATGATCTGCAATATGCTTTATTTATGTGCATTATTATTCTCTTCATCATTTTTAGAAGAATGGAAGGACTGCTACAAAACCTCTTACAAAATATTTTATATTAAATATAAATCAAACTACTGTATACCAATCCAGAAGCTTCACTTTTTATTAACAACATTAATTCAGACTACTTTAAACTAGAATGTGATACCAGTCAAGGATGTCTCCTGTCACTGCTTTTTGCAATCGCCATTGAGCCACTGGCAGTTCACTGTCGAAATGCTTGTGAGATAAAGTTCATTATAAGAGAAGGACTTGAACAGAAAATTTCTCGCTATGCAGATAATATGGTACTGTATATATCAGACCCATAAAATACTGTGCCTGCGGTCCTAGCAGCACTAACAGAATTTCAAAAGATTTCTGGTCTCAGAATTAATTTGAATAAAAGTGTGATCTTTCCAGTGAATTCTCAAGCACACAATATTAGATTGGACACCTTCCCTTTTATTATCGCAGATCAGTTTAAATATCTAGGGGTAAACATCACAAGTAAACATAAACCTCTTTATCAACAAAATTTCGGTAAGGAAAAAATTAAGCAAGACTTGCATAGATGGTCAACCCTTCATCTCACTTTAGCTGGAGGAATTAACATTGTTAAGATGAATATCCTCCCTAAGCTTCTCTTCTTACTTCAAAACATTCCAATATACATCAATAAACCATTTTTTAAGAAATTAGATTCAACCATAACCTCATTTATTTGGAATTCAAAACATCCGCGTATCCAAAGAGCGACCCTACAAAGGCCAAAGGCAGAAGTTGGCAAGGCTCTACCTAACTTTCTGTTTTATTACTGGGCTGCAAACATACACACTATAAAAACCTGGACATGGACACAAATAGATGAACATACACAGGCTTGGTCCGCAATAGAAATAAAATCCTGCAGTACTTCTTTATATTCCTTGCTTTGTACCACAATAAATACAAGTCATTGCCAATATACTACCAACCCAATTGTGCTTCATTCATTCAAAATATGGAACCAATGTAGGAAGTATTTTAAGATAGAGAAGCTTTTATCTGTGGCACCTTTGCACAATATCTTTTCCACCCTCTCAAACGTATGCAGTTTTTAATGTTTGGAAAACATTCAGTATTAAATCACTTAGAGATTTGTACATAGACGTCTTCGCATCCTATGAACAATTACACTCTATATTTAAATTTCCAGCAACACATTTCTGTCACTACCTTCAAATTAGAAACTTTGTTAAACAAAACTGGCCCAATTTCCCTCACCTCCCACCTACCTCTATTCCAAAAAAATTATTAATCAGTCTTCAGGACTCAGACAGCATTTCTGTAATATGCAGGGTGTCCCAAAAAGAATATCAGAGTTTTAAAGAGCTGTAGCTTGCCGCTCATTCATTGGAGACTGCAGAGAAACCTAGTGGCGTCTTGAGGAATTTATCTAGTTTCATTTCGTATATAAAAAAAGAATATCTGAGTTTCAAAGAGCTATATTTATTGAATTATACAAGCATATACAAAAACTGTTATATTTACGTGTTTCCCACATTGTCTATAAATGTTGTATGTGCCCCACAAGTAACTGTAACAATATCGAGGCAGTATTCAAATTCCTGCCAAACTCTCTCTAACGTATCGGGATTGACGCTCTGAATGGCAGCCATTATCTTCAAGTTCATTTCGTCCAAAGTTGTAGGCATTGGTGGTTGGAACATTACTCCTTTGACGTATCCCCAAAGGAAAAAGTCACATGGGGTGATATCTGGGGATCTTGGAGGCCAATGGTGGAGTGACAAATCTTGATTCCCAGATCTTCCTATCCAACATTGGGGATAGGTCTCATTTAGGAAATGCTGCACTGGAAGAGACCAGTGAGGTGGTGACCCATCCTGTTGAAAAATGAAATCGGCTGGTTCTTGATCTTCCAATTGAGGAAACAGCCAATGTTGCAGCATTTGCAGGTACACAGCCCCTGTTACTGTGGTTCCTTCAAAAAAGTAAGGTGGAAATCGCGCAAAAAACATTAGTCTTGGGGGAGTCTCGTTCATGTTCGATAACTGCATGAGGGTTTTCCTCACCCCAAATTCGTACATTATGACGATCTACCTTCCCACTAATGTGAAATGTGGCTTCATCACTGAAGATAATCAAGGAACAAAAATCTTCATTGGTCTCTAAATTTTGCTGGATGAAAGTTGAAAACTCAACTCGACGCGTTTTATCCCCTCATCTAAGGGCCTGAACCAAATGCAGATGATACGGTTTCATAACCAACTGGCATCGGAGAATTCTCCATACGCTTGACTTTGGTATCTGTAACTCATGATTTGCTCGTCGAACTGATTTCGATGGGCTCCAAGTGAATGCAGTTTGCACTTGGGCGACATTCTTAGCAAAGGAGGAAGTTTCAGGTCGCCCGGTGGTTTTACCTTTGCAGATACATCCAGTATCCCGAAATTTCTGGTACCATCGATGGATGTTATTGTCATTCAGAGGGTCAGTCCCATATTTTTGACGAACTGCCCGCTGCACAGTAACAACCAATTGAGTTCTGGTGAATTCGCAAACACAAAAGGCTTTTTGTTGTGGCACAGCCATAACTGCAAACAAAATTAATCGAAACAACACACTGTTAGCTTTTTGATAAGCACTAGCACTATCTACCGGCAACAAAATGAGACTAGATTAATTCCTCAAGATGCCACTAGGTTGCTCTGCAGTCTCCGATGAATGGACGCCAAGCTACAGCTCTTTAAAACTCCAATATTCTTTTTGGGACACCCAGTATAAAACATTTTAAAGTCCCTCCCTTTCAAAGATCCCAGAGTACAGTGGGAAAATGATCTCTTACTCAAATCTCAGAAGAGGAGTGGAAGGTAGCAATTCAACTCAAAATTATATATCGAGCACATCTGTCTCGTTTAAAATTATCCAAAATGTTTCCAGGGCAAGACCCAACCTGCAAACGCTGCAATCAAGTTCCAGTCTCACTGGGTCACATGTTTCGGGCCTGCACCAAATTAACATCATTCTGGACAAAATTTTTAAATGCTTTTCAGACAACCTTGGTGTCACAATCCCTCCTAATCCACTAACAGCTGTTTTTGGTGGGCTCACAGAGGGGCTTAAAGTGGAGAAGGACAAACAAACTGTGATTGCCTCTACTACACTATTGGCATGCAGACTTATCTTGCTAAACTGGAAGAATCTTAACTCTCCTCTTTTAAGTCAGTGGGTAACTGATGTTATATATTATTTGAAATTGGACAAAATCAAATTCTCACTTAGAGGATCTGTGCAGAAATTTTTCAAAACCTGGAAGGATCTAATCAATAACATTTTAGAATAAGCTTTTAAAGCACTGAGGAAGCAGATTCTCTCTCCATTTCTTTTTCTTCTCCATTTATCTTTATCTGCTTATTAATTTGTCTATTTACTTATTTTTACTAGCTTTAAATTTTATTCTGCTGCCCATGCTGTCTTTCTCAGGGGTAGGGGTTGATTTGTTTTGAATCCTATTTTTGTAAAATGTATCTATTTGTATGGAATGATATGTGATTTTAATAAAATCAATAAAATTCTAAAAATAAATAAATAAATATAAATCTCAATTGAGCTTTCACAAGCAGAAATAATTCTTGAAAATAAAATGAATAGTCTAATCTGTCCAACCTAGGGATGATTACGTGTTGTCATGCATGAAACTGACTTAGCATTGCTAGTTTGACTCATTGTGTTTATATTTGGTGGTTCATTTTTAAAAAATATATTCGCATTTAAGAGTTTAAAATACTGTATGCTAATAAAACGAGAGGAGAATTCCTGTTCAAAAAATGTACTTTGCACAGTTTTTCATTTTTTATTTGTGCTTGGACGTATATGATTCCTTTCAATATTCATTTCTGTTCTAGGCCATAGATAAAGTGGGTGCCAAGGGCCGTTTGTCACCAAATAAGCTCTAATTTGCTTTATTGCCATTCTCAGCCAAGTTTTAGGATCAATAAAGTTCATGCATTTTACAAGAGGGAGACACTGAACAAATAAATTAAATGAAATTAAATTATGATGTTCAAGGTAAATGTTGAAAAAATGTGATTACAAACCAGACCATTTAAGTTAAGTGCAATTTGTGAGTGGCAGGATTCAAGAGAAGCAGCAGCATGACATTCTGTAACAAAAGCTCACCTGTTGTAGAGGAATTTTATTTTGTGGAATAAAATGAAAGAATCCTATTGAAATAAACTGTGCACAGAAAACATAAAATCCTAATTGCTGTAATAGAAAGTTTTTGCTCATAGTACATAGGCCAGTAGCATTTTGCAATTCTAATACGTGCGCCATATTTCATTCAGACTGAATAATTTCTTTTTAGTTATTTTGACTATGGACATGCACATAGACAGACATCATTTCAAGAGTATTCAGATTGTGTTCACACATGCCTAAAATGTACAAACCCATTAAAAAACTGCAGCTGACCTTGTCAGAATGCTTCACCTATATACTCCTGCAGTATATAAAATGATCTGTTTAGAGCAAACTCAAATGTGGTGAGCTTGCTCAAAATCAATATGCTTCTAGCATTCTTCACTGTTAATAACTGTGACATGTTTCATTCAGAGTGAGTTAAATGGCTTTCAGCTATGTTGCCCACAGTCTTACATGCTGACACATAGACAGACGTCACGAATCCCACATTTCAGAGACATGGGGGTCAGGTTCATTAGTCACTCTAATCCACCCGACGGTAAGCATGGGATGGGAGACCATCTAGGAAAAGCTAGGGTTGATGCTGGAAGATGTGTTGATAAAGTGGGCGGTGGATGCTTATCCTGAGATCTGTGTGTGGATCTCAATGCCCCAGTGCAGTGTGCTGTAAAAATGTCACTGTCCTACAGATGAGATATAAATACAAGGTCCCGACTCTCTGTGGTTGTAAAAAGATCCCTGGGCATCTTTTGTAAAGTGTAGGGTGTTTCCCGATGTCATGGATGAATTGTGCAGCACAGCCTGGTTATTGTGCCCCCCCAATCTTTCCCCCTGTCTCCAAGTGACTTTACTGTCTTACTCACTCCTTCATCTCCTAATAGCGAGTGTGTGGTGAGCATACTGGCACAAGAATGGCTGACGTGGCATCATCCACATCACACTGGTGGTGGTTGAAGTGGCTCCCCACTGTCTTTGCAAAGCACTTTGAGTACCTAAGATGAGCACTTTATAAAGCAAATGAATCCTGGTGTGAGTGCCAAGCAATGGGCTCTTATTATTATATGATCTGAAATATTGAAAAAAAATGTATTTCAGCAACATATTAAAATTCAAGATTGTGTCAGTGTAGCCAAAACTAGACTATGTGATTTGGAGTGGACTTTTATTATTTACAGATATTTACCTTAACCCTTCACTAACTCCATGACTTTTATCGTAATTATTTTAATTCAAATAAGTATTCTAATTGTACCTTCTACCTTATTTATAATATGTCATTGTGTCTTAAAATGCAAGAGTATTGAGGATTGTCAGTATTTAAGAAATGATTAGTGTATGTGTGTAATTAGTGGGCAACTCCTTAACAGAATGCCAATCTCAAGGATCAGACTCTCTGCATTTAAAACCACTGGCAAAGGGTGGATGTCATGGTGGGCTTGTTCCACCAACCACCATATTCTATTTTAAGGGGACAGGATACATAATTGAACATGACTATATTAGCACTACTATAAACATGAGAGAGAGAAAAAGATAGATAGATAGATAGATAGATAGATAGATAGATAGATAGATAGATAGATAGATAGATAGATCTTTATTTGCCCTTAGAGGAAATTTGACTTCTAAATAAATAGACCACAAAAGATCATGCAGGGTTGGTGCATCTAGGTGAGCCCTGCATAATGAAATTGTCAAAAAACAAAAGAAACACAACTACCTGTTTATCACCATGGAGGTACTGCTGCCAGACCTATAAACACTCATGGGAACTGCAGTCCCTCTGTTCTACTCTGCATGTGCTTGGTGTTGGTGAGTTCTCCTCTTTATTTTGATTGTTACTCTTTGGATTTTTTGATATTTTTTTGGCTCTGTTTAAAGTACTGGGGCTTGATTACTGTAGCTTGTATGTTTAGGCCACTCCCTTTTGCCTCATTTGAGTTTTTATTCTTTATTTAATCACTTTTTTGTAATAAATCTTTTTTTTAATATAAAGATGAAGGGATCCTACTCAGCTGGGCCCTTGAGCAAGGCCCTTAACCTGAAATTTGTTCCAGGGGGGCTGTACAATGGATGATCCTCTGACACCCAAATGTTATACGAAAAGACAATTATAAAATTTACAAATGTAAAAAAACCAAAATCTTTGTATGATCATGCCAGAGGTTTACAGTGACTCTCCTCCTTTATTTTTGTGATATTTATAGTTAGTTTGCCAGCTTTCCATTTTGGGGACTGCTCCAGCTGAAGACAGTAGGTAGTATCTGAGGCCTGGCTGGGCTGAGGGTGCCACTCCTGGGCAGATCTGTGGAGATCCTGGCCTGCGTCTTGTGTGAAGTTTGAAGGCATCACCTGTTTTGCTTAGGAGGTACAGTTAACAGCATTGAAAATAAAGGTGATGATGTATAAGGCTTTTTAAAAGCTTTTTGGAAGTGTGTAGTTGAAGTGAGGATGGCTACAACTACTTTTCTGCAATTTATCTGTGTCAGCACAAATTGTTCTGTACCATTGGCCAGACTGTAAATGAGCCAGCATACAGCGTGTGTTGCGTCCTTGGCGATGCTACTAGCCTTCTCATGTAGTTGTTGAGTGTAGACATCATCCAGGTTAGGTAGTTCAGTCCAATTGACCATCGGGCCACCTTTACCACACAATATAAATCACTCCAACTAGCAGCAGTTCATCTAGCATACCACATTGTTGCACAATAACAGATTATACCTCCGTGGTGCTACAATAAAAATTAATTAGTAGCTGCAATGGTAGGTGAGCTTTTTTACAAAAGTACTGTCTCTGTTAAGCTTTTTTTCACCAGATGAGAAATGTTCAGGGACCATGTCAGGTCTTCTTTTATTTTAATTTTATTCTATCAATAGTTGAAATACCCAACGTTGCCCGGGAGGAAAATAAAGTGCTTTTTTTAATTGTTTGAGAAAAATATAATTAAAAAAAAAACACAACTTTAAAAATAAATTAACAAACAGTGCTTGTCTTGTGGTCTTGTATGTATGTTATCATCCAGTTGACGCTCGGAACCAGCCAACTCTATTTAATTTCAAAAGCAACAGGGGTGTGCTGGTATTCAAACATAAAGAACTAGCCAACCCACAGCGTACCATACGCCGCATAATCAGGCCGGTTTTTTAATGATTTTTAAGCACAGGGAGAAAATTAACATTTGAAAAATTAGTAATGTAATAAATCAGCAAGAAAAGCAACATTGTAACAATGCATGGAACAAACCAACACACAATCGTCCGTGACTGAAAACTGGCAGACCGCCATCGCGCCTTTTCCTCCCAGACGGGGGGATGTGGGGTGGACGGCGCTCAGGCGCGGAGGGAGGAACGGGAGGAGAGGAGAAGAACGTCCATTCCGCTCCCTCTGTCAAGCTAGTCTGCTGATTTCTCGTTCAGTATGCACCGCCTGCTCATGTGCCCACCTCCAACTCGGCACTTGAGTTGTTGTCGTCTTTGCACAGTCCACATGCACCTGTGACTCACGTAGACTTTTCATTGCGCTGTGCGGTTGTGGCTGCTTTTCTATATATAATCCACCAAGACACCCGACCACGGTAGTAGCGAGGTGGGAGGGGGGTGTGTACAAAGGATAGGGACGTAATCAGTGGGAGCATATGAGTCGCACTTAGTGGGAATTCCACGGTTTGCAGCCCGAATGGGGTTCAACGGCTTACCCACGCCTCTCTGCGCCGGGTAGACACAAGCTCAATCTCATGCATAATTATTTATTGAATGCTAAATACTTCTGGAAAGACACGGTTGTCTAAAACAGGTTGGTGTGAAAATACAACAGTAAGGGAATGAAAAGATGGAACTCTGGAGAGAGCAAAATACAACACAATAGTGAACCCGCGGCATAACAAACACCGCAAATTGCTGTATGTAGCGTGTAAAACAGTTTGCTATGGTGCACCCGGTCGTGCGTCGTAACCGAAAACTCTGTTTTTAAAGACTGCTTACTTTATTGTGTTTTAACCTCAGTTGTAAAGGATTGTTTTAAAGATCCCATGGGTTACCTCTCGCAAACCGTTTGCCACGCTGCATATGGTGATTCACCTCCGCGAGAAACATGCCTCTATGAATAGTCAACGTGGCTCGGAGGTGCATGTGGCCACTACGACAGACGAATATAAATGACGCTGTTTTCTCTGTGTCGTCACGTCCGAGTATATTCAAGTTAAAATAACCTCTCCGAAGCTAAATTTGAAACAGAGAACTAATCTGTGATTGAAACTGCTTTGGGCAGGTCAGATTATTGTATTTGTTGATCCATCCATTTTATAAACTTGCCTATTCAGGGCAGAGGGCAGGACAGCCTATCCTAGAAAGCAACATGAGCAAGCAGGAAGAACCGCTGGGGCAGGTGGCAGCCCATCTCAGGGTGAACACACACTCACACATCATTTAGCATCACCAGTTCACCTGACCTGCATGTAGCTGTGTTTATTTTTTCCAAATTTACCAAAGTTCTGTAGCCTTTAATTTGCTTCATAGGATGATTCCAGCAACAATGTGACGTGTTCAAATAATTTCCACAAACCAAAAACCTTCATTGTAAAAGTTTTAGGCAAAATAGAGAAAAAAAAATGGTATTAAAGAAAAGGAAAAAAAGACGTTCTGTGTAAGGCTTATATATCTTGTTTCATTCTTTAAGTTTAGTCATACGGTCTTGCTTGAGACACATTAAGCAAGATGAACACATTAGACACGTTCAGCACATAAGCACAGTCAGAAAACTGTATGCCATCTCCTATTTTATTGCAATCATATCTAACAGTCCATGCTGGTAGGAGGACTCTTTCTTCACTGGGTTCATTAACACTCTGTTCTACAGATGTAGCCAAGAAAATTCTATCTCATGTTAACTTACAGGGTGTATACCATATTCTAGGCAGTTATAAGAAACTGATGCTCTACAGAAATTAAGCAAATACTTATATGAATTTCACATTAAACATTAGCTTTCAAAGATTGGCTCTTACACTGCATATGTTTGGACTGTGAGAGTAAATCACAGCAAACCCACACCGACCCTCGTGTAAACTCAATGCAGGGAGCACCTGGGACACAGCCCTCAGACTCCTACCACTTCATTACTGTATGCTTAATTAATTGATTAACATATTTACATTAACTTTGGCCCCAAAAATTAAGGAAAAAAATACCCTTTATTTGAGAGTTTAGTTACATAGTGCATCTGTATAGTGGCACAGACCCCCAGGCCACTCCTATACCCTGCCAAATACCCATAATACCTCAAGTTCACATTTACTGAAGTTTCACTTCCTTTGTTCCCCCATAGTTTGAAAATAAAGACATCTCTCAGAAACACAATTGTGATTAGGTCATGAATATTCAAAAAGGGGTGTTTTTTAAGGCCATATATGGTTACTGGTGGGAGGTGATGGGGGGTGGCTAAGAGCGTGTCCATGCATGCATAGTGCTAAGTTGATCTGAGATTTATAATTAGAACATTAGAACACTCTAGACGAGAACAGGCCATTCAGCCCAACAAAGCTCGCTTGTCCTATCCACTTATTTCTTCTAAAAAAGTCGAGTTTTGAAAGTCCCTAAAGTCTTACTGTCTACCACACTACTTGGTAGCTTATTCCAAGTGTCTTATCATTCTTTGTATAAAGAAAAACTTCCTCATTTTTGTGCGAAATTTGCCCTTAATACCCTTACCCTTAATAATAAAGGAGTTTGGCATGGGACCGGGTGTACATACGGTATGATTTTTTTCTTTGCATTTTCACCATTTACTGTAAGTATAAGCAAAATTTTACAGTGGAATTTAAGCAAGGTTTTATACACGAGGCTCCAGGTAACCTAACACGTAATATGGGTCTGGGAGAAACTGGTCAAATCCACAAGTTTGGCTTTTTTATCTTTCTAAACAGGAATACAAAAATGTTTTGTCATGTACCATTCCCCTTGCATTTTAGAGATCAGAGTACTCGAGTTATTTTACAATATATGTTTCTATTAAACAGCATTTGCTACAAGAAATGAAGCAGACAAGCTTCAAGTTCAAAGGTTCAAACATATGATATTATCCATCCATTACCTGAAAGGTTAAATTCAGGTCAGGATTGTTGGAAGTGTCGCAAATGCCTGCAGCATCAGCCATAAAGCAGAAATCGCCTATGAATGGTGCATTTTAAAAAACAAAGGAATAGTTTTTTTTTCTTTCTGGAAGTCACTTGCAAAATGAAAATGTCCAATAAAGAAGTAACCATCTGTGTTCAGTGATTACCTCTTACATAAAAGAAAGCCTATAAGTTTAAAGATGAGTCAAGTTACAAGTTGAAGCATCGTCAGCACAGCTGCATTGTGACCTACGTGAATTAAAATGTATAATGATTAAGACAGCCAAGTGTAATTATGGCACCCTCATTGCGCAATTTGATTGCCCAGCTGTTGCACACTCATCAGCTGGTGGAAACAGCAGCGAGATCTTTGCGTTAAGCACACCACTGCTGTGCCACCTGTTTTGAAGCTACTGCTCGCTCTCCCCAGTGTCAGTGCTGAACAAGACACTTGCTCTATGTAGGTCATGATTCACTCACTAGACTCCAGATGTTTATCTTTATTAGTGCTAAGCTGGTCCCCTTTTAATGAGATTTTTTTACAAGAAAAAAAAAAAATAAAACCTTTTGGATGATTCTCAAAACTTCTCTCTTTTAGACAGCAGTCAACATTGTGTTAGTTTTATGTTTCTTATGCATGGCCTCTGATGAGAAAGGGACCTTCTGTCAGGCCTCTGCTCTCAGAATAACAATTTGAAGGAAAATAATTAAATAGGAATGACGGCTTTATTAACGAAATAACCATAAAGGAGCAGTGAACACATGGAGGGCACAAACTACTAAAACTTGCAGAAAGATCAACAGAACCTTGCTGTCTCCTCAGAACTGCCTCAACTGGTCTTGGACGTCAGTCTGCCTATCCTGGTGGGGTGGTTTGACCACTTGCCTACCTTAAATGTACCAACAAGAAAGCACTTTCTCACCTCCACCTTCCTCTCAAACATGGCCATCCTTCCTTCCTTCAGTTGATCCTTCACCTCATTCTCTCCTGGGGCCTCATGTATAAACGGTACGTACGTACAAAAATGTTGTGTACTAACATTTCCATGCTCAAATCGCGATGTATAAAACCTAAACTTGGCGTAAAACCACGCACATTTTCACGCTACCTCCAACCCTGGCTTACGCAACTTCTCTGCTCGGTTTTGCAAACTGGCAGCACCCAGCGTCAAAGCAGTGCTACTGTTCCAGTGTGGTTTCCCTTTCTTTTTTAGATCCACATCCCTGATGTGGCTTTATAAATACACTGAAATTAACTGAATATGTTTATTAGTTTAATGCACCTGATTGTAATTAACCTGTAACAATATAATGGTCCAGAGAATGTTCAAACTATTCCAAATACCATAGCTGCTTTAGCGTTGTTACTCTCACTGCACCTTCTTTTTCTTCTTTCAGCTGCTCCCTTTAAGGGTTGCCACAGCGGATCATCTTTTTCCATATTACTCTCTTTGCACCACTCAGAGTATTAATATCACTGTATCTGAGTGGAAAATCACAGCTGTACAGCAGCTAACTGGAAAGACAATTATCGGTATACAGCATCTAGCACATGCTGCCTCAGCCATGCTGTCTATTGAACTGCTCTCATACGGCAAACACTTCAGAGCCTTTCCTGTACGGACCTCGCGGTTCAGAAACAGTTTCATCCCAAGAACTATAAACGCACTCAATCAAGCCATCAAGTGCTCCTTGTAGTACTGTTTGTACTTATAAGTACAATTGCCTCACTGTAAACTTGCGATACAGTTATAATATTGCACAACCTGAGCCACTTTATAAAGCGCGTATTTACATATGATGACGAGATCATTTTTAAGATGAAATGCAGCAAAATATGTTTATTATATTATACAGATAAAAGTTTAACTTCATTTAAATAATCTATATTGTTAATAATTAAACATGTGAGGACACGGTGTCACAGCGCTAGCAAGGAGCTGGCGCTCCATTCACAGATTATTCCTGCATTGTGCTGTATTCTTGCTGGGACTGGCACGACACTGTATGGATAGAATAATTTAACATGTACTACAAAGATATTTCAATGTTCCTTAAAAGTTTTGAAGAATCTGCGTTCTAAGCTTACAGATGGCTTAACGTCCATTACAAAGCTGATTGTGTGGCGATTGGGTATTTGGAGAAAGAAAAGTAAGGACAGGAATTAGGGGTTAGTACATTTGAAAGAGACAGTACTGCTGCAATAAAGTATTTCATCGAAGGTTGCGCACGGCACAGCAAACATCTTGCGTGAGGCATGGACAATCACTGCGCCAGTGTTCCCATGTTTAATAACATGGTTTAACTCCCATCATCATGAAAATGATATCATGTACACATTTCAGTATTTTAATTATTCAGAGAGCTGCAATATCACAAATGTAATGGATTCTGTGTCCTGTCGGAGGAAGAGAAAGCCCGTTTAAGAAACACGTAATGATTCACACACATAGAGCACATAGAAGATCAAATACAAAACAAAGCATTTAACGTGCTACTTTAGTTACGATGTCATTTGAGAAACTAGTAAATTAAATGATTTAAAGATGAAATTTATGATGTTCTACTTTAATGATAAAATAAACTATATGATTAAAGTGGAAATTTCGAAATTAACGCTGACGTTTTGTGTTTTTTTCCCCACTGTGTGCCTATTTTTTTTGTCTGTACCCTAATAAGCTTTCATATGACACTCAGATGGTAGGCTACGACTAACCTTTTCACTGCGAATTAGATATCTGACAACTTCTTTTTTATTTCAGGCACTGTACGACACTCTATGTCACTCGATAAACTTCCTTTTGTTGTTTATACCAACAAATAGTATGTTTTTTCTTTCCTCCACTTGGTATTCGCTGAAATTCTTCTATTTCCCCCCAGCTTTTGCCATTGCCTTTTCAAAGAACGCTGAGCTTAAGGGCTATTTATGTTGATTTTCATATCAAAGAGGTGTAATTCTGGGAGGAGTTGGGGTGGGGCAGCAGGAGCGTGCGCGTGTGTTACTTTTCATGCTGGCCAGAATTTATGTAGCGGAAGAAAGTGGAAGTAGCCGTTCGCACATATTTATGCATCTGGATTTTTTTGTGCATAAGCACATTTCCGCTTTTGTCTGTACGCCATGTTATAGTGTGAATTCTACGCACAGCGTTATGCATGAGGCCCCTGGACTGTAGAGCCATTTGTCGAGATCAAAGTTATTACAGTTTTGCTTTTTTATATTAGTTTTTATTTCTATATTATTTCTGACCTTACTTGGAAATTCAGTTTAGTTTTAGTTTTCCTTCTACATGTATTTTTAGTTTTAATTTAGTTTTTATTTCACAAAGACATTTCTATTTTATTTTCATATCTATTAGTCTCATTTTTAGTTTTAGTAATTAAGGTATGGTTAAAGAGTTACTATGGAGTTTAGTTTTGTGTAACAAATCAGACAGAACTGTACACTTAATGCATTAGGATATGAGTTTAAAAGCTTGCTACACTATATTGTTTACTATCTGGTTTTGTTTTTGTCTTGTAGAAACAAGTTCAATCAAAACCAGATACTGAATATGAACAATTTTTTTAATTTTTAAAAAATATTTTGTGTCATTTTTGCTGAACAAAAGTGCACTGATTGTTGGCACTTTTTATCTTTTTTTCTTTTACTGCCCAGGATTTGCCAATTTGTAATGAAATTTAGGTGAATTTTAAGGTTTGAAGGTTTTTTTTTTACTCTAAAAGTCTATACCACACAACATATCCTGCTCCAAGACTATGTGCTTATAATGAATGCCTTCAATATTGTATTCAAAAATCTCCCATACTGAGCTTTTTATTTTCTACCAGCCATATTGATCTCTGATTCCATCTCAGGCAC
Source organism: Polypterus bichir lapradei (assembly GCA_026402145.1). Taxonomy (NCBI): domain Eukaryota; kingdom Metazoa; phylum Chordata; class Cladistia; order Polypteriformes; family Polypteridae; genus Polypterus; species Polypterus bichir. The sequence goes on along the minus strand of JANRMT010062840.1, from coordinate 9,234,804 downwards.
ATTACTTTTTTAAAGCAAAAGTGTTTGGTCAGTAAGAATATGCTGATCTTGTATGATGACTGTCAGTCTCTCAATCAGTGCCGCTTTATTTTCAGAAAGGAAGGAAGTGGCAATTTAATTATTGTCAACAAAATGCAGGCACCTGAGAAATAAACTGAAATGTTACTCACTCATGATTTTTATGTCCATGCAGTAAAAGTTTTGCTGACCACCACATTTCGATTTCTGGCATTTTAAATTACGTCTTGATATACAACAAGGGCAAAGAAAGGTGGCACGGTAAATTGCTTTCTATTTCACACACTTTACGTGCCCGTTGTCAGCTCGCTCTGTCACCGCAAATGCCGTGTGAACAGCTGCCCTCCATCACCAGCTGCTGTTCACTGGATGAATATATGGGGGCATCTTTTGGTGGATGACTTTCTGTTTTAGAGTTAAAAGTTACACGTGTTAAAGACTAATAGCAAGAATATTCATTCAAAAATGAAAACTAAAAATATTTTTAGTAAATTATTTTATTTCAGTCTTTCATGCTACTTTAATAGTTTAGTTTTAGTTTTTCATTTCGGCTTTGATTATTTTTTTTCAGTTTATGAAAATGTTTTTTAATAATAGTTTCAGTTTTTGTTTTAATTTTTGTTAACTATAATAACCTTGGTTGAGATATAATTTTTATGCATTTGGGCTATCATTGTGTACAATCTTGCACTCATTTTTAGGACAGTTGGAGTCAGAGAACTAATTTCTGACATTTATTTTTCAATTTTTTTAATTGGTTTATGAGTTGTATAGTTTTTGGACTGTTTGGCTGCCATTTTGTTTCATGACAGTTGCAGGAATTGGACAACAAACCATATTTTCAATTGCCTGTCTTCAGGGGTTGTAACCCACAGGTAAACAATAAGATAAGTTAAAAGGTCAGTTGAAAGTTCATTTCCTCATCAGACGTGTGGATTCAAAACTCTTACTAAACTTATTAAGCAATCTCTGCTTTTGCCATTAAGAGCATCTTGTATGCTAAGAGAACAGCCATGAAGTGGCCTCAGGTAAATTCAATGTAATTCAGCATATAACAGATAAGACTTCAGATGTATTCTGAAGTGTGCCGTTGATCCAGGTTGTTATCCAGGTGAGATGTACAATACCTCTATACAAGTACAAGGAGTCATCGATGAAAACCAGGACCAGCAAAAAGCAGCAAATTAATAAAAGATTTATGAAACCACCCATGTCATGAATAAAATACTTATGAGGTTTGAAAGGTTTTATAGTATGATGAGAACTATGTTAATATTTAACCCTAAGCACTTCCAGGTGGGCTATAAAAAAAGCCGGCAGACACCTCTCTGAGAGTCAGAGTCAGGAGGAGGAGGGCAACACTTGCCTGGAGGAGTGGTGGTGGTGGTGGTGGCGAAGGAAGATTTGATGTTTTGTTGGTGCTTTGCTTTTTGTTTTGTGTGTTTATGGGACTGTGTTGTTTCTGTGGGTACGAGGAAGGCGTAACCCACAGACGAAGAAGAAAAAAACATGCCTCCGTTGTCAGTCTGTGTCAGTTTGGGCGCTTATATAGCGCCTTGTTATAGAAGGAAGTATTGGTGTGAACTTCTTGTTTATATCAATTTTTAATGCATGCTGGGTTTTCACCACCATTTCTGCTCCAGACCTGTTAGGAACTGGGATGAATCCATTGCCAGGCTGTCTGGATTAGTTTACCGACTTATATAATAAGGTCATAACCAGCAAGGGATGTTAACAAGACATTATGTGAGTTCATATGTCATAAATCAGATTGTCTTCCGGCATCCATCGTACGCTGCCTTTTGTTTTTCAATGTGTGTCTGGTAACTTTAAAGTGCAATTTCTTTCGAGACATTGTCAGTTTTGAGTCATCATGAAATGAAATGAGAAAGTACAAGTATAGTGGGGAGACCTTTAAAGTTCAAGCAACAGATGGCAAGTTGGTTTTGATGAACAAGGGCCCTTCCACAGTGGTCTGAATATTTTAGATTATGGGGTTCTGTCCACATGCCATGCTTTTTATTCCCTGGCTTCTTTGTGACCGCTCAGCAAAGAAGATTAAAAAGGCGGATTATTGATTTCCATTTCTGTCGCATTCCTGCTGCTCAGCCAGGAAAGCCCTGGCGTTTTTGAAACAGAGGCAAATTAATTTCACCTGGGACTCTGGGACCCCCCGAGTTCCCCAGAGAGCAGCCCATTTACTGTATTAACATATTCATTGCCATAATAAGAATTGTCAAAAAAGTGTCAAACTCTTTCAATAACAGTTGAGCTAATTGTGATGGCTGCTGAAGTCTTTGAAGCAGCACTGGAGACAAGCTGCTACTTTGATGTAAAATGTGCGTTAGATAGAAGATCAGATTTTCCCGTCATTGCTGACCTTTCCATTTGATATTCTGTTAAGTTGTAACCTTTTGAAAGTTGAAAGGCAGGGGGGAAAAAAATGATAGCACTTAAAAAGTTTTAAAATGTTATTTGAATTTCATTGCAATTGACTTTATGTTGCTCCAGGTCTATTATAGCAAAAATATGAATTTTACAGAAGTGCAGAAATCAGCAACTAACTGTAGCACCAGTCAAACTCGATAACCCTGATTTTGCCACTCAATCCTTTGATGTAGGAGGAAGCCTTTTCTGCGATTCTTGTTGAGCTTTTTGTACTTTTTGTGCTGCACACAGATGCAAAGCAAATATTCACCTTTATCTCTTTGCCTTCTTTACTTCAAATATGCAAGTGCACACTAGGAGATTGACCCTATGAGAAGAAAGAGACTTCTGGGAAAATGCAAGCTGTTCATTTTATGAAGCTGCTTTATCCATTGTCAAGTCATGAGGAGGCAAAGCCTATCTGAGCCACAAAGACAAAAGCTAGAAACCCCCTCGGATAGCACACCAGTATACCCAGGAGCATTCTCTCGTTCTTACTTACACTGAGCCAGTTCAGAGCTGTCAATTAGCCTGATGTCTTTGTGATGTGGAAAGAAATTCAGAGTGTCTCATGAAAAAAACATGTCAGCTTAAAGAGAATGTATAAAACTCCACTCACATACAAGTACACTGACCAAGCCAAGGTACTGCTACATGTGTTATGGAGTCATCTATCAAATGTAACTAAAAACGGGTGCAGACCCCACAGTGGCCCAAATCAGACCAATACTCCCCTGGCATGGAACCCAAAAACAGTTATCACCCCAAGAACCCACACCAAACTCAACTGCCAGGATTCGGCCTATCCAGGCCTAAAATGAAGAACAGATTTTTAAAACTAAAAAAAATGCAGGTTTCTGTTGCAACATGATTGGTTAATTAGAATACCATCCTTGCCAATGACATATCTTATGTAATTTTCTGGCAAGTTAGTGTTTTGATTCCGCCATGTCAGGTCATTCTTATATCATAGATTTTTTTCTTAACCAAGGATACCATCCAAATGATTTGTAGCCTGAAGCGATTTAGTATTTCTAAGTCCTTTACTTTTATCTCTTCACTTTCCTTCCAAAAATGTTATTAAACCAGATAGTTCATGCTGAACACACAGAGATGTAAATGGAAACAAGTTAGATGGAGCATGGTGGGTTCCTTTGTCATTGGCATCTTATTGCTAATAAGGAGCAATTAAAAATAGTGAATGCAGACATATAAGACTAAAATAAGAGAGACGATAAAAAAGCATTTATGAAACAAAAGGAGAAATCATTAAAAATGAGAAGGAAATAGAACATGAAATGAACAAATATTTCACCCAAGTATTTGTAAAGGAAGAAACAAATGGAATGCCCCATGCACAAGAGAAAAACAAGGTTCAAGTTCACAGCTTTTAAAATAGTCAGATTGTAATGGCCGACCCCTTTACCCAGACCGGCAACTATACAGCCAAGACTATTGACTTGGCTACCCTGAGGATTCTCTAGATAATAACAAGCCGTACTCCTTATATCCTTAAATAACGAGCAATGTAAATCAGAGATGTAAAATCAAGTGCAGATATATTGAAAGTGAACGAATATATATTGTCACAAAAGCCACAATGAGACAAAGCAAGGTTTGGGTCAGCCACCCGTATAATTTGTTTTCCCGGCTGCAAAGCGTTCTTTTCAAATGATAGCACTGCTGTGCACAAAACCAAGTCCAATACAGAACTGAGGACATAGGGAAGAGGAGAAGGTTTTTAAAGGGGAAGACAGGAAGTGAGATCATAGGGGTCGGGCTCATTGAGGTCTTCAGCCATTGGTTCGAGCCCGGACGTGACATCATAGGGGCCGGAGCCAGCAAGGTCTCCTTTGATAGGCCTGGTCCCGGAAGTGACGTCAGGAGAGCCAGGCGGAATCTCCCGGGAATGGCCTGCAGGCAAGGAAGAAAAAGAGTCAGTGCACTCTGCCACATCCTGGTATGTCTCAGAACTGTCCTTACCTGAGCCCTTTAGCTGCCTCCCATGCACACGTGTGTGACAATATATATATATACAAGGACAGACAAATACTCAATATTATATATATATATATATATATATATAATATATATATATATATATATATATATATATATATATATATATATATATATATATATATACACACAATTCCCCCTATCCCAAAGACACTGGTGAAAAATTATATATATATATATATAACCTATTTACCCCGAGCACATGAATATACAGTAATAAAAGAAAATACAAAGCCCTCCCTTGCCCCAAACAATAAATGAATAAACACAGAACACGAAACACAAACACAGATCAAAACAAATGGCAATTGGAATGGATGTTATATATGAGTCCAGAGTTATTAAAGTCCTGAATTAAATGAATACTGTCTGAAATGATATTTTGCTCCTTCCTGAAAAGAAAAAACACAAAACGATCTCACCATGTGAGTCCTCAGCAATGGCTGAATGAAATTCGAACCCCGGGGTTTCTTCTCACTGGCTGTCGCAATGCAGTTCCGGAAAATGAAAAAGCAAATGGTAAAGTTTCACAATGGTTGCAGATGATGATTTGGAAGTTGAACGTGAAAATGACTCCTTTCTCCTCCTCGTCTCTCCTTTCTTTTCTTACTCTCCTTTTGTTTAAATAACAAGTATCCTGGATGTATTTGGTGGCAACAGGAAATTCCAGTCTCGGGGTCGCTCCCTGCATCGTCCTCCCCTGTTTGTTTTCCGAGGATAACATTTACATACACACACACGATAGTAAACGGGACAATGTAAACTACACATGACTCAAAACACAAAAAATATCTACTATTACGTAGCCCCGCTACATTATGTGCTTGAAGCCCTCAATATATTGAAGAATAATAAAACCCCAAGACCTGATGGGATTTTACCAAGTCTACTGAGAGAAATGAAAGACGTCATCTATAAACCCTCATTACGCATACTTGAGCAGTCACTTTTGAAGGGAGAAGTATTTCTGGACTGGAAAGTTGCAAATGCGACCCCAGTCTTCAAGAAAGTAGACCCTGGTAACTACAGACCAACAAGTCCACTTCTGTACCATTCAAATTATCGAAAGAATAAGAAATAAGCTAGAAAAGCTCCTAAATAACAGTAAGCATGGGTTTGTGAGAGAAAGATCTTGCCAAACCAGTCCTTTAGATTATTTTGAGCAGGCCCCTGCAGTAGTTGACAAAAGCAAAACATACAATGTTATTTACTTAGACTTTCAAAAAGTCTTTAATACAGTTCGACATGAAAGATTAATTCTGAAACTGGAAGCCGTTAGCATTGGAGGTAACCTACAAAATGGGATCTCAAGTTGGTTAAGCAATAGGAGGCAGAGAGTACAGATAAGTGAAGAATGCTCCATGTGGAGTGAGGTCATCAGTGGAGTCCCGCAGTTGTCTGTCCTCAGTTTGTTACTTTTTCTGTTTTATGTCAATGATGTATATTTTGGTGTAGTTAATAAACTTTAAAAAATTTGCAGATGATACTAAAATTGGACAAACGGCAGACACTGGAGAGACAACAAAAACAATTAAAAAATATCTGGACTTTCTTCACAACTGGGCAAACACTGAGTTTATATAGTAATCTGAGTTACTATATAAAAATGCAAAGAGCTACAGATGGATAAAAGGAACTCCAGTTACAAATATAAGATGGGGACACACTCTCCTATAGGAATCCACTGCTGAAAAGAATTTTTGAGGATTATGTTGACACAACATTTTCATCATCTGAGTGATGTGCAGAAGCAATTAAAGACAAAAACAATGTTAGGCTTGTTGAATACAAATCAAAGGACATTATGCTTAGACTACCTAATGCACTAGTGAGACCGCTTCTGGAGAATTGTGTGCAGTTCTGGTGACCAAGCTACAAGGAAGACATAGCAGCACATGAAGCTGTGCAGATGAGGGCAACCAAGTGCGCTCTGGGACTTTAAGACATGTCCTATTCTGACAGACACACAGGATTTAACCTGTCTAGTCTCAAACATGGGGCCCTAATGCAGGTCTTCGAAATCCCCAAAGGCACTGATAAAGTAGATCCAGCAGAATTCTTTTATCTTAAGGGGGGAATCACATACTTGAGGACACCAGTGCCATTTCTTTATGCAAAGAGTTGTGGGACTCTGGAACAAACTACCAAGTCATGTAGTTGAGGCAGAAACCCTGACAACCTTTAAGAAGTATCTAGATGAAGTATTAGAACATCTTAGCCATTAGTCAAATTTTGTATGCTCTATGTAAGGGTGGGGAACCTGAACAAGCAAGACAATTAAAACTAAGCATAAAAATGTCACTGGAGCATCAGAAGCTTCAACAGCAATAATTGACTTCTCATTAGGAAGGTGCATTGGAACAAAACGTTGCAGCCACTACAGCCCTCCAGGACCAACATTGCAGACCCCAGCTTTTGACTATTAAGTAATAATGGCACAAGTAATCATTTTAGTTTCCATGTCTCATTCTGTGACATACTGGTAGAACAAAAGGGGTCCTTTTCAGACAGCCCCCACAGTCTAAAACAGTGACTCTCTAGTTCAGCACTGCATATGGGTTTTTATTCCAACCAATTTCACTTTCATTATATCATTCTTACTTGTAATTGATCTCATAGTTTAGTGTGTGTCCTTTTTTATTCTCTTTTTCTAATAAATTCCGAAATATTTGTATTTTTACCAAGACTTTAAATGCATAAGTTTGTCATTTTCTTTGTAATTAACAATTATCTGCCATGTTTGCTCACTTAATGGTATAGAAATGCTGGCAAAATTGAGTGCTAAAGGCGAGCAATTCCTTCATTTGTAAAATAATGTTTCTTAATGAGCAGGCAAAAAAAATGGCACTGAAGGATGTGTCTTTGCTGCTCACTGCTGATCATCAACATTTATCTTTAATTAAGGGAAAATTAAAAAGAAAACTGCAAAAGAAATGTATGCATTTAAGGCTAAACATTTAGGAATTTCATATAAATATTTGTAGGTGTGATAACTTATGGAAGAAGATGATCTGCTGCAGCAACCCCTAACGGGAGCAGCCGAAAGAAGAAGATTTGTAGGTCTGTTAACTAAACATTGCGATCAACTGCACTGCATAATGTGCCCCAGTAGTAAAATTGGTTGGAATAAAAGAACCTACAGACACGGGAATGAATGTGAAAACCAGTGGTCTAAACTTTCCGACATTCATTATTGTTTGTGTGATCTCTGTTTATTTCCAATTAGCACATACTGTTGGCATCATCTGTACATTTACAGAACTGCTACCTGAAATAAGCTTTAAAGAGCTATCCTCTCCTAGTGATGTGTATTATAAAGACCGGCATCTTATCAAATGTGTGTCTGAATTTGCCTTGCAGATTAGGTCGCTATTCCAGGTGGCCTCCGGCTCATTCTTATTAAAAAGGTGTCATCTTCCCCCGGTGTTTTATGCGCCTTCCTTTAGTCTACGCTTGTCTGCTGTGCTTTGACCTTCAATTTCTTCTGAAAATCACAGCTTGGTTTCAGCGTATTGTGGTGGTCCCCTGCTAACGGAACACCCCAGGCAGAAGTCTTTCGCATGCATACATTCGCAGACAGCACATGCAGAAACAAAAGAGTCCAAATGCGGTAGTTGGTCCATTATTATGTAATGAAATGAATTACAGATGTGATGATTTCACAAGTAATGATTCCATCTGTCCATTAATGAACTTGCTTAACCCAGTTCTGGGCTGTTATCCTTGTTTATGTTCTCCAGAAGCCTCCTGGGGCCCCCCCTGTCCTCCTCCACTTGGGTTGGTGGTGTCACACTGAAATCCTTCCCTGTAATATTTGAGCAGCTCGTTCGGTTAGACACAACCTAATCTCTCAAGCTTGACAATACATATAAACATATGTCGAGAGAAACCATCAAGTCACACACACACACACACTGTCTACTGCATATCTGTCACTAACTCAGCAGTCAGTTACGCGATGAGTGCTAGTAGATCTAATAACGTAGCCACTTAACGTATAGCGCCGTAGAACTTCGTGTCTCTGCGCTTAATGTTTTGTAATGATGAAGCATCACAATACTCAGTAAAGGTTATTTTTAAAAGGAAAAGCTGAACACGTTTGGTTTTTCGATATGCTAACACTCTTCTGCACTGTCCTCTCCCAAATGTCTAATTCATTTCTCCAGGGCCACATTACACTAGTACGGATAACTTTATCATTTTTCATCCAATTTTCTTCTGCAGAAGAAATCATTTCCTACCACACTGAAATCCTAATTATGTGTAAAGCCTTTTTCTGACAGCACATCTATTATGCACAGAAATGTGTACGAGGAAGGTTGTCCTAAAACTGCATTGATGAGAATCAGACATCATTTCTGAAAGAAATTGTCTTGAATCTCTATTGATTTACTGTTTTAACAAAGAAAAGGAAGAAAAAAAAAAACAAAGTTGCTAGAAGGATCTGTAGCAGATTGGTGCAAGATGGGCAGTGCCAACACTTACCTGTGGTTTTGCCTTTTTTGTGCACCATCATTTAAACGACACTTGGAGAATGGTAGTCCGATCCACTCCTTCACAATATACCTTTTATCCATGATGTGGGAATGTGACCTTTTTTATTTTTTTATTGATTTTATTTACAGGAAAAAGAAATACATTCCATATGATCATGTTCGTTGTGTGGTGGGTGCGCCAACGTGCTGCCAACCTCCCTCTCTCTTTCTCTCTCCTCTGATCAAGTCTTACTTATACAACAAGAAAATAACATTACATACAATCAAGTCAAACTTAACAAGAAATTCAACCTCCACCCAAGGGAAAGAGAGGAGAGCTGGGAATGTGACCTGACCAACCTGCAGCGTTTGAGTTAAGAGATCTCTTATAGGTGCAAATCTGCAATAATCAGGTGGGTTTGTGACTGTAACACTACATTTATCTTCTTTAAGGAGTCAAATAAATCCTAGCTGATTATATTCCTTTGAGAGCCAGTGACTCAGATACTGTTTTATATAACACCTTTCAAAGGAAGCCTATCATAAACTCCTTATGTAAAAGTCATCTTGCAAGATTTCTGCATTCAGTACATTAAAATATAAAATCGATTTTATTGTGTGGTGCTGATCATGACAAATGAGGTGTGCCGCTCCTCCCTCGCCTCATCACTGCCATATTTAAAGCTTTCCAGCCATGTCTGTGAAGTGCATTTAACTACCTTAATATAACCTTGCTGTTGGATATGGTGCAGGGGGTTTTACGTTGCACCCTCACAGCTCCAGGGGTCCTGGGTTCTTTACATACAAAGGCACTTTAGAAATAATCAGAAAAGTCAGCTTCATCACTGAGAAGAACCTGGACACACTTGGAAGCTGTTGTAAAACAATCCCCTTCATCCCCTCCAGGAGGCGTTCTCTTGGAGCACTGTTAGCCACAGGCTCATTCCACTAATGTGTGCTAAGCAGCGCATCTCGGGGTCTTTTCTGCCCACTGCTATTAGGTAATTCAGTGCTTCCTCCTGGAGCACTTGTTAAATTTTGAATTACCATTTTTTTTTATTATTAATTTTATTGCAATCATTCCATACAAATCAATCAATTTTTACAAAAAGTAAGATTGAGTTAAGAACAAATCGACCCCCACCCCTGAGAGAGAGAGCAAGGCAAACGGCGTAAAATTTAAGGCTTGTAAACATACCTATTTGAAATACCATTTTGAAATGTATGCACAATATTCATTTATTTATTTAATTAACTCTTTAAGGGCGGATGTCGACTTTTGTCAAAAGGTTGGGGTTAACGGTGGTAATCAACTGCAAAACCCGCTGTTACTTTTTCATTGGACTCTTTTTGCTAGAAGGAAAGGTATCTTTGTTGGTCTGACTGTGGTTCCCTATGCTCATGTGAGTAGTGAGGAGTAAACGATGGCAAAAATGGCATCGACATCTGGTGAGAGATCAAGACGAATGTGTAAAGCAAACTACTCCATGGATGATGCTTTGCACGTTATCTCTGAATTGGACTCTGACTTGTCAGACTCCGGTTTTGATACAAGTGACCGACATGAGTGTGAGGTACCAGCATCAGCTGATCGGTCCTCATCTGATCAGATCATGGGGCTGAACAGGTTTGTGTAGCTGATGCGCCTATGGCAACGTTTGCCTGGGAGGCGCCCCCCCCCCCCCCCCACTTACAATGACAAGAGGTACAAACCAGATCGCAATACACTGTGACCATGACTACTGCTGCTGTTCCCTCATCCCAGCACGTGAAGACAGCCTGCTGTGTATTCCTGCGAACTGGCGACCACAGCATGCAGCAACAGATATTTTGTGTTGATTTATGTGTGAAATCATTGCTGTGTGTGCTTTTCAGAAAACTGTGTCTTTTGGAAAAAAAATATTCAGCCCTCAAAGAGTTAATAATTATTTTTATTTACTTATTGATCGATCGATTGATTCACAGATTAGCTGTATGATTTGTTCTCTGAATACATATTCTTGTTTTTTTTATGTTTCTGCTGCTGTATTCATCAAAATTTCTCCTTGGGATTAATAAAGTTTATCTCTAATCTAATCCAAATAAGTAAAGTTAAAGGAACATCATTTAGAAGGATTTTTTTTTTTTATAAACTGAGAAAAAAATTAAACGTGATAACTATAAGTTCACATTGAAAAAAGTGAATCATGCACAGTTACGTTCAATCATCTCAGAGACAATACTCCGTAAATAAAAAGTAGTGGTGAGTCACTGATAATGATTAATTCATCAATCCTGAAAGGAGCCTGCCACGTGCACCGCCACAAGACTGATGAGTCTGACAGAGCAGCACTTTAAATAAAGTGCTGTGTTATTTACATAACACAGTCAAGAGGCACTTCAGTTTACACCAATCAGAGAACAGATAAATGGCATGGTTTTTAAACACACCTCTTTCTTAACTAGATAGTTAGATAGATTCGGACACTCTATAATAGATAGATAATTAATCCCAAGAGGAAATTCACATAATTATGTAAAAACTATTATGTAAAAGTCCTGCATTAGTGAAACAAATTAAAAGTCTTTGCCAAACATCCGGTTCATTAAGTAAGACTTCTTATATATGAATTGTTAAATAGAGCAAATTAAAAGTGGCATCCTCCTTAACGTTATGGTTTACCCCCAGAAAAAAAACGAGTCAAAAAGGTTGAATTTTTTTTCCAAGTATAAAAAATATTATATGTAACAGAAACATGTAAATACCAAAACATCCACATACATACAGTAGGAAAGACATGTCAAGTGTCCACTGCTGTACAGATGCACATTTAGTACACGTCCTTCATGTTAAATGTTTTGAGACAGTCACCAATGCACAGCCCAATGTTGCAAGCTTGTTTTTTTGTGCACATTCCTTATAATATTTTTTCTCCTGCTTGAGCATGAGTAGGTAGAATGTCAGTGCCTGATCGACACAATCAATGACACCCGTTGTGTTATTGTAGGCTACCGCAGCTCAAGTCTTAGTGACGTCCACATTCCTCCTTACATAAACTACAGTTAATGCATTGTGAACGGTGCTTTGAGGGCTGTCATCTTTCTTGACTTTCTACTTAATCACAATCATTTTAACTTTTTCTGACAGACCTGTTATGATCTCTGATTTATAAAAAACCTATTCTCTAGATTCTAGTGGAGTTTCTTGCTGTTCTATCTTAGGCAGGGTTCCTCCCCGGCTGGGATTCAGAGTCATGTTTGTGTCTCTTTTGTTAATGCTTGATTCTTTTATTTATGTTGATAAGGTGCATCATTCATTTTTTGTTTATTTTGTCAATGTATGTACAGTAAGCTGCCTTTGTTATGTTCCATGTGTTTTGTGGGTGGTTCCCCAAGAAGGAAGGGCTACCTGACAAAGGCCGGCAGAAACTGCCGTCACAGCCTATAAATCCGGAGGACCTTCCACAATTCCTGGTAGTTCATTTCAAATGCACTTAGAAGTGGTGAGTCCAGTGTGTTTTGAGGGTTACTTGATTTTTGACATTTCACTCCTGTTTCCTGAAGAGGCATTAGCTCTCTTGGAAATGTGTTCTTTTAAAATTGTGGCATATTAAATAATTAAACAATATCGTAATATACCAGAAAAGGCGATATCCCTCCCATCGTGATTACGGCGGTGCAAGAATCACATGAGAAAAAATATCTTTTAGCTTATATTTACTGACGGTTAACGTGGTTACAGACGGGGAGGCATATGGACAGACTTTATCCAGGTGGGAAATCTGGATCAACACAGCCTGCCATTTTTTTCGTCCCCACGCTGGAAGGTTTTTCGACCTTTGTCGACACAGCCTCCGAGGGTCTGGCTGCTGCCCAAGCCTTTTTATGCTGTTCTTCTTCAACTTGCTGGTCCTTTCTGTCTCCAAACAAGGGCTGAATTCCTCCTCCACAAAATACAGAAATATCATAGTGCTTACATGCCGGTTCTCATTCACCCAATAAGGAAAGAAGATTTGTGCTGATAGAGGACAGAAATACCCTAACCTGTGTTTAAGCTGACTATACAAGCCTCCAGTTGTCTTTGGCTATCTAATCCAATGCTTGGCTAGCAATTCTAACTGCTGAGCCCCTGTGTGCCACAGTTAACATGCACATGTGAATAAAACTCATAACAGTATTGTCCAGATATAGTGACATAAAGAAAAATGTAGTATAACAACTCCGTATTTAAACTAATCTTGAGATTTTGTATTGAGGAACTTTTTTTTTTGAAGAATAAATCTTTTTATCTGCGGTGGGCTGGCGCCCTGCCCAGGGTTTGTTTCCTGCCTTCTGACCTGTGTTGGCTGGGATTGGATCCAGCGGACCCCCGTGACCCTGTAGATAGGATATAGCGGGTTGGATAATGGCTGGATGGATGGAAATCTTTTTATTTTATAAAGATTCTACAAGGCCCTTTTTGAACACATTTTTCCAGTTTTGATGTCATTACATTGGTTACCCATGCCATTCAGAATTGACTTTAAAATACTGCTTGCTAATGGTTTACAAAGCCTTAAATAATCTTGCTCAATCCTATATTTTGCAATGCCTGTCATCTTGCATTCCAGATCATAACCTTAGATCTTCAAATGAGAGTCTGCTTATAATTCCAAGAGCTAAACTTAAAAGAAGTGGCAAAACAGCCTTCTGCTGTTCTTCTTCTTCTTTTGGCTGCTCCCGTTAGGGGTCGCCACAGTGGATCACCTTCTTTCATATCTTTCTGTCCTCTGTATCTTGCTCTATTACACCCATCACCTGCATGTCTTCTCTCACCACATCCATAAACCTTCTCTTAGGCCTTCCTCATTTCCTCTTGCCTGGCAGCTCTATCCTTAGCATCCTTCTCCCAATATACCCAACATCTCTCTTCTGCACATGTCCAAACCAACGCAATCTCACCTCTCTGATTTTGTCTCCCAACCGTCCAACTTGAGCTGACCCTTTAATGTACAGTATTCATTTCTAATCCTGTCCATCCTCGTCACACCGAATGCAAATCTTAGCATCTTTAACTCTGCCACCTCCAGCTCTGTCTCCTGCTTTCTGGTCAGTGCCACCATCTCCAACCCATATAACATAGCTGGTCTCACTACCGTCCTGTAGACCTTCCCTTTCACTCTTGCTGATATCTGTCTGTCACAAATCACTCCTGACACTCTTCTTCACCCATTCCAACCTGCCTGCTTTTTTTCACTTCTCTTATACAATCCCCATCACTCTATACTGTTGATCCCAAGTATTTAAACTCCTCCACCTTCGCCAACTCTACTCCCTGCATCCTCACCATTCCACTGACCTCCCTCTCATTCACACACATGTATTCTGTCTTGTTCCTACTGACCTTCATTCCTCTCCTCTCTAGAGCATATCTCCACCTCTCCAGGGTTTCCTCAACCTGCTCCCTACTCTCACAAGAGATCACAATGTCATCAGCAAACATCATAGTCCACGGGGACCTCCTGTCTAATCTCGTCTGTCAACCTGTCCATCACATCCATTGCAAATAAGAAAAGGCTCAGAGCCGATCCCTGATGTAATCCCACCTCCACCTTGAATGCATATGTCGCTCCTACCGCAGTCCTCACCAATGTCACACTTCCCTCTTACATATCCTGTACAACTCTTATGTACTTCTCTGCCACTCCCGACTTCCTCATACAATACCACAACTCCTCTCGAGGCAGTCTGTCATATGCTTTCTCCAGGTCCACAAAGACGCAATGCAACTCCTTCTGCTAAAACCCCACTACTTTAACATGGCCTTGTCATAGATACAATTTAGTGTGTCTCTGTTAAGCCATATGTGCATTGAATTATTATTTTTATCATGCCTCCGCAATCCTTACTAATCCCTACTATTCCCTTCTGTTCATTTTCCGTTTTTCTGTGGTGGCCTGATCAGGGCACCGTGTAGTCCTTATATTGGTGGATTGAAGGCCAGAGGTCCACATGACCATCATCATCAAGTTCTTCCACAGTAAACCTGAAAACCATAAGGACTGATTGAGATCATTTATGTCAGGTAGATTGCCCAGTGGGGACTGGGTGGTTTCGTGGCCTCAGAACCCTTGCAGATTTTTTTTTTTTTCCAGCACATCTGGAGTTTTTTTTTCTCTGTCCTCCTGGCTATCTAACCTTACTTTATTCTTTGTTACTTAGTATTACCTAATCTTATTTTTGTTTCATATAAACTTTTCTTTCTTCATCTTACAAAGCACTTTGAGCTACACCATTTGTATGAAAATATGCCAAATAAATAAATGTTGTTGTTGTTGTTTTGTGTTTAGCTGGGGTTTTTGATGGGATTTCCCCCTCTGGTGGGTTTTTTTTGGAAGTGCTTTTGTGAGTTGTGCAATTTTGGACTCCTAGTCATAGCACTTGCTAATTGTATATCGATTCTAAAGGTTTGACACTTAGACGTTTAGAGATTCCAAATTTGAGGTTTGCTTTTGTTTTTCATGGACTTTAACAAATTGTAATAATTATTTATACTTTCCATGATGCCATGCTGTCTTTCTTCTAGAGCTCCACCATTTTGTGGATCCTGTTACTATTATGAGTCCTCCAGATGCTGGGGGCATATTCTCAGAGACTATGACCCCTGACCTCATTAGGTCAAGGACTTTAAGGTCAACCCAAGCCGCCATGTTTTATCCAAATTTGACAGATAAACCCTTCAATTGCTTTTCAAAGACTTTTATTTTTTGATTATTTCCTGGCTCTTGTTTTTGATAACATTTTGATTCTGATGAAAGATTTCTTTGATTCCAGTTTTTTGACTTTTGCTTCATTCTCTTAGACTTTAATTCCTGGGTTTAGTTTCGGTTCTGGCTGAAAAAATTGTTCTCACCTCCCATTATCAAAATTGTCATAAGGCTTTTCACTTGGTCCTCTCTCATTTAAAGTACTGTCTCCAGTCTTTGAGATAGTACAGCACCTACTTGCACCATGGTGAACCTTCAGGCAACCAAATTCACCAGGCATATCATGGCAGTTTGGTTGTGCAGCGTCATATGCATCACTTTCACTGTTTGTGTCAATGTCTGATGTCCAATACACATCATCATCATTTTCGCTTGATTGAACTAATGGTTCACTTTCAGTTTGTTCTAAAACTGGCTTTACAGCTTCTCGTTTATGTTTTTTAGTGTAGGTTATTCGTGAATATTAAGTGGCAAAACGCATAGAAATATTCTTTATTTTTTTTGTATTTTTTTTTTTTTGCAGCATAATGTTATTTTATCCACTGGATGACAGCAAGGTACTGTGCCAAGAATTATTCAGGCTTAGCACTGTAAAGCAGATCATTACATGTCAGTCCGGGTCTGACTCAGGCTTAACCATTATGACATAGAATTTTGAGCCCGAGTCACACTTGGGGTGTACGCCGAGGAGATTACCAAACTCCAACTCCCATGAAACCCTGTGGAAGTCCGTGGTGCTGCAGCAACCCAGTGGTGCTGCCATCTAACATTCTAGGGGAAATAATGCCCTGAGCACGTTCTCACCTACGGTCCTTCCATTGCAGAGGCATTCCAGCTGGGCAAGGGCCCCGGCCATCTACTACACAGTGCATACTGGGTCAGTTTAGAGGGGGAACTGGGACAGACTTGGAAACTCTACTACCAGGAAGAAACTCATATGATGACAAGGACAACACTCTAGTCAATCACACAGAATACCAATTATGCAAATCATAATGGAGTGCACTTGACAGATAAATCACAAAGAACTATTGTCATGGGAACCTGGAAACTACCTAGTCATACAGTTGAAAGAGATAGCTTTAAGGCAGCTGATTAATAAATTAATCTTCTTATATAATATGCTACCGTGGCTGTCCATTTGTCTGTCCAGGATTTTGAATCACCCGTAGCTCGCAAACCGTTTGACCTATTGAGCTGAAATTTGGTACACATATACTGTGTGACGTCGACTATCTGCTTTTGGGGTGATGATTGACCTCCAAGGTTATTCTTATTTTATTTATTGTAGAATCAACTCTCAGCTGCAGCCAGCACTTCCCCTACCTCTTCAAATCTTACATCATTCTTGAGGCAGAATGAAGACTTAGTGGCAACTTAAGTGAAAAATTAAAGAAAATGTACTAAGTAATTGCAACACAAACACTGACTTAATCAGTTTTAACGTGAAATGATGTCGATGAAAGAAGAGAAGCAGCGGGCCGCTAGGGTGGAGAAAAGAAGAGCTGCTCAGGAAGCAGCAAGCGCATCAGCCTCTGAGCAAACGAATGCTAAACATACAGAGAAAGAGGATGAAAACTAGGAATGCTCAAGTCAAGTGTATTCACTGCACGTTATTGTGCAGTGCGCCGTTACTGGTAGATTAATAAATCTAACAAGCTTGATCGAATGAATGGTGTCCTGTTATTATGTCAGCAGCATTCTGCCGTGTTGCTCTGATTAGTGATAATTTAACAGTGATGGGCATGAGGATTATCCCCCAAATGTGTGAGCCATGCCAAATCAGTTCTTGATATTTGCATAAACATGAAGACTTTGTCCCACTATGGAAAAAGCAGTAA
>JANRMT010062840.1:9187889-9211259 GCA_026402145.1 Polypterus bichir lapradei | reverse complement strand
ATTCTGCAGTTGTTGTCTCTAGTAATCTCAGATAGATAGTCTGAGTCAGACATTTTCTTTGTTTTACCAGAAAATATTTCAATAACTCTGAAATGTCATCTTTAATTATTCATATATGGTGTTAGGACTGTCTTTTCACCGCCTTCTCCTAGCATCAAATTTCAGGTATTAAAAATCTTCAGATGTGAGACTCTACAATAATCTTTACGTTTTCATTCTAAGAACAATCACAAGTCAGGTAGAGATTAAACCGAAGTGGAAAAACCTGAACATTTTTGCCCTCTAGTGATTATACACCTGACATCCATAGTCAACAATAATTAATACAAATGTGTTAAATAAATCAGTGCCTTGTGATATCGATGGATTTGTGGAGACTTTCTCCCATTCTATCAAGTAGCTATACTGTATTATTATTCAATATCTGTTTCTGGCCTTTATTTGATCAGCAGATCGCTAGGTCCTGTGTTGTTATGAGCGCTCTTAGCTCAATTTCTCGATGCGCGATTCAGGACTGATTGTGAAGTACATTTTGAATCATAAAAGAGAGTGTATTTAATTTGCCGTGTATGAGAAACTACCTGGTAGTGAATGATGTGGTTTTCTCTCTAACACTGAAATTGATATTTTGGTGAAAAAGGGAAAAGAACGCGAGTAGAGCAGAGCTCATGCTACTGCACCATCTAAACCTGAGATTTTCGAAGCCTAAGGATAGCAATTTGTCCTTACAAATGATACACATCGGAGAGGTGAGCTTGTGATAAAAATAAAGGTTGGATTATAGAGTGGAGATTCTAATAATTGGAAAGCCATTTCATGAAATGGTGGATGATTACATGGGTGAAATTAACTTGGTCTATATCACTTATATTATATTGATATTACACGCGCATCTTCTGAATTGTTCAATTTATGGTCAACTTGCTGTGTGTTCGTGCTGGCCTTTGAAAATCAAGTGGCACTTTTGTATGTTTGATGAACCCCCCAAAACAGGGCACTATAAAGGAATAAACTGATATAGAAGAGGCTTCTATAGAAAGACATTTTTGTTTTACATTGGACCTGTTTAAGCAGACATTGTGATGTCGGTTGGACTATAAATTAGAGGGCTGTGGATTCAACACCTCTGAACATTTCACTTAGCAATCTAATTAAAATAAGAAATGTTAAGAGTGGCAGCATAGCATGTAAAGGGCCTTGGATTTGGTGTTTACTATAGAAAGGTGCTATATAAAATGAACGTTGATTCTTAGTGCCTATTAATTGCTTCACCAAATGTACACCTTGACTATCCTGAGTCCACGGACTAAGAGCATTCCTGACCCATGAGGGATGTGCTGCTTTCCATCACCCCTCAGTCCAGCAGAGCCACTTCCCAAGGACACCTGACAGAAAATGAGAAGTTTTTCAGATGAAAAAGGTGAATGAGCAGCTTTGGAAAAAACAAAAAAAAAAGGTGCTGTCATGCTGGTGAAGATTGTGACCTTGTGTCTTAAAAAGAAAAGTCTGACTGATAAATTTGGCTCGATTAGCTGGCAGTTTACAATATATTTTCAACTTCTCACCTCCATCATGTCAAGTGCGCTTGCCATAAGGCAGCCAGGATTACTACAGCAATCCAGCTTTTCACACCTTGTCATCTTTGCCTTAACAAGGTGTGAAAATGTTGCCCTCCGTCTGCAAGGTTAGAAGAGGTAGCTTGTAATTGCTTCTGCAGCTTGGAGCGCTGGCTGTAGGCCTAAATCTGTCATCTTCCCTGGGTGATGGCGAGCGACTAGCAAGGGAGTGTATTCTGTATCTGTCGTGATGAATGGCTGGGTCTCTCCGCTTCTAATTCCTAACTTTATTTTTTCCAGGGGGATTCCAGGGAAGAAATGCGGGACCATTATCTTATCTGCAGAGGAGCTGAGCAACTGTCGGGTCAGTATAAGCTTTATGAGAACTTCATTCTCCACTTGCTGATTGTTCTCAGTGTGGCTAACTTCTGATACTGTAAATATTCATTTATATTTTTAATTCACCCCACTACAGCACTCAACTTGCTGTGTGTTCTGAAGTGGATTAAGTCAATTGGAGAGTTACAGTTGTGCTTGAAAGTTTGTGAACCCTTTAGAATTTTCGATATTTCTGCATAAATATGACCTAAAACATCATCAGATTTTCACTCAAGTCCTAAAAGTAGATAAAGAGAAACCAGTTAAACAAATGAGACAAAAATATTATACTTGGTCATTTATTTATTAAGGAAAATGATTGAATATTACTTATTTGTGAGTGGCAAAAGTATGTGTACCTCTAGGATTAGCAGTTAGTTTGAAAATCAATGGGATGACAATCAGGTGTGAGTGGGCACCCTGTGTTATTTAAAGAACAGGGATCTATCAAAGTCTGCTCTTCACAACACGTTTGTGGAAGTGTATCATGGCACGAACAAAGGAGATTTCTGAGGACCTCACAAAAAGAGTTGTTGATGCTCATCAGGCTAGAAAAGGTTACAAAACCATCTCCAAAGAGTTTGGACTCCACCAATCCACAGTCAGACAGATTGTGTACAAATGGAGGAAATTCAAGACCATTGTTACCCTCCCCAGGAGTGGTTGACTAACGAAGATCACTCCAAGAGTAAGGCGTGTAATAGTCGGTGAGGTCACAAAGGACCCCAGAGTAACTTCTAAGAAACTGAAGGCCTCTCTCACATTGGCTAATGTTCATGTTCATGAGTCCACCATCAGGAGAACACTGAACAAGAATGGGGTGCATGGCAGGGTTGCAAGGAGAAAGCCACTGCTCTCCAAAAAAAAACATTGCTGCTCGTCTGCAGTTTGCTAAAGATCATGTGGACAAACCAGAAGGCTATTAGAAGAATGTTTTGTGGATGGATGAGACCAAAATAAAACTTTTTGGTTTAAATGAAAAGCGTTATGTTTGGAGAAAGGAAAACACTGCATTCCAGTATAAGAACCTTATCCCATCTGTGAAACATGGTGGTGGTAGTATTATGGTTTGGGCCTGTTTGGCTGCATCTGGGCCAGGACGGCTTGCCTTCATTGATGGAACAATAAATTCTGAATTATATCAGAGAATTCTAAAGGAAAATGTCAGGACATCTATCCATGAACTGAATCTCAAGAGAAGGTGGGTCATGCAGCAAGACAACGACCCTAAGCACACAAGTCGTTCTACCAAAGAATGGTTAAAGAAGAATAAAGTTAATGTTTTGGAATGGCCAAGTCAAAGTCCTGACCTTAATCCAATCGAAATGTTGTGGAAGGACCTGAAGCGAGCAGTTCATGTGAGGAAACCCACCAACACCCCAGAGTTGAAGCTGTTCTGGACGGAGGAATGGGCTAAAATTCCTCCAAGCCTGTGTGCAGGAATGATGAAAAGTTACCGGAAACGTTTAGTTGCAGTTATTGCTGCAAAGGGGGGGGGGGGGGTCACACCAGATACTGAAAGCAAAGGTTCACATACTTTTGCCACTCACAGATATGTAATATTCGATCATTTTCCTCAATAAATAAATGACCAAGTATAATATTTTTGTCTCATTTGTTTAACTGGTTTTTCTTTTTCTACTTTTAGGACTTGACTGAAAATCTGATGATGTTTTAGGTCATATTTATTCAGAAATATAGAAGATTCTAAAGGGTTCACAAACTTTCAAGCACCACTGTATGCTGTGTTTATATTCAAATGTTCATTATCTTACAAGTTGTCTTCTATAAAGACAACTGCCAAACGTATTATTTGTATTATTATTACTAGTAGTAGTATTTATTTCCCCACAGAAATCTAACATATCACTTCATCTTGATGATCATCTTTACAAAAGTGTTTTTTGTGATTCATAAACATTTTTAAATCAATTACTTAATGTAGTCGTTATGATGATTATTAGCATTTTGCATAGTTAATTAGGCAAAAAAAACAAAGTAAACTTGTGAAATTGTCAGATAATACTAAAAATGGAGGGACAGCAGATACCGAGGAGGCAGCAAAAACATTTCAAGCTTCAGAACTGGGCAAAAATTTGGAAAATAAAGTAACAAAGATAGTCAAGAGAAATCAAAGGTTTAGGGCAGCCACCCGCATAATATGCCCTGGCTACAAGTTAATTTTTTTGAGTTGCATTTAGGTTGATATCCAAAACACAACTGACTTTAGTTTGAGAACATAGCAGCTTTAAAGGCCCTGAACCGGAAGTGACGTCAGCCAACGCGCCAGAACTGGAAGTGACATCTTCCGGACCTCAAGTGATGTCATCCATTGCGACCCAGAATTGGAAGTGAGGTGTTCAGGACCAGAAGTGACGTCATCATTAATCCTAGTGGGATTTCCCATGAATAGTCTGCAGAGGACGGAGAGAGAAACTTAGTTCAGCTCGCCACCCCCTGGTCTGGCGTAGGAGTAGTATTATTTAGGCCCTCTAGCTGCCTCCCAATTGCACATGTCTGACAATGTTTAATGTAGAAAAGTTCTGCATGTGGGTAACAGGAACGTCAGTTATAAATACAAGGATGGAGATGTTGCCCTACAGGAAGCAATCTCTGAACAGGATTTAGGGAGTTATGCTGACACAGCTTTTTTCATCAATGTGCAAAAGAGATTAAAAAGGCAAAAAAAAAAGTTTTTTTTTATCATAGAAATTTGAACATAAATCGAGGAATGTTATGCTCAAACCATATAATGCCCTAGTGAGACCACATCTGCAGTCGTGTGTGCAGTTCTTTTCACCGCGGTACAAGAAAGACACAGCGGCACTTGAAGCTGAGCAGAGGAGAACAACCAGGAGCATCCGAGGACTTCAGGAGATGACGAACTGTGAGAGACTCACAGAAATAAACCTGTGCAGTCTTGAGCAGAGGAGTTGATGTGGGGACCTGATCCAAGTCTTCAAAAATTTCAAAGGCGTCGATAAAGCAGATCCAGCAGAATTCTTTCAACTAAACAGTAAATCACATACTTGTGAACCCCTGTGGAGGAAATGAAGGGGAGGTGTATGTAGGACTGAAGCTAGGGAGCGTTGTGGGAATCTGCAACAAACTACTGAGCCATGGAGTTGAAGACAACCTTCAAGAAGAGTCTGTATGAGATACTGGCACAGCTTAGCTATTAGCTAACTGAACGAGTTTGATGGACGGAATGGCTTCTTTCGTTTGTCAAATTTGTTATGTTCTAACGAAAATTGAATTTTACTACATTTTAAACATTTAACAATAATAATAAATGTCAATTAAATAAAATAAATCAGTGACAAATAATAAATAACTATATGCACACAAAAAATAGTTTCTCTGACTAAAGATTAAAATGTCACTGCGATGACACACAAAAACTGAGTAACAGGGCTAAATACAGCTGCATATTCTAAACACATTCATTCTGTGCAGCTGAGTGCTGTCTCTTCTTCTTTCTTGTTACAAACACATGTCATGTATAATAAGTGCATCTCTGACATTTTAATGGGTGTTTTGGGAGCAATGTTAGGGTGAAACAATGAACTAAAGTTGCAGCAGGATTTTGTTTAAAAAAATACGCAGTACACTACCAATGTCTTTGCAAAACGATGAAGGTCCATGTCTTTAGAGTCCTGATGCTTCCTGTCTTGCTATATGGTTGCGAGACATGGACGCTATCCAGTGACCTGAGATGAAGAATGGACTCCTTTGGTACTGTGTCTCTTCGGAGAATCCTTGGGTGCTACTGGGTTGAGTGGTTACTCACAGAGTCCTGAATGAGGCACATTACCTGCATTGTGAGGGAGTGTCACTTACGGCACTACGGTCATATGGTGTTATTCCCCGAGGGTGATCCACCTCAAAGGATCCTCATTGCTGAGAGCCCAAGTGGCAGGACCAGGCCAAGGGGATGCCCGCGTAACACCTGGCTGCAGCAGATAGAGGGTCAGTCGAGATCCTGAGGTGTTTTGTCATGTGGTGAGTGCGACAACATGCTGTACCAGTGCGTGCTCCCCAACCTGACTGCTGTAAATTTGTATTTGCATGTTGTATGATAATAGTTTGTGAACGGTCTGCATGAATCCACATGCTATGACAAAGTTTCAGTTGAGTTACTACCTGAACACAAAGCCATGATGACGTTCAATTACCTGCAACAAAAATAAAGTAAAAAAAAGTTTGTTGATATATATATGTTTTATTTTATATATAGTGTGAAATTAATAGCCTCGACACAGAGAAAAAAGGTTTTGGGGCAGCCACCTGTATTCTTGAAGCCTGGCTTCAAAAAGGCATAATAAGTTGCACAAATGTTGAGTCCAAAACAGAACTGAATTTCCAGAGGAAGTTTTCTTGTATTTAAGGTAGGGAGGTGGAAGTGATGTCATTGAGGCGGAAGTGATGTTCTTGGGGCCGGAACCAGAAGTGACGTCCTCGGGGCTGAATCAGGCAGAATTTCCTGTGTCCTGTCTGCAGAGATAAAAGAGGAAGGTTTTGTGCACCCTGCCACCCCCTGGCCTGGCGTGGAATCACCTTCTTTTGGTCCATTCAGCTGCCTCCCATACGCACGTGTGCGACAATAGATACATATTTTGTTTTTGTTTTTTTTTTGTTTTATATATACAGTATGTTGTCATTGGACTAACCTATTACTGCTTGCACAGACACAATCCTATAATGGGCAAGGCTGCTTTGGAAGATAAAAAAAGATCTAAATGGGTTTGAAGATTGTGTACACAGACTTCAGTCCTCTCTTGTTATTCAAAAGACATTCATGATATTTAACTGAGCAAATCACTTGGTTTGGGGGTCTGCACAATACTAAATAAATAGCCTGACTGGTTTATCAGTGCTGGAGAATCATGAGAAAAACTTGGTTATCAAGTCGACAGGCTATGTAATAAAAAATCGCACAACACTATATTTAGATAATCGATATAATTAAAAAGCATATGGTATTAAATTGATTTTAAGTGGTCCGTTAAAAGACCCAAAGTAGGCAGCAAGCATTAGGTTTAAAGTACAACTGTACAAAAGCTCTAATAAATCAAATTAATAAAAATAGCCTTCTCCATGCACAGTTTTCATGGTATGAATTTTGAAAAGCATTAAGCGCAGAGTGAAAAATGATTATTAATTTATATAATATTAAAGCAGCAGCGGCAGCAAATTTTGCAGCAGTAGCCGGTCGATAAATTTTCTGTGTGGGAAACACTGATTATTGTTAGACAGATCGTGCGGTAGTCACAGTTCCAGAGTTCTGGGTTCGACTTCCCTTTCACTGTCTGTGATTTGGCTGCACATTATCCTATTTTCTATTTTTTTTTTGTATAAAGGAACAAATCAATTCAAATAAACAAACAGAAATATTTGTAAATCATTTGCCATGTACTTGAACTACTCAGCTTGGTTGCCATCTGCCATGAAGACTGCACTGAGGACTGAATACGATATTGTTTTGGACCAGGAAATGAAGTTCAAAAATACCCTTCAAAACGTCTCTAGACTATCCACAAACATGGCACCATTTTAAATACCATTATGCCTCTGATGTCTCATTTAGAGCGTCTGGCAGACATGAGGTACCAATAGCAAGTCATAGAATGGCAACAACCATGTAAAAAACTGAGATGCTGAGACGCCAATACAAGCTACAGTGGCCGAGATTGAAGTGAGCGTCCATACAGCAATTACTTCCAGGTACTTCACCAGTCGCAGCGTAGTAGGAAATTGACAAAAACAAAAAGCATATGACATCTCCGCCATGCCTGAAGTTTGCTTTAAGGCACATGGGTGACTCTTAAGTCAGCTAGAAGGTTCTATGGTCTGATGAGACCAAAATTGAGTTGTTTGGCCATCAGGGTAAACACCATATTTGAACGTTGCACATTATCAAAAGCACACCATCCCACACTCTGAAAGTCTTGTGAGGGTGGAGAGTAAAATGAATGTTGCAAAATACGGGAAAATCCTGGAGGAAATCCTAATGCGGAGTGCAAGAAACCTGCACCTTGGGAGAAGATTGGTCTTCCACAAAGACAATGACCAAAGCATCAAGCCAAGGCTTCACGGGAATGGCTTGAAGATCACAATGTTGCTGTCCTGGAATCAGAGTCCAGACTGCAGTCCAACTGAGAGCCTGCTGTATGAAAGGACTTGAAAAAGGCTGCTCACTCACAATCAGCTTTGCAAGGAAGAATGGAGGAAAAGCGTATTGTCCAGTTGTGCAAATCTGAGAAAAACCTGCAGACACAGACTCAAGACTGTCATGGCTTCCAAAGGCGCATCTCTGAATACTGACTTGAATTTGTGAATACTTCTGTGATCAGTTATTGTGTATTTGTAATTAATTTAGAAACACTTTGCAGAGACCTGTTTTCACTTTGACATTAGTTAGCCTTTTCTGTTGATCAGTTGTCAAAAGAGCCAAATTAAATCCACTGTGGTTCAATGTTGTATAATAATAAAATGTGACAACTCCCAAAGGAGTAAATACTTTTTAAAGCCACTGAATATCTATGATCTGTCCGGAAAGAGTCCAGCCATTGTTAATAGAACGAGAACAGTTTATGTGGTATCGATGTAACCTGGCAGCCAAGGAGAGTGGACTGGAATGGGCGTGTTTGAACAATGACATCTTCACTGGACTAGTCAGTGGGGACGCTAGGTGCCATTGAGTGAGCATGTGTACTGTGTGGCTGTCGTTTTCAAAATGACTGAGCGAGTAGAGCAATGAATCTGTATCATATTTTGCGTTAAGCTTGAACATTCGTGCGCGGGAACTATTTGGATGATTCAGAAGGCTTTCGGGGACGATACAATGAGTGGAGAAACATCAAATCACCCAGGTGACTCAGCCCCCCTACAACCCAGATTTGGCACCCTGCGACTTTTTGCTTTTCTCAAAACTAAAATCACCTTTGAAAGGGAAGAGATTTCAGACTGTCGATGAGATTCAGGAAAATATGACGAGGCAGCTGATGGCAATTCCAACAGAAGAGTTTGTGGAGTGTTTTGAACTGTGCGAGGTCCCCAGGTGCCTATTTTGAAGGGGACAGAGGTGTCATTGTCCTATGTATATTGTTTCTTGTATCGTCTTCAATAAATTTATGTATTTTTCACATTACATGGCTAGATAATTTCCGGACAGACCTTGTATATATATTTTTGGACTGACCACTTTATGGGTTGTAGACTAACATCTTAGGCATTAGGTAAGTGTGACTGAGAGCTTAATTGATAGACAGAAATACAATTTGTCATTTTAATTATAATAATAAAGTTTTCTACAAATGGTACCATATGAATCAAAGATTGAAGGTCAAAACATTTATTTTCTTTCAAGCCTGCCATTGTGACAACGTGTTTCCATTTAACTTCATCATTCGGGGTCCAGTTGAGATTCCAGTCTAAGTCTCCCATTGCAGCACATTTCATTTGGCCTGTGGAGTGCAGACACATGGCAACACCCCGTTCTCACAGAGCTGTCATTTTTTGATCAAAGGATTGAAGACTGTGTGAACATGGAGCCAAGTAACTGCTTACAAAGATGGATCATCCCATGTGTTCCAGATATAATGTACTTCGTTAAAAATCACCCAACCCAGAAATCAACATCACAGACATTTATTAATGAGACAGCTGGCCACTTTGGGATTTGCAGGTGAATATCTCTGAACAATGAGCAGCCTCTTCATTAAGAGCCGCATGGTAATTTCTCAACAGCTCCCATCCACTGCGTGTGAAGTAACGGATACTCTGCTATGACCTAAAGTAAATAATTTAACAACTGCAATTGAGCACAAATTGTTTTAGGGGAAGTGAAGCATACATATTTTAAGAAAGCATGCAAAATTAGTCAATGCAATTATTAACATTTCTTGTATTTTAGTTCTTATTTTGCAATGTCATTATTCATCCTTTTTTTATTGCTTCTCCTATTTTATTCCTGCAGCAAGTAATCACTGAGAACCCCCGGGTACAAATAAATTATGCAACATTTCAGGCACATATTCTGCTATCTAACATTTAGTGTATTCTTATGTTAAGCAGTTGTAATAACATTAAAAGGCATGGAAGATAAATCATTGAAGAGTGCTCATCAATTTCACACATTTTGTTTTACGGAAATTAAAAACCTAATTATTCCAGTGCAGAACGACAGTTACCTGAGGTGTACCTGAGCATTTACATTTACTTATTTGGCTGACGCCTTATCCAAGGCAACTTATATTTATGATACAATTGGTTACATTTCTTGTGGTTTTATTGGAGCACAGGCAGGTCATGTGACTGGCTCATAGTTACAGTGTCAGTAGCAGGATTCAAACCCACAAGCTCAGGGTTTGAAGTCCAAAGCCTTTACCACTACACCACACTGCCTGAGCAGCACTGACAGTAAGATGGTCACCAGTCCAGACATGCTGAAAAGGGATTGAGGCCTCCAAAAACCCTAAAAAAGTAGTCCCGGACCTTCTGTGGCCACCCCAGAAGAGGCGCTCCTTAAATCACTCAACTTCTACCGACTGGCTTCACGCAGAGTAACCTACAAAAATAGTGAAAATGTTCCAAATACTAAGAAACACCCACAATAACATCAAAATGCAACCTAACGTGAAAACTCTGGCTCGTAACCAAAAGGCAATAAGGACTTTTTATAAATTTCTTGAAAAGTAGCGAAAAAGGAGGGGAAAATGTTCGAAAGAGCAAAAAAGGATTTGACTAAAAAGCAATCTGAGACAAACAAGTCCAAAATCACTATCTGTAAGGAAAATATCAGAAACAAACAATGACATAAAAAAATACAAGGCTAATTCAAAGATACACTAATAGTCACAAATAATTTCCAACAAAAACTCAATGCTTCGCTGCTGGGTTTCTCTTTCTTGGCTGAATACGAAGCCAGCAGCAGTGACGTCAGGGTAGACCCGGTCACCCACAAAGTACTGAAGATGAATGCAGTTTAACAGAGAAGAAATACAAATAATAAAGAAATCTAACAGAAAGAACACATTTTTTTTAAGTAAAACAATTTTATTTACTTAAGTTATAAATGCACTAAAAAGCAAAAAAATTTACTTTCTTTAACCACAATTTTCATGGTTATATGTGACTAAATAAAATCGTGGGCTGCACATAAATTAATTGATTCAAACAAATTTTGAAACTTGTTTAGCATGGTGGGGAGTTACAATGTTGTTGTTTTTTTTTGTATGTTATGATGAAAGTCGCTCTTCTATTAATTGATTTAATTTAAATTAATTAAAAATTATTTTTTGCAATTTAGTGCATTTATAACTAAAGTAAATAAAATCGTTTTACTTAAAAAAATGAATATATTTTATTTTTTACTTTTTAGTTTTTGAATATTCTGCAAATGATTTTTCTTTAATCATTTTTCATGAACGGGAAGCTTCTTTAAAAGTATTACATAATATATCTTCTTTGCAGATGTATATGAATACTAAAATCGCTCGGTTGCTGCAAAAAACCAATTATCGACAACAGAACTGCAAGCTTATGGTAATACTTCCTCACCGCGATCATCACAGCTATTCCTTCGCAAGAGTAAACAAGTAAAGTCGGCCCGCGTGTTTACCCACTCCACTCACTGGAAGAGGCAAGTGGGGGCAGTCCGATGCATCTCTCACTTGTATGCTCTTATATCGCACCATATTCTCTCTCCGTCATTGTTGTGTGTTCGTTAATTAGAACCGCATAACCATTGATTATGGCAAAATTTGTTATGTAATTGCATCGGTTTTGATGGATTATTGTATTGTCTTTGATAAGGAACACATATGCAAAATTTGAAGAAATTCGCTTTGCCAAAAGTGGGTTTAAAATCAGTTTCAAGATATGACCCAGACAAAGCTAAGGAAAAAACCCTGGCTGTAACGCACCACTAGTGGTTGCAGTTGGGGCTGGTTGACTTGGGTGAGCCACTTCTGGGCTGGCCAGTGAAGGTCTTGGCCTGTTTTATGGGTCTTTTGAATGAGAGATCAAATTACGCACACATTGTTGTGGTGGGGAGCACAGCACATCTGTAGACCAGTTATAACAGGCCTAGATTGGTTTCGGCATATAGTATTATATTAATTAACGTTTGAGTTGGACGTGTGCATAGTCATTCGGCGCAATCTCAGTTCGAACAACGTGCTAACATCAAATTCATGTGCAAATTGTGGAAATCATCTTCAGATACACTACACGACATCTGATCTCACACTCCTCCGCTATATAACAATTCCCGGAACTTTTTGACTGCCCCTTGTATATTTAAGTGAATAACTCGAACTTATTCATGAGAAGATCAAATCTGACAAAAAGAAACTGGGAAATTCTTCTATCATTCTCCTTAGTTTCAGAAAGCTGTCTGCTTGAAATACATGCTTCGGTTAACTGAGACTTCACTTGTCTTTGGTAATTGTACTGATGAAAAGTTTTTTTTGTTAAGTTTTTAATGTATTTGGATGTTTGTTTTTCAGGATATTGCAACCATGCAGCTTTGTGCCAATAAACTCGATAAGAAGGACTTTTTTGGGAAGTCTGACCCCTTTCTTGTCTTTTATCGCAGCAATGAAGATGGAACGTAAGTGAGGCAAGAAACTTGTGCATGTTCTTAATAAGTTTAATTAGAGTCAGGAGCTGTTCTTTCCTTCTGTGTAGTCATGCCATCCATTTATTGAACCATCTTAATCCAGTTTTACAGTTTTCAAAGAGATTGAATTTATTCTAGCAGCATCATACAAAAAGCATGAAGCAACCCTGGATGGGGCCTCAGGATCAACTTACAGTTGCTAGTCAACCTAGCATGAATGTCTTTGGGATGCGTAAAGAAAGCTGATTGCCTAAATAAATCCCCCATACACAGGAAGGACATATAAAGTGCCCACAGAGAGTGACCAGACCACTCTGCTATAGCTGTAGTCTTAAGCACTACTCCACTATAAATATAAATGGTGATATTAGTGACATATTCATACTTTTTAAATATCAGTATAAATAATCATTTTTTTATGCCAGTTTACAGTATAAAACATACAGCCTCATTTCTGAAAAAGTTGAGACGGTGTGTAAATTACAAATAAAACCAGAAAACCATGATTTATAAATGAACTTTTATTCATACTTAATAGAAAACAGTACAAAGACAATACATATAATGAGTCACCTCATAAAATTCAAATAAATGTGTAAATATAAGTTAATTCCATTTTTGATGCTTGTGTTGGTCCGGGTCAGCTCCATCCTTCCTCTTTCGTACATCCAGGAGCCTCTTGAACCCAAACTGTCGACAGTCATAGACTGAGATGAGCCGGGCAAATGAGGACACACACTTACAGCAAGGGGTAGGGGCAAAAAAAGTGTCAAGTGCTTTTACTAAAATCAATCAGAACCAAGTGTCCAATAGGGTAGTGTGTCACCCATTATAAATAAATAAATAACCCAGATAAAAAAAAAAGAACAGTGTCCACGTGGAGGTTAAAATAACCCATAAATAAAAAATCCATAAAACCAGGTTAAATTCACAGGCAGGAAGACGTCCCATAAAAACCTTCACAAGCCCTGGTGCATCCAATCTAAAACCGAGGTCTCTTCCACTTACCCCACTTGGAATTTTGCAAACATCCTGCCGACAGGCACAGCTAACCTTTTTTTCACAGGCTTATGTCCCTGCTGCCCATGGGCTCCTAGAAGGTTACTGTGCCGACTTCATGTGACAGTGGCATCAGGCCACTCCAGCTACTCCAAAAATGCTCAGTTGGAGTGGCCCTCTTCACCCCCCTCAGGCTTCAGCCCTGTCCTCCTCAGGCTACCTGCCTCTTCTGCTCTGCACCCTGGCATCTACCGATCCTGCTACATTCATTCACATTCTTTCTCTCTCCTCTTTAACCTCTGTCTTTTCTGTTCTATTCTTCAGACATTTCTTTCCTTTCTCTCCATCTGTTGCTCTCAGCCATGCAGGCTCCTTTTATACTGGACTGATTGGGCACCAATGTGACCCTCCGCCCACTCTGAAGTGTAAATGAGGCACCTGACTGATCTGCACGCTTTTGCATGTGAGTACACGATCAGCCAGGCACCGCAATGAACCCCTGGAGCAGCGAATCAGTGAATCATGTAAAGTGAGATACTTTTGGACATATGGATTTGTATCCGTTATTGGCTGTAGAATTTCTAATACGTCCAATCGTTTAACTGTTTCGATTTCGATGTTGCATAGCTTCTCCGTGATCATAAATATAAACCTGACCAAATTGTGGTTTCTTTGAAATTAAACTTGTCATAGCTCTTTCATATCACCTGTGTCCATATATTCAATCTCTTTTCACTGTTCCGTTATTTCACCGAGTAATAATTTCGCTAATGCGATCTTTACTATCAGTTTTTTTAACGCTTTCAAATTTTAGTACTTTTATAATCTCTAACCTACTCTGAATGTGTATTGCACCAACGTGTTTGAACCTCTGTACGATGTTCTACTTCGTCTTCTACTCTTTGCCTTTTCTTCTTCTTCTACTGTTTGTCTTTATTTCTGCCCCTGCTTGGACCTGTTAGGTGTTCAGTTCATCTCTTGGCACAAAGTCTCGTCTCGCGGGATGTGAAATTATCTCTCTGAAAATGTCTCGTCTCGTCCCAAGATTTTTTTATATAATAGAGAGATTAAGTATCGAGCAGAGCAATATACAAGATAAATAACGGTGCATATGGGATTTACTTCACTTTTTATATTTTGTATACAGTAATCCCTCCTCCATCGCGGGGGTTGCGTTCCAGACCCCCCCGCGATAGGTGAAAATCCGCGAAGTAGAAACCATATGTTTGTATGGTTATTTTTATATATTTTAAGCCCTTATAAACTCTCCCGCACTGTTTATAAATATTCCCCGCAGCGTTATACAGCATAATCCCTTTGTATTCTCTTAGATATTAGATAAGATTCATTGAAATTATGTATATAAACACACACTGTTTATATACAGTAAAACCTAAATATTATTTTAAAGATATTGAGTGTCTCCGATATCACATATGTTACAGCCATTACGATAGACAGGTCACCAGCAATAAATACGTACATTGCAAGAAAAATAATATACAGTAAATGTGTGTACAGTGACACTAAACGTACATACATGTACTAAACACTGTAAGAAGAAAATTAATTATGGTTACTCACCAACAATGACACGATGACTTGTCCGATAACAATGGGTTTAATTTTACTGCACAACAAAGGAGAGCGTTACAGCCCTTGTAAAGGAGCCACTTCAGGCGATTGTGTAGCACTGCCGTTGTTCTTCTTCTGGCAGTCTTCAATCCAAATCCCTAAAGCAGATTCCATCCAGACTACTGCCTTAGTACATCCACTTACAACTCGTTTTGCACCCTGGTTAAAAGGACGCTGCGGCCGTAGATCTTATATTCCTTTCCTACTTTTTAAATAAAAAGAATCGTAGCCTTCAACAAATCCAAAACGTTTACCTTTTTGGCAATCGTTAACATCTTCTTCTTGCGCTTGGGCACGGCACCTGAAGCAGTAGCAGATTGTTTTGGAGCCATAATGAAGGGCTTGACTATGCACAAAGATAAACACTAAAGAGCACAACTCTTTACACAGCGAAGCACGTTGATGCTGAATGAGCGAGATGAGACTTCCTGGTTAACACTGCATAGCTCCTGCGTGCTCTGATTGGTTAGCTTCTCAGTCAGGAGAACTTAACTGCGTGCTCTGATTGGTTAGCTTCTCAGCCATCCGCCAATAGCGTCCCTTGTATGAAATCAACTGGGCAAACCAACTGAGGAAGCATGTACAGGAAGTAAAAAGACACATTGTCCGCAGAACCCGCGAAGCAGCGAAAAATCCGCGTTATATATTTAGTTATGCTTTCATATAAAATCCGCGATAGAGTGAAGCCGCGAAAGTCGAAGCGCGATATAGCGAGGGATTACTGTATTTCAGTTATTATATATATTACAGCTAAATCCCAAAAATTGGATAAACCTAGCATTACCCGGGTAAAGCTTGCGTTATCGAAAGTACAAAGACAATATATATAATTAGTTACCTCATAAAATTCACATAAATTTGTAAATATAAGTCAATTCCAATTTTGATGCCTGTGATGGTCTGGGTTGGCTCCATCTCCCCTCCTTTGTGCATCCAGGAGCATCTTGAACCCAAACAGTCAAATGGGCAAATGAGCAAATAAGGACACACACTTACAGCAAGGGGTAGGTGCAAAAATGTGTCAAGTGTCGTTATCCAGCAGACCCAAGTAAAGCTGGAATAGCATAGGAGTTTCTAACTTTACCCAGACAATCTCCCCAGGTAATGCTAGGCTTATCCAATTTCTGACTTTACCTGTAACATATACATAAAGTTAATTTTATGGTTGAACATTTATAAACAGCAAACATATTTTGGGAATAGTTTATTGAATCTCACATCTGTGACAGACATTATGTTTCAACGCCTCACCTGATGCCACATCTTTAGAAATACTAAATGTAAATGGCGTGGCCACCAGTTGACAAGTCCAATCCCCATACCCTGGGAACAACTGCACAGCAAGAGTCTCGGGTTCAAACCAAGTGTTTTATTGACAGCCATATCATTTAGAGGCTCATGTGAATCCCACCAAAACGCAATCACAATTCTCTTTTTTCTCTTCTCCTCCTGCACTCCTCCCAAGTTGGCTTTGTCCATCCTTTGCACCC
Organism: Polypterus bichir lapradei; assembly: GCA_026402145.1. Classification (NCBI taxonomy): domain Eukaryota; kingdom Metazoa; phylum Chordata; class Cladistia; order Polypteriformes; family Polypteridae; genus Polypterus; species Polypterus bichir. Next base: position 9,194,577 of record JANRMT010062840.1, on the reverse strand, counting down.
GACTCTCATGGAAGATGTGGAGTGTCTCCTTTTATGTTGGACCAGGGAGTACTTCCAGTTCTCCAACATTACACTTGAGAAGCACGTCCCAGTCAGGCACATCTGCCTTAAATAGGAGATGACCTCCTCCTGCACCTGCCCCAAGTGGTCACCAAGTACCCCAGCAGTTCTGCTCACCAGGACTGCAGCTTCCACGTTGCTCTGCATGTGTTCCATTGGGAAATTCGGCAGTGGGATGCTGGCATCCAGTGTACTGGGGAGCTATCTGTCTATGGTGGATAGTCTGCCCCATTCATTCATGACCTTCCTTTATAAAGATGTCTTAGCCGGGTAGGGGGCCATCGATCTTGTGTCTTCTATGACACTGATGGCCAATTGTAATATTGATTTAATAAGAGTTGATGATCAAAAAAATGGAAAGGAAAACTACTATGATGTGTCTGTATTTGAATCAGCATGGCAAAAAGAGTTCCTGTTAACCAGGAAGTGCACAAATGTGTGAACCGAGGAGACTGAGTAACATGCACTAAACTTTTTGTACATTCTTGTTTTAGGTTCACTATCTGCCATAAAACAGAGGTTGTGAAGAACACCCTGAATCCCGTCTGGCAGCCCTTTACGATTCCTGTGCGGGCATTATGCAATGGCGACTATGACAGGTTAGAAATGCCCTTCTGCTTATACTGGGGCTAAAGGCAAAGTTTTTAATGTAGGCCTTGTCTTTGTAAAATTGTGTTAGGGGTCAAGTCTTCTGGAATTTGCCTGTGTGTCTATCTGACTGTTGCAGCCCAAAAGCACTTCCTGCTGTAATCAACATTTGTTGTAATTAATCATATTGTAGTGGCTAAACGTGAACAGGGAGCTCTACCTTCACATGTACATGATTTAATTTTGCTTTAATGTCCAATACACCTTGGTCTCTGTTTACTTTTGCCATTTCATGCTTCTCTGAGTATTTTTGTATCTAGAAAGATAACAAAGGGTGCCATGAAGGACTAGACATAATTTTGAAAAGGCACCCATACAGCTGCATGGGGGGGTCCTTTCAAAAACATGTGTGAGTAGCTTGAGGTTTTATCTTGAACCTCTGGGACCTGAAACTGGACTCAGTGTATGTAATGTGAATGAAATTAGCTGTGCTGCACATCTAAGATGGGTTGCAATCTAAGTAATCAATGCAGACCGCCGTGTTAATGTCTGCAGTGCACCATCTATTGCAATGTAGTTTGTAATGTATGGAGTAGTAAAATGCATTACACTCGTCATTGCAAATGGTGGTGTATCACAACCATTTGTAGCAATAAAATGCATTACTACAAATGTTTGTGATGTGCAATCTGTTGGAATGACAAATGCAACACTTAGGTCCCTGTTATATGCCATTTGGTATACGATTTGTAAAAGCAGTGTTAATGTGCCATCTGTTGGAATGTCATGTGAAATGCATTTTAATACTTGTGATGCGACATCTATTAGAATGACAAATGTGATGCATATGTCTGTGTTATATGCAATTTGGTATGGGACTCATAAAAGCAGTGTTAATGTTTTTGATGCACCATCTCTTGGAATGACAAATGCAATGCATAGGTTTGTGTTAGATGCCTTTTGGTATGCGCTGGCAAATGTGAGTAAGTTGTTAAGAGTGCATTAGTTTCCACCATACAACTGTAACACTGGTAATTGCCAGTGATGAAGACAGCGCTCAGCTGAAGTAGTGGAGGCCAGCAGATCTCTTGATTATGCTGTTTAGTTAATTTTAACTTAATGAAACATCATTTTTTTGCAGAACACCCGCTCTTGAAATGCCTACTGTTCCAAATGTTTTTTTACTGGGACGATATGGCCATGAGGGGAATCTAAAGCCTTTAGAAATGGCTTTGTAATCTCTTCGACTTTGTGCTGATAGAGTGTAACAACTTTGTTCAACGTCTTTCATATGCTTCTTTTGATTGTGGCATGATGTAAATACTGTATCCTAACACATTTATTCTGACTGTAATTCCCAAAACAAGTCAGACCAACAGTATATTGGGTGGACAGTGTTATGAATTATCTCACAAGTGGCCACAGTGGTGTGAGACCTTCTAAAACACCTTTGCAGGCATCTGAGGAGGTACACCACATGGGGTAAAAATTCTCTTCACTCTCATACTTCAAAAATACATTCTGTAGTGTCTGAAACTCACTCAAACAGCACCACAATGGAGAGGATCACCGTCAACCCTTGGCTTGTATAGAGCAAGGCCATAAGACATCTTTACAAAGGATGGTTAATTGAATGAGATGGTGTACAAAATATTTGAAAAAGAACTTGCATAAAAGATAATGAAAGTCAAACGAATTCCAAGAAACAGTACCAAAGAGTCAAGAACCAGTGCAAAAATCAAAAAAAAAAAAATCACCATCTTCACGAGACTCACCAAATCCACCGGAGCACATTTGAATAAACTGCCTTGGACTTCAATTCCCAGACTTCTTCTACAAGGCTGGGGATGATCACCTTAACTGCGATGGATAGGTGGCCCCACATCTTTGGAATTCATCCACAAAATAGGAGGAACATAAGAGAATTGCAAGACACACATACTGTAGACACTGAAATAATAACCAAACAGAATAAAATTAACAGATAAAACAGTCAGCCATCGTTTAGTCCTAAACAGGGTCACTGGGGGTGCAGGAGCCTATCCCAGCTAGCATAGGGCACAACAAACCCTGGAGAGGGCGCCAGTGCAATGCAGGGTGAATACACATACATGCATCATCTACACACACACACACACACCCCAGCCACACACTAGGGCCAATTTAATATGACCAATCCATCTAACCTAACATCTAATGAAAAATGAACCAAGGAGATAAAAATGGGAGGTAGGGGTGTAACCCTGGCTTGACCATAACAGACAGAGCCAACTGATGGTACAAGTTTTAATTGCTTGAGTTAATAAACTTTATTGCACTTGAAGATTGCATGTTAGATTACATTGCACACGAAATAAATGAAATAAAAATATATGGTATGAGACCTGACAGACCGGGATCAATAACTGCTGGAGCTCAGACAAGATTTCATCAGACAAGGTTATGCCCCCAAAACGACAGACACTCAAATAAGAAGAGCTACTGCCATACCCAGAGACAACCTTCTGGAATATAAAAACAAAGACAACAAACACCGCATCCCCCTTGTTGTCACCTACAACCCACATCTTGAAACACTTTGAAAAATTATAAAAGAACTTCAGCCAATGCTTAACAACGACCAAACACTGAAAAATGTATTTCCTGAACGTCCCCTCCTGGCATATAGACAACCACCAAACCTTCAGCAACTAATTGTCCGAAGCTCCCTAAATGAACCGACAGAAAATGGCACATCTCCCTGCCTACAGAAAAGATGTAAAACGTGTGCCCACATTTACAATACAGACCGTATAGTTATACCACACTGCCGACTTGAACATCACATAAAGGGTTTATTTTCCTGTAGATCATCTAATGTGGTTTACCTAATTCTCTGCATGAAATGTCCTGACACTGCACTCTATGTGGAAGAAACTGGACAAACACTCCGCCAGAGAATGAATTTACACAGGTTCCACATTAAACATGGCAACACAGATGTTCCTGTAGCGGCCCACTTCAACAGCCATGAACACTGTGAGAGGGACTTTAAAGTCACAGTGCTTATGGACAACTTCAAAACATAGCAAGATAGAAAAGAATGGGAAGTTAAACTCATGTTAAAATTTAAAACATTACAACATGGTTTGAATAGAGACATGGGTCTTATGGCTAGATATGAGGACTGTTTGCATTTCTTATACTGACACAGATAGCCTGTCTACAGACCTATATTGTTTTGAAAAACTCATCACAAACTTCAAAGGACTTTGTTGGACAGTTATCTTATCCAAAGATCTTGACCATACATTGTTCTTCTCTCTCTTGTTAAATCAATCTTAGCCTGAAGGAATCTATTAATTTTTTACATTTAAGATTTTTCATTTAAAGACTTACCAATGTTGTTTCTTGTCGTAGTGTGTGTATATAAACATAGGGAACTCCAGTTTCTGTATTACATCTTGCCTGAAGAAGGGGCCTGAGTTCCCTCGAAAGCTTGCATATTGTAATCTTTTTAGTTAGCCAATAAAAGGTGTCATTTTGCTTGGTATAAGAGAGAATATCAGGGATAAGCAGTGCCATCCAGCCATACAGTATGTATATTTTTTCCATCTTGCACAATATTTAAGTAATGAGACGCTGGTGCGCTAGCTATTGTGACACTGCAGCAGATATCTCAGCATCTCCTTTAAACAACCACAGTTCTTTATTGTATTTAGCTGTTTATGTTTTGCTTTCTGTTGCTAATTACTTCCAAACAGACTGAATATTCATCAAGTCATCCTATTAGAAACCAGCCGCCTAGCTGATTATTTTCTTTGTTCTAAGCTGAAACAAATAACAGAAGGCAGCCAGGCCATTACTTTAACAGAAAACCGCGAGCAGTGAAGAGATTGTTCTGATTTGCTCACACTATTTCAAATCTGTTTTGTGGATGAGCATATAAATCTAGAGAGTTAAAATTGCTGAAATGGAGCAGTTCAAAGCTCAAAGAAGACATTGTCTGCCCAACCCTTATGCAGCATTTCAATTCAATCGTGCACACGCCCTTGAAGAAATCAGACTCTGTGGTAATTAGAATAATGCCAGCACACGTCTATGACTTCTGAAAGGCCTGCACTGGCGTTATTGTTATTAAAACAGAGACAGCAGCTTCTGTTCCTCATGCCATCTGATGACAAGCCCAGCCTGCTTCATCCACAAATATGAATACAAGATGGGCAGTGCTTACCAACGAGAAGCAAGCTTTGAAAAAGATAACGTCTAACGCTGATGCCGTATTATTTTTGTCCACGCAATGTGCAGAAGCTAGAAAGTTAAATAAAAAGTTTGGTTATATTGTCTAAACATTGAGTATTAACCAATGGGATATTATAATAAAACAATATAATAAGTTAGTGAGTGTGCAGCTCAAAGTTCTGATCACCAGGCCACAAAAAAGACAAAACAGCACAAGACACCATGCAGGGAAGATCAGCCAAGTGTATCTGCGTACTAAGAGGCCAGTAATACTCTGACTGGTTAAGGGAGGCACACAGTCTTGAGCTGAGAGCGCTGTGTTAAGATCTAGTCGGGTCATGGAAAACTCTTCTAAAATCAATCTATCAGAATTCTTTATGTTAACCAACAGAAATGAAGACAAAATCACAAAGAGTTATGGTAATCTGGGCCAAGCTATTGAGGTTGAATCAGAAACTTTATGATGTTTGAAAAGTATTTGGATGAAATGTTAACTAGAAAGATTGCAATATGCAAGCTTTCAAAGCAACTCAGGCCCCTTCTTGAGCCAAGATGATTATATCTGATCTGCTCTTACATCACCTGATTACATCTTGCCTGAAGAAGCGGCCTGAGTTGCCTCAAAAGCTTGCATATTGTAATCTTTCTAGTTAGCCAATAAAAGGTGTCATTTTGCTTAACTTCTCACTATGTCCTATAATGGCTAACACGATACAACACACTAATACTGATGAAATGTTAAGAAAACATAGAGATTAGATAACCAAATGAGTCAATGGTTTCCTCCCTTTTGCTAAAAACATCTTGTGCAGCATTTTTCAAATAGATAGCTCTTGTATCTCACACACATTTTCAGGACTGCAGATTTGTATGCCTTATTTATATCATTTTATTTTGGTTATAATTGAAACCTATCAAAAATAAGCTTGGAAGGGAAAATGAAAAGGAAGAGAGCGATGGTATGCAAGTTGCAAGGCAGTGCGCAGATTTTGTTATTTGTAATTGTTGTTTCGATCTTTAGAGAATGCCAAATGTAAAAATGTTCTCACTTTCAAAAGTGTGTGTTCTTTATTTGCAAATAAGGAAATATCAGCTTATCTGGCAAATGTCACACTTATAGGTCAAACATCCAGCTTAAATGGTAAATACCTTCCCACAGTATGTCAAGTACTGTATATACTGTACTTGCTATATAAGCTGAACAGTCAGGTACAGCATGGGACTGTCACTAGAGGTGTCGTAAGATTGTCACCAAAGCTAAAGCACTCACCTGAATTGAAAGACGGAAATAAACAAGACTTTTGATATCAAAATGTTTATCCTAGTGGCTTTAAATTTTAATTTCTGTAGCCTGAATAAGTAAAAGTAATAGGGGTCACTAAATAAAAAATAGTCCAATAAAAATTGAAACAAAATAATAATAAAATTTGTAATATTTAAAAAAGGACACAAAACAGGTCAGAATGAAGTCCACCATGTTTATAACATAAGGGAAACATCTGATGTGTAAACTGAATATTTCACATTTAAACTGGATAGTTGACATACTGTATAACAATTTTTCCTTGTTTCTCCTAGAGTATTTATAACAGAATTTATTTATTATAGTTTTTGGGATTACTGAATCCAGCTATGACATTATTTTTTGTTATTACGTAGTTTTCATAAATTATTTGCATGTTTTTTGATGCCATTTTATTTTTGTGACTGCCATCATTTTGTGGAATGGTTGTTACTAAGATAGATAGATAAATAGCTGTAAAAGGCACTACATAATAGATAGATAGATGTGAAAGGCACTATATAATAGATAGATAGA
>JANRMT010062840.1:9167975-9187207 GCA_026402145.1 Polypterus bichir lapradei | reverse complement strand
ATAGATAGATAGATAGATAGATAGATAGATAGATAGATAGATAGATAGATAGATAGATAGATAGATAGATAGAGTAACAGACAGCTGGGGCTTCTACCTGGCCAGGACACATAAATATAGAAAAACCAGGGGAGGGAGCTTGCACAGGGCATTACCTCCCCAAAATAGCAGAGGGCAGTGCCCCTGGCTTAGGACAGTACCACAGTTAAGAAACTTGGAAGCTCAGCCCTGTTGGGGCCTGTGGTCACCACCAGGGGGTGCATGAAGAACAGCAGAGCCCTTCATGGCAGGAATTCTGCCACACCTGGAAGTGCTGCTGGAAGGAGATCACAGAACACCTGTGGCACTTCCACATACACTATAAAAGAAGCCGCCTCAATCCATTCAGGGAGCCAGAGTCGGGAGGGAGAGGATGACGTTTGTATGAGGAGGACTGAAGGCGGAAGGAAAGGGAGGAAGAAAAATGCTGTATTATGCATTTGTACTCTGCTTGGTGCTGGTGCAAAACTGGGAAAGCGTTTCCCACTGAATAAAAGCCTTGTGCTGCGCTGTACTTGTGTCTGTTATGTTGGGTGTTTGGGGAGCTGGTGAGCCCCTTGGTTGTCACAATAGATAGATAGATAGAACTTTATTTGTCCCCGGGGGAACATTCAGAAGTGCTCAGCACATGACGTTACCATCACACTGGTATAAAATCTGCAGTGCTGTGCATTTCCAGGTCATCTGAGATTCAGACCATACCTGAGCGTTTGCTAGTGCCTTTTGTTTTATGATTTCCATGTTTAAGTACTTATTATTTCAGCATTTCTTTGACCACAAGTGTAGGGTTTTGTTTTTAGGGTGGACGACAGATTCCGTTTCATTTCCGTTTAACAAATTGGCTTCGCTTTAGATGTTTCTTCTTCTGGTTCCTGCTGTAGAAATTCCTATTTTCTGCCCCTTTGACGAACAAGCTGTTGCCGCAGGTCTTTGCTGTAGTGTTAGCTTTTTTTTGCATTCTTCATATCCTTTTTGTGTTTCTCTTTCTTCTGAGTTTGTTGTTTTTTTTGACCAGTTTCATTTTGGATATTCTGTGTTTTAGTTTTTAATATGCTTATAGCTTTTGGAGTTGTTTATTTCTGGATTATTTTGTATTTTTTGCTTTTATTTTGTGTTCCTTTTCAAAGACTTGTATTAATCTTGCATATTTTTGTATTTATTTTTTCAGAAATAAAAAAAATGTAATTTAATGAAGGTTTTTTTCTTAAAAAAAATAATATTTTTGTTAACTTTGTTTTTGTTTATTTAATTTATAAAATATTTTATAAATGTGTGCTTGGTCATAGTTTTTTTAGACGGTTTTGGCTTTCACCTTTGGAATTAGGCTATAAAGAGACAAGCTGTGAGTTGATAGTCTTTGATCAGATTCTTTGTTTTTCTTGTTGTGCTTTGACTTTTTGTGACATTAATTGATTTATTTATTAAGGAAAGAAACACACTAGAGAGTCTCTCCCCGCTTTTCTTTATGCATTAAAGGCTTAAGTGAATGAATCATTACTTTCGAGATCTGAATGAAAGCATATAACTGTTTCTTGGCTCCTGCCCAATGTTCCTTCTAATACATTTTATTGTTGTTTAATAATTTATGAAATGTGTCCATTAGTGTTTTAACTTCTCTAGCTCCTCATTAAGAGCTCACACATCATCCACAGTTTCTTATCAACCTTTTTCATTCAATTCAGGGTTTTTTGGGGGGTATGTATGCAGCTGTCTACTAAAATTAAACTAAATCTATTATTTTTATATTTTGCCCTCCTACATGTTTGGCCTGGCTAAAGCCTCAAAGGTTTTGATTTCTATTTGGCTGTGGCATTTTGTTAGGCTCATTTACTTATTAATTTAAGTCAAGGAAACAGACCTTCAAAAACAAAAACAAGTTCACTGTCCGAACTGAAAATGTATATATCTCTATTATAAAAGAAAATCTTGAGACAAGACTATTGCCAAGAGATTTTTTCAAGTCCCGCCCTCCTCTCAACCATTTTTCAACCCTGCCCACAGTGCTCTCACCTCTCATTGGTGTGAATGCTTTTGTCAGACACGGTTCCTGCTCTCTCAGCTCTTATACATTTTTACATTTTCCTCACTTTAAGTTCCCCCTAAAAGAAGACTTATTATGTCCAGATCTTATTGAAGAATTTCATCCAGAAGGATTATCAAGGCTGGTCCTCAGGGTTATCAACAGAGGAAATGAGTACATGGGCAATCCTAGCACCGAGAAACAATGAAGTCAAATGAATTAACGCGAAAATTGTCGAACGGTTACACAGCAAAGTGGTTAAATGTGTATCGATAGACTATGCTTAAACAGTTGGTGGTGATGGTGCGGAAGATGAAAACATCAGCTTACAATGTCCTGTAGAATATCTACATCCGTTAACACTGTTCGGTCTTCCACATGCTGAATTACTGTTGAATGAAGGATGTATTGTAATTTATTGTGAGTGTTGTAGAGTGTTGAGCTATGCAATGGGACAAGATTAGTTGTATTCAAAATTGGTTGAACAACTCTGACATGTAAAATTTTAACAAAGGACAAGAAAGGTAATGTAGTACATCTTCCGCAGATAACATTAGACACCAAAGGAGATCTTGATATGGCAATCATATTAAAATGTTTCCTGTTAGAATAGCTTTTGCTATGACAAGTAACAAGTCACAGGGACAAACATTCGAAAAAGTCGGTTTATTTATTAGTGAGAAAGAAATGATATTCACTCACAGGCAGTATTACATTGCGTTGCAATTTTGACGAAAATTTAATTCAAAAAATTGTTTTTACTGAAGTTTTACAGTAAAAGTGTATGTTTAAAAAGTATCTGTGTGTTAATTTCAAAGCCTAACAGAATGAAAACATATAAAGCAACGAATAACTCTAACGCAATATGAAACATAATTTTCTTTTAATTTACTACGTTTTACTATTTTTTTACTTTGGTTAATTTCTCTCTGTAATGTAAAATAGTTCTATTGTGAATATGTAACAATTCCCAAGAAAATAACAATCTATTTAAATTGTACATCCGTCTCCCCATACGCGAGTGGCAGATCCGCAAAGTGGTTAGTGGGTAGCGCCCACCCGGGGGTTGGTGAGCGAAGCAAGCAGGGGGCAAAGCTCCCTAATATTTATATATATAACAAAAACTAGTCAAGAAAAGCCCAAAAAACTTTCAAATTAAAATAGCTTAAGAATGTAAGCTTATAAAGAATGGTGCAATAAGAGCCAAAGAAGAGGAACATTTAATGCCACAACAAAGAAGCTGTGGCAACACGTGTCTTAGGTAACCCTCAGGTTTTGGGTTCCCGAATGACCATAGCTTCTAACAGCAGAAACTCAAATACATTTATATTGAGATGTATTTAACCAAAGTGGCTTACAAAAAATGTCAAAATAATCGAGTAAACATCACTCTGGGGGAGTCTTTAGGAACAGATTTTACAGGATAGGGTTGCAAAATGAATCATCACAAGTGAAGAGCTCAGAACAAAATACAGGTGACTTACAATTCCTGGGTTACAATACCTAACAGCTTTTTATTAATTAGAGGTCTCAGCTCCTAAGAATCAATTAACCTAAGTGATAAACACAATTTAGTAAATTAGAACAATAGGCATCTATTAAAGTAATTACCTACACAGAGGCAAAAAAAGAAAAATTAAAAGGAACAAAGAATGAAGATAAAACCAAGGACTGAATCTCAGCTCAATCCCAACATGAGCTCATTTGACCCCTGGCATATTTATATTTTTATTCATTTTCTCCAAATACAAAAGAGGTCAACATCCTCGAGTAACTTCAGTCTGGGTACTGTTTTGGAACAAGTACTACAGGACAAGGGGACAGAATTGACTTCCACAAGTGAAAACCTACCTAAAATTCCAAATTTTACAAAACCTAACTGCATTCGGTTAGACAGAAATTCATCAAACACGAGACTGTATTATCCATGTCAGTGTCCCCCATTTGTTCAGATACCCTGATCTGTCATTTAAACAGCTAGTTTTGATCTCTATCATTGTTAACCCTGGTGTTTGATTTTGCTTTAATGACTTCTGTGTGTGTGCAATTTTCTTTTTGGAATGCCTTACCCTGTTACCAGTGATGATTTTATCAAATACATACAGTAGTGTAAATGATGGCACACGTGCACTGGCATCCCGACTGGGATTAAACAATAATCTTTACCTGGCTGGGAGGCCAGTACAATGGAAGGACTGGGCGAGATGAGCACTGCTATAATGTTTTCTCCCCCAATATTCTAGGTGGCAGCCTCCTTGGGTTAGGATTCTCATATGGACACCTGCAGGGAATGCTGGGACTAGTAGTCCCATGAGGCATCACTGTTGGATTCCCTGAATGTCACCAGGGAAAGCTGATGGGATTCACAATCCCTACTTTGTGGTACCCAGAATTGACACTTTTGACCCGGACAATTGACCCGGAAGTCCTAGCACCGGAAGTACTCCTGGGACAGTGCTCACTTTGGAGGAGTGGAGGTGAAGAAAGAAAGAAAGAAAGAAAAAAAGAAAGAAAGAAAGAATAATTGCATTTTGCTTTATGCCATTTTTGATCCCTTTCTGTAAGGTATTATTATTATTATTAAACCTGTCATTTATATCGGGACTTATTTCCGTGAGGTTGTGTCTGCAGTTTAGAGTGCTGCAATGCCCCCTAGAGGTCACAATAGGTACTTGACATTCACCAAACGGAAGATGATACATCAATGATTCTGCAAACTGAACATTAAATAAAATTCTTATTTTTTGTTCATTCAGTTGGATTGCTTGTTATACATTCCTCAATAATAAGAACTTTATGCCATTGGTGCATAATGATGGTTATTCCATGGGCCTAACCTGAAACTAACACACAGCTGACAATGACCCAAAACACAAAATCAAGTCTAAATCACGATGTTTTGTCAGATGTTTCTGTGGTATACTGAAGTAGAATTACAAGCTATGAAAAATGAAGTTTCAAAGGCTTTTATTGACAATTACATTAAGTTTATACAAACATTTGCAATTGTGACAGATTGGGGGCAGTTTCGCTCCCTTGAACCCCTGTCCAATACGCCAGACACCAGATAAAAGTCCAAATGTTGACTTAACACAGCACAGTGCACAAAGCACCCTCTCCTCCACAATACTCATTAATATACTCCAAACAATGACAATAAACAATCCACCACTCCCAGCCCTCCTACCACCCAGCTCAGCTCAACGCTCTGGTGTTTCTCTGAGTCTTTTATAGTCCTTGTCCCGGAAGTGTTTTGCCCTCTCTGTCCATGTGACTAGGAACACTTCCGGGTCAGATAAAATCCTTTATCTTTACCCCCTGAAGCACGTCATTCCCCTTGTCCATGTGTACTTCCGGGGCGTAAGGAAAATAGTCACTGCTCCTCCCTGTAGCGCCTTCTAGTGGCCCCCATGGTATCCAGCAGGGCTGTAAAGGAAAACTCCAACGTCCATAATTCCCTGCTGGCATTCGGGGCACCTCCATGCTGTAGGGAGGGCTCCACCTGCCGGCGTGGGGGTATTGGATGTGATAAATGGCCGGCCATCCATCTCACAATATTTGCAGTGTTGCCCCTTCTTTCTTTTTGAAGATCTCTGCAATTCACCCTGGTATGCGGTCAGTCAACTTCTGGGCCAAAACCTCACTGATGGCCACCCATTCTTGCACAATCAGTGCTTGGAGTTTGTCAGAATTTGTGTGTTTTTGTTTGTGCACCCGCCCCTTGATGATTCACCACAAGTTCTCAATGGGGAGTTTCCTGGCTATGGACCCAAAATTTCAGTGTTTTGTTTCCTGAGCCACTCAGTTATCACTTTTGCCTTATGGCCCAGTGCTCCACCATGCTGGATTGTTCATTGTTGGTCACCAAACTGTTCTTGGATGGTTGGGAGAAGTTGCTCTCAAGGATGTTTTGGTCTCATTCTTTATTCATAACTGTGTACTTTGGCAAAATTGTGAGTGAGCCCACTCCCTCGGCTGAGAAGCAACCCCACATGACATGAATGGTCTCAGGATGCTTTACTGTTGGCATGACACAGGACTCATGGTAGTGCTCACCTTTTCTTCTCCGGACAATCTTTTTTCCAGATGCCTCAAACAATCAGAGAAAATGACTTTACCCCAGCAGTCCTCAGCAGTTCAATCCCTGTACCTTTTGCAGAATATCAGTCTGTCCCTAATGTTTTTCTTGGCTTCTTTGCTGCCCTTCCTAACACCCATCAGGATATCCTCCAGAAGTCTTCACCTCACTCACACCTGCCTGCTGCCATTCATGAGCAAGCTCTGCACTGGTGGTGCCCGCAACTGAATCAACGTTAGGAGACGGCCCTGGCACTTGCTGGACTTTCTTGGACACCCTAAAGCCTTCTTCACAACAGCAGTGGAAATGTTTTTTTTGGGATTATTATTCATTTTTATGACAAAGAGGGGACTTTCCAATTCATCTGATCCCTCTTCATAACATTCTGAAGTGTATTGAAATTGCCATCATAAAAACTGAGGCAGCAAACTTTGTGAAAATTAATATTTGTGTCATTCTCAAAACTTTTGGCCATGAGTGTACTTAAATAATGGCTGATTAACTATATTTTGGATTCCAATGACTGACTGACAAATAATTAAACACAGAGACAGCTTTGCTTAAGCCCACTTGTTTATTCCTTCTTACATCCCATTTATAACGCATATACACACACGCTCACACTCTATATCTCATCCACCCCATTTGACTTCTTCATGCACTTTTAAAATTACTTGCAGAGAAATAAAAATCAGTAGTGGTGAGTCATTTCCAATATCACGGGGGACTTGCACGATTTACAAGCAGAAAACAAAAAGAAAGGTCAAAGAGTCGTGCATTGTTGCCTGCCCTGCTCTCACACGTAATCGACAAATGTAAAATGGTCCCAAACCTTTGAATAATTACTTTCACCTTCCATTGAGCCCCGTTCTGCATAATGCAGCCTCTGATAAGCTATGATGTGTTTGTAAATTCTGCTTGTCTGCCGTACTCCCTGGATTTTTTTCAGAAGTGCCTCAAGGAGTGAGACAGTGTCAACCTCAGAATAGGATATTAGGAGTGCATATTACAGTAATATTAAATTCAGAGGCATACAAGGTCTGCGTTCCATACGTATTCACTAATCAGGCAGAGGGGGTCTTGAGAAATTAGTTTTGCTTATATGGACTCCTATTCCTGCTTCTTTTTTATTTCTTCTTCTCTCTTATCCTTTACAGTCTTTTTAAGTACTTTGGCAAATCCGGAATACTCCACATACATATAATAATGGCTTCATTTCCCTTCCGTAGACTAGGCTATTAAATACAAAGGGAGGCAGAAGCACATAATTGGAAATATGGGCCTGGTAAAACAATATTATAAAAAAAAAGCCCTAAATCCATGAGGGACGACCACTCAGAATCTTCTCTCATGTGTCAGACGTTTACTTTTGCTGGGCAAGAGAGAAAATGTAATAAGCTTTAAGTGCTTCAGCCACAAGCTCAGTCTTAACAAGATATTGCATCTTACTGACAATTGGCAACCCAACATAAATATTTAAAATGAATGTATAAATCAGAGGTTTGCTCTTGGTTTATTAAAAACAGTACCAGCGAGATTTTTGTTGTAGGGATGCTGGACTCGTCCGCGGGGCCGAGCTGAGGCCCTTTGAATTGAGAAAACGACAGAGTCTGCCATTTGAAGGCATTTCTGCAGTCAATTAGAATGAAGGTCTAACAGGCCGTACAGGGACTGTGTGTCAGTACACCAACCTAAACCTTAAGTGCACATCAGAGCCGTCGATCAGAACAAATGCCCCTCGCTCCGCACGCAGTGGGGATAAGAGTCCTCCACAGAAAGGCACAATGGGAGACAGCCAGCAGGACATCGCAAAACATATACACTAGAAGGAACATGGCTGTTTTAATGCACAAGAATCGAAAGTGGCGCCACAGTGCAGTGGCTTTCTGATATTTATCTCCAGTAGGCAGTCAAGTAGGTCTCTTTAATCCATCAAGGTTGTCTTCCTCACAGTTGGTGCCACTTGCTCTCCAGGCAGTAGACACAACAGCGAGCGAGAAGGTCAGATCATTTAAATTGGCAATGGAAGCAATGTTTACATCTACCTCCTACTGCCGCCATAGCGGCTAAAGCTCTGCTATTGATCCAGGTGCCCTACTTCTTGCTCACCTCATCTGTCACTATTAGAAACTTTTCTATGCCTGTGCCATAGTGACAAAGGCTCCTGCTGTGTAGTACAACCCAAAAGAGCCATCCGAAAGTTTAAAACAAAAAGGCCCTGTAGGTTGATCGCTCGCCTTACTTTTGTCACAGTGCAGCCTATTGAGTGTAGACTGTAAACCACAAGGTCGCTGGTTTAATTGTGCCGCTTTGATTCTGACTTTGACTCTGAATGGGGTCACGTAACCTTTCACATAGCAAAAGGTATATACATCATGAATGCAAAATCAAATCTGCCACTACTTCACTCACACAAGGTATCCCTCAAGGGTCAGTTGCAGGTCCAATTCTCTTTAACATCTATATGCTCCCATTAGGTGAGATTATTCATCGGAATGGTTTAAGCTTCCACTACTATGCCGATGACACACTACTTTACTGTATGTAAGTGTTGATGCAACTGCAACATCTTCACCTGTTGCACTGACTGATTGCATTCAGGAAATCAATCATTGGATGACAGCTAACTCAATCCTGATAAAACAGAAATCTTAGTAGTTGCTACCAAATCTGTCCTCTCTACCCTTCGTGGGCTAAAAATTGACGTCGATGGGATCCTCAGCAATAGTCCGTAATTTGGGTGTCATCTTTGATCATCTTCTTACTTTTCAACCACACATTACATCAATAGTACAGACAGTTTTTTTCATCTCCATAACATTGCTTACCTCCAGTCTTTACTCAGGGTGAAGGAGACTGAAACACTCATTCATGCTTTCATCACTACCCATCTGAACTGTTGCAATGCATTGTTTTATGGCCTCCCGACTACGTAAATCAATAGATTACAGTATGTTCAGAAATCTGCTGACACACACTAAAAAATCTGCTCACATCACTCCTGTCCGCTATGATTCGAATTGGTTACCAGTCTTTTCAAGAATCAAATATAAAATTATTCTTCTCACCTTTAAAGCCCTTCATGGTTTAGCCCCTCATTATCTGTCTGGGCTGCTGCTCCCTTACACTCCTTCTCGTGCATTAAGATCATCGGACGCTAACTTACTCACAGTACCTAAATAATGGTTAGTAACTAAGGGTGCCAAAACTTTCAGTGTGATAGCCCCTAAAATTTGGGATGCTCTGTCCTCTCTGCCTTTGCGAGGAAAAATCTATTATTCATTTCAAACTCCTGTTAAAACACATCTCTTCAATGAGTATTATTCATGTTCTTGTATGTCATTTCTATTGTTTTGTTAATGTGTTTATTGAATTGTAAAGTGTCCTTGAGTGTATGAAAGGCGCTACATAAATAAAACATTATTATGACAATGATATCAATAATCAATAGTATTAATGCAATTCAGCTCTAAAATATTCTAATTACAAACAGTGACAGGCCATGTCATGAGGTTTAGTTTAGTTTACTTTTCCTGTTTTAAATAGTTTTATTAACTTGCCTGGTCATTTTTAAGCAGTGCAAAGTGGTTAGCGGAATTGAAGGGTTCCTACGGTAGGAAGCACGCGTGTGGCTCTGAGGAGGCTGGACGTTCTGCGTACATGCCCAAGAGTGGAGGTGCCGTTGTCCTGACACTGTGGAGGAAGTGTGCCATGTTAGGTGCCAGCACGGTAAAGACAGAGACCTGAGTGAGTTGAGGGCCCAGAAAAGCATACAGGAAGAGTTACCTGTACGAGGTTTAGGACAATTGTATGGACAGAGGAGTTGCTTGTGTGCTTGTATGTATGCAGGTCCAGATCCCTTAATATAGAAGTCTTCCTGATTGAGGTACCCAGCATTCTGAGTGTGGCGATGTGTGCTTCTTTCTATACGTGGGCACCAGAGAGGTGTCTGGTGTGCTCCTATTGGTGGGGACCAGAGAGGTGCCCGCTGAGGCTGGCTGGAGTAATACCGCAGACATTTAAAATGGCCCTGCAGATGCTAGTGTTTGAGTTTTGTCTTACGACCTTCTGGTTAACCAGTGACAGATACACTTATGGAGAGCGTCTATAGTGGAGAACTCAGAGCAATCTGTGAAGAGGACTTGGAACTTTGGAGTTGACTAGGGAGCTGGTGGTGGTGGATTATGTTTATTTGTTGTGCATTTTTTTTTGCATTGCTTTCTTAGTTTTCCTAAGAAGGAAATGGGGAAAATAATCTCAAAGCCTTGAGTTGTTCTTTGTATTTTTATTTATGTTTCTTGTACTTTTCTTTTGAGAGATCATCGCCTTTGAATTGGAAATGACTTGTTTGAAACAGAATTGTGATTTTTGCTACTGATTATAATAAATAGTTTTTATATTTTTCTACATTTTCTGTGTCTGTGTCTCTCTCTACCACCGTGAAATGCAAGATGCCCAAGGCGAATTGCACCGGGATACTTTTAGAGAATGGAGCATCACAAAAATCTGGTGCCATTTGTGGTATTCAGGCATTGCCTGTAACACACAATTAATCCATATTCGTCCTCCATGTCCATACTCTTTTAAATCACAAAGTAGCAATGGATGTGAGGCACAAAATGATAAATGTCATATAAATTACTGCATAGCAAGGTGACTGAAGTGTAAAATATCACACGTACAAAGTTGGTTTTCCAGGTTTGGGATCATCACGTAAACAGTTTGACCAGGGGCTAGTAGGTGAAAAATATCTGACCTGAGTGGAGTGTGTAGTCGGGAACGTGAACTCCGGAAACGCAGTGAATAGTTATCCCCTTGACCTAAGAAGGAAATAAGGAATTAAATTAGAACGGACCCTGGTGAGCGGCCTGTAAGGTCATTTTAAGCCCAAAACATCTGAATATGGCCCAGAAGACAGAGAAACATGTAGCAGCAGTCACTTTAGGTGTAGACAAACCGCAGTCCCAGACATTAGCTGTTACCTTTCCAGCCAGGTGAATGTAAGGATAAGAGGACAAGAGTTGGTGTGGAGGACATATTTGTGGGTCTGCTTAACTAAGAGGGTAGGGTCAACCCAAAACCCCTAAAACAGCTCCTAAATGTGTGAATCGCATGCTAGCATGCAGACATATATGATAACGCAGGACATACGAATACTTTAGACTTGCAGATTATTTGTTGAAGCTCTTAGAGTTGGATAAATGTGCAGCTCTCATTGGAGCTTGTTTTTATTGGTGTAACAGCCTTAGTCCTCTGGGTTTCAAGCTTCACCATCTTGTCTTCAGTCTGAAGAATTAACTCCACAATGAGTTTTAGTTTCAGTGTTTGCATATCTAATATTTCAACAGCGTGTCCCAAAAATGTAATCTTTTTGGAGTTATTACCCAAACTTTCTTTTCTTTTTTTGTGGTGCACTTAGACTTCAAAAATTGTGATGTCTGCCAAGTATCTGTGGAATGCCAGTCTTTTTTTCTGTGGTCCCTTTTCAAAGAAGAACATTTTAAGAACAATGGATTGCTACAGGATAATCGGATTTAATTTGCCAGTGCAGATTATACTAGTGTTGCTCGAGGCTGTGAACAAATTAGCCCACAGGAGTCTTTTTCTGAACCCTGCCCTGTTTCTTGATGGGGTGCCTTGAAGTGCTGCCTCTGCTGATTAAATGCCAGGTTATCTCTAAAAGAAATCAGAAGTCATTTGAAGTATCACTTGTTCCTATTTGCAAAGTTTCTATCTTGAAACTATTTATGTTTTTGTGTATTTTTCATTAATTCAAAGACCAGATCCATGAATGGAAAAATAATTACATCTCATCTTAGAGTCAATAAACATGACAAATAATTTGTATTGCCTTTTATTCACATATATGTTTATTTATACAGCCTAATTTATTTTTCCCCTTTCAAAAGGAATTTTAATTTTTCTCATTGTTCTCTGCAGACACGTAAGGTTGATGAAAATATTTAATCTCAAGGACACTAATGATTGAAGTACAAGTCTAGTGTACTCACTTGTGTCACTTTGCAAATCATGTTCAAAGATAATAGGATTTAGTTTTTTTTTTTTAAATCCCACATTAGCTGTCCCATCTTCCTTTGCTTTGACATTCTTCACTCAGACACAAACTTCTCTGTTATGATGTGCCTGCATTATTCATATCTACTGTCTTTATTTTTTCTTCTTTTGTGTTCTTTTCTCTTGGTTTTGTAGGTTTTCTTATATGTATAATTGATTTCTGTCTTTCTTATTTTTATTTAAATAATAGCAAAGTATGTTGAATTTATTGTATGTGTTCTTCCATGGACGTCACCATCCCTGAAAATCTTTAACCTGAAAATGACATTTGGATACTAGAGAGCTTTTTCCAGAAATCACGAATGATGACACCATTATCATGAAACTTTAAATGCCAGCCTCAGGGTTTTATGTCTAGCCAAGTTTGAGGATAAACTAAACATAAAAACCTATTCTGCATGTGTGTGTTTAATGGTGTTACAGTGGAACCTCGGTTCACGAATGTCTCGGTTCACGTACAAATCGGTTTATGACCAAAAAGTTCGCCAAACTTTTGCTTCTGTTCATGACCACACACTCAGTATACGAACAAGCCAGTTTCCCTTTCGGTTTGTTCGTGTTCAGTCTCTCTCTATGCATTTCCTGTGCGATGAGCGAGCGAGAGAGAGCGTGACACACACACACACACACACACAGGCGCGCGAGAGAGAGAGACACACACACACAGGCACGCGAGAGAGAGAGACACACACACACACGAGAGAGAGAGCTGGACGCATAAGGTAGAGAAGGCAGTTAAAGAATGCACTGGGCTTGTTTTTGTTTTCTTTCTGTTTACAGCGATTGGTTTGCAGCGTGCATTGTTGCAATGTTACTTTTCTTGGTGGTTTATTAAATTACGGATTTTTCACATGTTCATTTTTTCCCTGTGCTTAAAACTCATTTAAAATTAAAAGTGTTTAGCGAGCGGTTCGTAGCGCTATAGCGCGAACTCTTGCAGTGTTAGTTTTCTCTGTTGTTCAAGGTTTTCTCAGTGTTATTCAATGTTTTTACATTTAGTTTACTATTATCCTCTGCATTCTATGGTATAATTAACTATATTTGTGCTTAAAAACTAAAAAAAAAAATATATATTTACATACAGTTCATACGGTCTGGAACAGATTCATTTTATTTACATACAATCCTATGGGGGAAATTGCTTCGGGTCACAACCAAATTGGTTTACGACCAGAGTTTTGGAACGAATTATGGTCGTGAACCGAGGTTACACTGTATTTAGATTTCCCAGTTCCTGATATTTTGACGTTTGCTTCTTCCTTTGATTTTTGGATTATGATTGACCAGGTGAAAGATATTCTTGATTCTTGGTTTCGACATTCTGACTTGTTTAACATTTCCTCTCTTGGAGTCTCACTTGTAAAACGTTGAATGGATTTGACTGTGAAAATATGTGTACAGCAAAATGCAGAAAAATGTGTATCCCAAAACAAAATCTGATTTATTATAACTGGCTTGCATACATTTCTGCACAATTTACATTTATAAATCACAATCATCTTGTAAATGTGTGTACGTGAACGCACCTCAAATCCTGCCTGGTTGCTGCCTTGAAACTGCCATACGTGGAGTATGCTAATCAACCTCATACATATGCAATCATAATGCTTTTTTTTTAAAAAAAAAACATTTTATTAATTTTATTCAAATCAAATAACATGCCATTCAAGGAAGTGAAGTTGAACAAAACTATGTTTGAAACAAACCAACCTCCACCCATGAGAAAGAGAGCTAGGCCAACAGAATGAAACTTTAACAATGGTAAAAATATGTAAATAAATTAATGAATCAAAATAAATAAAATAAAATAAAAAGGAAGAGAGTCTGCTTCCTCAATTTAAATGCTTATTCTAAAATGCTATTGATTAGATCCTGTCAAGTTTTGAAAAAGTTTTATGCAATCACAATTCTGCAGAACTTTATTGGCTGACTGGTAGAGCAGCCTCCCTCTTGACGCATCAAGACTCCGCCACGTGCATTCAAGGGTAATGGGCTGTGATCCACAACTAAGAGCACAAGATCATGCTTGGCATTATAGCGCCTCTCCTCTGTGTTCTGGGATTTGGGGAAAGATGTAAAACACCAGCAGCTTAGCAGGTAACCACTATCACCTGGCACATATAATGACATGACCACTGTTACAATGAATAGTAGAGGCCACATGAAAAACTGAGGGATCAGCCAGATACCTTACCAGCGAGCTGGCATGATGTATGGTACAAGCCCTGCTGCCAAAGCTACCTTCACTCAAAATAAAAGAATCACAGGTTGACCCAGGCCATTGAGCATGATTTTTGTCAGTCTTGGCCTCACAGATGACTTGCTTATTAATTGAATGTAACTGCTCATGGTTCACAAAAGCAGCTCCATTCTCTCAAGATGCAATTATTGCAATATAAGTGCAGTAAAGTGCTCTAATAACACTAAGAGAACCAGGTACTGATGCAAATTGTCTTTTTATGTTAGTAAATGTTACCGGCCTCAGGCCTAGGGAAACCTAGAACAGGGTATAGCCACAGCGATATGGTGAAAAAGTATAAAAGAAGCAGGCAGCTGGCATGAGGCTCTCACCATTCTTCTCTGTTCTACTTTATTCTCATTTACCCAAAAATATATAAATGCTTCAATCTCTGCACAGATAAACATGATGATCAGTTAAACAATTGTGCATGCCAATTTCCTCTACAGAACAACAGTGTAAACACATTTACTTTGGTTCAACAATAGTATTGTTGTCAGCTATCATAAAGTACCTGATTAGAAACCAATGTCCCCTGAACTCGTTCATTTTCAAAGGAAGCAGACAGTTCTGTATCACCACATTGTACGTGGATGAGATTCTAATCAAAGCAGTCTGATTATTCAAAGCAGCTGATTTTTTTGCAAAACAGGTATATATTTATGTCCTGTAGATAGCCATCAACAATAACCTGGAGCAGAATTTTCCAGGAATTTTGCCTTTACTTTAAAACACTGGTTTATAGCCCATTACATTAAGCAATACAGTAATCCCTCCTCCATCGCGGGGGTTGCGTTCCAGACCCCCCCGCGATAGGTGAAAATCCGCGAAGTAGAAACCATATGTTTGTATGGTTATTTTTATATATTTTAAGCCCTTATAAACTCTCCCACACTGTTAACATTATTAGAGCCCTCTAGACATGAAATAACACCCTTTAGTCAAAAGTTTAAACTGTGCTCCATGACAAGACAGAGATGACAGTTCTTTCTCACAATTAAAAGAATGCAAATATATCTTTTCTTCAAATGAGTCTCTGCACCAGGAGCAGAGAATTTAAGAGAGAGAGCGCGCTCGCAAAGAAAAGCAAACAATCAAAAAATCAATACGTGTGCTTTTAAGTAAAGCGGCATTTTTCAGAGGAGCGTCAGTATCTTCTAAGCAAACAGTCAGAGAGCACGAGATTAAAGCAAACAATCAAAAAATCAATACGTGTGCTTTTGTGCTTTTAAATATGCCGAGCACCGCAATAAAGCGGCATTTTTTAGAGGAGCGTCAGTATCTTTTAAGCAAACAGCTTCTGTGCAAACAGCACCTCTGCTCACACTCCCTCCGTCAGGCGCAGAGAATGTCAGACAGGGTGAGTTAGAGGCAGAGACAAGCAAACATACACCGCGCGGGATGCATATCTTATATCATTGAGGAGTTTTAGTTAATATGTAATACATGCTCTGATTGGGTAGCTTCTAAGCCATCTGCCAATAGCGTCCCTTGTATGAAATCAATTGGGCAAACAAACTGAGGAAACATGTACCATAAATTAAAAGACCCATTGTCCGCAAAAATCCGCGAACCAGCGAAAAATCCGTGATATATATTTAGATATGCTTACATTTAAAATCCACGATAGAGTGAAGCCGCGAAAGTTGAAGCGCGATATAGCGAGGGATTAGTGTACACAGAAATGTCATTTTGTTTAAAACACTGAATGCTATCCCATTATACTAACAAATGTTAGGTTTTATATATGTACACCCAATCAATATGAAAACTGGATGTAGTGCCTCACCAATCATCACAGCTGGTATGATGGAGCTGAAGCTTGGCTGACCTGTCAGCCAGTTCCCAAGAAGTGACAACAGATAGCCAATATAAACTGTCAAAAAATCAAAGAAAAAGCCTTGACCCTCTTAAAAGGCAATAAAAATCGAGTATATACATCATGTTTATCATTTTTGAACTTTACTGTGTGTGTTGTAACAATGGCTCAGCGATTGATTTGCATTTCCCTACTTGATCATGGATATCATCATTTCCCAGTTTCTCCAAAATGTTGTATTCGGATGGTTTGGAGATGCCATAAATATATTCTCCCATCAAGTTTTCTTGTATAAATCCTAATGTTTTTGTGGAAAAATTCACAAAAAAGGCTTGAAATGTGAAAAGATGCAAACTTTTATAAATCTCCATTCCATTCATTCTGTTTGCCTTTCCTAGTGTTAGGCACACCACTGACTTACATTTCATCTCCTTCTGGTCCCTGCACTATAATTAGTCTTCCAGATGTGGCCACATGACCCTCTCATTTTCTTTTTGTATGATCTTTTATGTTGTGTTACAGATATGTCATTCATTCATTATCATATAATTTATAAAATTACACAAAGAATACACTAAATATGCACAAAATAGCTCCTGTAAAATGTACATTCGCTGTTTAGATTCTTTTTTGCTTTCGAGTAGTGCTACAAAATGAACATGGATGGCTACCCTGATTCTGAGTTTTTCAGATTTTGTGTCAATTCTAATGAAGTTCGTTAAATCCTCACCATTGAACCATGTTGTTTTACACTGATTATTTGCCATGCATTATGTTTACTCTCTTTTGAATAAATATTCGCCATTGCTTAAATGTACTAACTGAATTAGCAAAAACTGTTTTTAAAAAGCGGGAGCGTTCATTTACTTTTAGTTAAATACATACTCATTCCTGAAATATAATGCATAGTGCAAGTACAGTAAATACAACTGGAAAATAAAAAGGCAGATTACAGTTAAAGCATGATAAAGCAGATCATAAGAGCACAAACTAATGATCAGATTTTAAAGTGCATGGCGATTCACTCTGGATTTCCAATTTCCCATCCTGAAGCAGTCACGCTCTGCTGCTGGAATAAATGGGGCATCGACATTTTTTCAGATATGTCTATGACCTTTTTATCACACGCAGTGAAGGACTGTGGGTGATACTACGTGTGATCTCTTTCTTTGATTACTGTCGAACACAGACAGCAATTCCCATCTGTTCTGACACTGAGAAGGTGACAGAGAATTTTTAAATAAGGAAGCATAAGAAGTGACAGAAACCAAGCAAACATTTGTAACCAGAAAGTCAGTTAATCACTATTATAAAGCCAAAATCATAAATCATACTTGAAGATAACTAAATAAATATACTGTACTTTATTCTTTTTTTTGTTTTTCTGCAAACTCATATCGTTAGGATGTGCTATTTGTGACAACTACCAGGTTGTTTCCCTAGCAATGCAGTAACGACTACTCCACAAAATGGTGGTGCCCATGATAAACAAAATGGTGTCACAGGAAAGACGTTATAAAATATTTGTCTTTACCATAACATTTTGAGGAAAAGAACTAGGATCAGATCTGGAATCCTTCAGTTAAAAAACCCTTGCTAAATAGAAATATTTTGGGAAAAACCTCAGAAAAGGTAAAAAATTTAAATGGAAGTCATTAAAACATCTGGACACAACAGTCAATAATTTCAGTAGCTGCAATTTTTTAAGATGAAAAGTGTAATGAAACCAAGCCATTGGGACTAAAAAGTAGCTGCAGAGGGAGACAAGCTGTGAGGTGAAATGCACAGTCTCAGTCTGTCTTTTTTCTTAAAATGGCTGAATCTCACAAAAACATGCTGGCCTAAAATGACATTAATATGCTGTTTAACAATATCAGTACAATTTTGGGATGCACATCAATTCTCAATAACACTTTTTGCTTTAAAAATGAACAAACATGATACATATTTCGGAGGAACAATGGTGGCGTGCACAGACTCTGCGGCTTTGTGCTCCCCGAATAGGTACTCTTTTCTGCTATTATTTTTCTTAATATTGACTTTCATTGTTTTACACACGGAAGCGAACATCCACTACAATCGTCAAAAGCTTCTACAGATCGGCTCTAATAGCAAAGATAATTATTATAACACAGAAGCAGTACCACAGGAGATTCTCAGATCACCGGGACTTATGTTGACTCCTACTCTTGGAAGACGGCCACGTAGACGGCGCAGGGAGAGGAAGCAAAAAAGAGGCAAGCTAGCAGGATTACTAACTAGGCTAAAGGCTGCTCCGCATAAAACCCCTCTTCCTAGCTTCAAAGCCTCCATCCCAGCTGATTAAGACCAACACCAGTTTCCCTATCAGTCAAACAGATCAACTGAGGACGCCATCTGTGTGGCTCTACATGCTGCTCTCTCGCACCTGGAAAAGCCCAACACCTATGTTAGGATGCTCTTCATTGACTACAGCTCTGCATTTAATACCATCATACCTAACCAACTAATCCAAAAACTCTGCACTAGGACTTGCTCTGTCCATATACAACTGGTTACTGGATTTTCTCACTAACCGCCCCCAGTCTGTCAGGATGAGCAAACACACATCCTCCACCCTTACCCTGAGCACTGGTGTGCCGTAAGGATGTGTACTAAGTCCCCTTTTCTATGCATTCTTCAGCCATAACTGTCAACCCATCCACCAATCAAACATTATTGTTAAATTTGCGGATGATACGACTGTCATTGGGCTTGTAACAGACAACAGTGAAGCTGCATATTGGGAAGAGGTTCAGAATGTGATAGAAAGGTGCAACACCAACAACCTGGTCTTAAATACCAAAAATACCAAAGAAGTTATTCTGGACTTTAGGACCACTAAAAAGACCAATCACAGTCCGATAACAATCAATGCAGATGCTGTAGAGAGAGAGAGAGTCCAGCTTTAAATTTCTAGGAGTCACCATCTCAGAGGACCTGT
>JANRMT010062840.1:9087488-9167575 GCA_026402145.1 Polypterus bichir lapradei | reverse complement strand
GTGAATAAAGTAGCAGTATTAGGTATACAAGTGGTCTCCTTGATTCTGGATTGTAAGATGTTTCTTCTAAATATCAGAGGTGTGTGTTTGTTAGTATTCCTCATCAAATGTCAAGACAAGGTCTTTCAGTTCTTTGTCTGTCATTGTGTGTTACTTTGTACTTTATATTCAGAGTTGAATGTCAATTAGCCCATCAGACAAGGTTTAAGAGATTGTAAATGCAGGTGAGGGGCCTGGAGTAGAGTTTGTCTCAAAGTAAAACATTTACAGTATCCATCTGTCTATGAGGACATATATTAAAAAATTGCATAATACGAAAGTAGGACTGAGTTCAATGCCAAGAAATTTATTGGAGAGCTTGATCTGCGTTTAATACCGTAGTAAGTGGAGCAAAATCTATAAATATGATAGTTAAGTTACACAACAGCACAGATATAGCATAATACTGTCAATTATGGAACTGTCAGTTTGTAAGTTAATGTGATACATTGGAGAGATGATAGTAAATAATCTGGAGCCTGGCTGAAAAAAAATCCTTGATTCAAGCATGAGCTTATACTGAACCTAATTAATAGTTTCTACAAAAAGTGTGGTTTCAAACTATTAAGTGTTATATTTTAGCCAGGGTTCTTATGTTTATATTTTTTTCTGTCTTTTATGATTATTTTTCAGTATTGTGGATTAGTTTCAGTTGTTTCTGTTAATATTGTTTTGTCCATTTTTTATTTGTCTAATTATGTATTTTCTGCTCGTTTTATTCATTTATTTATTACTTAGTTTCTACAGTATGTCTGAAATTATTTTATACCAAGTTCCTTGTATTTTGTGGTTGGATCAAACCTTTATCACACCAGTAAGGAACTGGCTTTAAAGCCAGGCTGGCAAAGCAAGTTCCTTGAAATGCATTGTATGCCCTTTGAAGGAGTTTGGAGAGTTCTGTTTTGTGAATATTGCCTCCATATTGCTTTGCTAGATTTCTAAATTTTGCTTCTGTCTATGTTTTTTTTTATTTCTGGATTTCTGTTGGGACAGTTGCATGGATTATTGACCTTTAGGCTAATCTCTTTTGCCTCCTTTTGATTTTTTTGAGCATTTTGTTATTTTCCTGCTTTTTTGTTAACAAATCCTCCTCTTATTAAGATTATTTGTTGCCTTGCTCTTTATAAGCCAGGGGTTTACAGTTATCCTTTCTTTTGTGTGCCTTTTTTGATATATTTTATGTCATTTTTGTATATACTGAACTTTAAAAGACTGTTCCCACATATTTGGGGTCTTGACAGGCTTTAAGGTTTCCTTTGAAGCTGGCAGGTCAGGCTGTGTTGCAAAGCAGAGCTAAAAACTGAGTCCACTTCTGCCAGCATATTAATGTTGTTCATGTTCAATTTGTGGATTCCTTGTCTTTATACACATCTCACGTCATACCTTTCTTATACAGTAATGCTTGGTTATCCAAATCCACTTACATCTGACCCCAAACTCATCATGTGTCCTTGTTTCAGTCCACACAACTGCAGGTATTTCACCATTCTGCCATCAGGAGCAGCTGTTGAATGAGCAAAAGCAAAACATTAAAAATAAAGGTTGACCGCTCTTAAGGTAAAATTGAAATGGTAAACTAATTCTTAGTTCACATTTCACAGAATATTTCTCTGCTTTAAGGTAGAACATTTAGCAAATTTATTAATATTTTCAATGGAAGATTTTGAATTTTCAAAATTGTGAGATGTGTCCGGAGGCAGGAGGAGAGGAGGAAAGTAAATAGAGTGCAACTGGGGGTAGGAACTTTGAATGTTGGCAGTATGACTGGTACGGGCAGAGAGTTAGCAGATATGATGGAGAGAAGGAAGGTTGATATATTATGTGTGCAAGAAGCTAAATGGAAGGGGAGTAAGGCAAGGTGGATTGGAGGTGGATTCAAATTGTTCTATCATGGTGTGGATAGGAGGAGAAATGGGGTAGGAGTTATTCTGAAGGAACAGTATATCAAGAGTATTTTGGAGGTGAAAAGAGTTTCAGACAGAATAATGATTATGAAGCTGGAAATTGGAGGTGTGATGATAGAGCATATGCACCGCAAGTTGAGTGTGCAATGGGTGAGAAAGAAGATTTTTGGAGTGAAGTGATGAACAGTGTACCTAAGGGATAGAAAGTGGTGACTGGAGCAGATTTCAATGGGCATGTTAGTTAAAGGAACAGTGGAGATGAGGAGGTGATGGGTAGGTAAGGTGTCAAGGAGAGGAATGAAGAAGGTCAAAGGATAGTGGATTTTTCCAAAAGGATGGACATGGCTGTGATGAATACGTATTTTAAGAAGAGGGACGAACATAGGGTTACATACAAGAGTGGAAGAAGATGCACACAGGTACATTACATCCTATGCAGAAGAGTTGATCTGAAGGAGATTGAAGACTGCAAAGTGGTGGCAGGGGAAAGTGTAGTTAAGCAGCATAGCATGGTAGTCTGTAGGATGACGTTGGAGATTTGTTATTTTCCCGCTTTTTTGTTAACAAATCCTCCTCTTATTAAGATTATTTGTTGCCTTGCTCTTTATAAGCCAGGGGTTTACAGTTATCCATTCTTTTGTGTGCCTTTTTTGATATATTTTGTGTCATTTTTGTATATACTGAACTTTAAAGTAAAGAGGGCAGATCCAAGGATCAAATGGTGGAAGTTGAAAAAGGAAGACTGCAAGGTTGAGTTTAGAGAGGAGGTGAGACAGGCACTGGGTGGCAGTGGACAGTTACCAGACAGCTGGGAAACTACAGCAGATGTAGTAAGGGTGACAGCAAGAAGGGTGCTTGGTGTGACATCTGGATAGGGGAAGGTGGAAAAGGAAACTTGGTGGTGGAATGGGGAAGTACAGGAGAGTATACATAGGAAGAGGATGGCAAAGAAAAATTGGGATAGTCGGAGAGATGCAGAAAGTATTCAAGAGTACAAGGAGATAAGGCACAAGGTGAAGAGAGAGGTGGCGAATGCTAAAGAAAAGACATATGATGAGTTGTATAAGACATTGGACACTAAGGAGGGAGAAAAGAACCTGTACCGATTGGCTAGACAGAGTGACCGACCTGGGAAAGATGTGCAGCAGGTTGAGGTGATAAAGGATAAAGATGGAAACATACTCACAAGCGAGGAGAGTGTGTTGAGCAGATGGAAAGAGTACTTTGAGAGGCTGATGAATGAAGAGAACAAGAGAGAGAAAAGGTTGGATGATGTGGAGATAATGAATCAGGAAATGGAAATGGATTATGTCAATGTCAATTTATTTATATAGCACATTTAAAACAACATAGTAATGCTGCGGCCAAAGTGCTTTACAATAATAGAATAAAAGAAAAAACAAAAACAATAAACAATAAAACATAAATAGTAATAAAATATATGAACATAAAATAAGATAGATAATAAATAGAAATAATGTTATATGATCACAAAGAGGAAACCATCAGTATTAGTGAAGGTCACTGAATGCAAGTGAAAAGAAGTGAGTTTTTAATCTTGTTTTAAACAGTTCAATTGTAGACGACTCCTTTATGTGAAGAGGTAAAGAGTTCCACAGGCGAGGGGCAGCAGCTGCAAAGGCCCTGTCCCCCTTGGTTTTACATTTGGTACGAGGAACAACAAGAGACAACTGACCAGAAGATCTAAGCACTCTGGATGGCTGGTGTAAAACACACAGTTCGGATAAATAGGCAGGAGCAAGCCCATGTAAAGATTTAAAGACTAGCAGCAAGATTTTAAAATCAATTCGAAAACTGACAGGCAGCCAGTGTAAAGAAGCTAAAATAAGAGAAACAGAGTCATACTTCCTTGCCCCAACCAGAAAGCGAGCAGCAGCATTTTGGACCAGCTGTAACCTGTGTATCAGAGATTTGTTAATCCCAGAATACAGCGAATTGCAATAATCGAGGTGAGAAAAAATAAAAGCATGAGTAGCTTTCTCAAGATCTTTATAAGATAAAAAAGGCTTGATCTTACCTAATAGACGAAGTTGGAAAAAGCAACTCTTGACTACAGAATTTACTTGTTTCTCAAAAGAGAGGATTAGCAAGGAGGAAGTAAGGACAGCTATGAAGAGGATGAAAAATGGAAAGGGCGTTGGTCCAGATGACATACCTGTGGAAGTATGGAGGTGTTTAGGAGAGATGGCAGTGGAGTTTTTAACCAGATTGTTTACTGGAATCTTGGAAAGTGAGAGGATGCCTGAGGAGTGGAGAAGAAGTGTACTGGTGCCGATATCTATACTAATAAAAGGCAAAGCCCTCACTGACTCACTCACTCACTCACTCACTGACTCACTCACTCACTGACTCATCATTAATTCTCCAACTTCCCGTGTAGGTAGAAGGCTGAAATTTGGCAGGCTCATTCCTTACAGCTTCCTTACAAAAGTTGGGCAGGTTTCATTTCGAAATTCTACGCGTAATGGTCATAACTGGAAGCTATTTTTCTCCATATACTGTAATAAAGTTGAGCTTGATGGCCGTGGGGGGGCGGAGTTTCGTGTGACATCATCATGCCTCCCACGTAATCACGTGAACTGACTGTCAACGCAGTACGCAGAAAACAAGGAAGAGCTCCAAAAAGCGCTGAAGAAAACATGCATTATATAATTGAGAAGGCAGCGAAACAATAAGAAGCGAGCGAGTGACATATACAACCATATTCATGAGTGCTGCTACTTCAGAAACAAAGCACGGTGTAAACCTAAAGTTTAAATTAAGTTCATAGACAGGCTGCTGCTGGCGTTTGTCATGCCCACAGCTAATGCGGCATACAAGTTTAATGAGAGGACGCAGGATATAAACGAGAGTTTTGATCACTTTGTAACTAAGTTAAAATTGCTGTTGAAGGGCTGTGCTTATGCAAATTCCGAGAGACTGTGTTTGTGGGGGGATTGACAGTTTAGGCGGGTGGGGGAGTCACGTCATCATCTCCCCTCCCATTCACCTCATTTCGCTCTGAGCTGAGCTCCGCAGCTAACGCAGTCTTGCGGAAGCGACTTTGTGACGCTGCCACCAAATACTCACAGAAAAATCCACAAGTTAATACACACTCTGTCTCTAGAGTTTCTCCACACTCTGAATCCTCCAGGCACTACTTACAAAAGGTTACATTGACAAGCTGAGAAGCTTCGATGCATGTGCTCTATAATGCGTTAAAAAAATAACGCATTTATTCACACTTTGCATTCCAAGCAAAGGGGAACTTCTGTCAATGCATGATTTCCTGGTACAACGATAACATTGATGCACACATCAGAGCTACAAAAATGTAACAGTTGGAAGAAAGCGCGTTGCTACGACTGATTGGAGGAAAATTTCATTTCAAAAGACTACCCGACGGAAGCCTTGATAAAAGCGTGGTTTTGTGAACATATATATATATATGTATATACCTGTATATATGTGGATGTATATATGTGTGTATATGTATATATATGTTTATGTGTGTATATATATATATATATATATATATATGACAGCAACACTCATGAAAATGACAATGTCAATCATGTTACGTTATTATTAAAATGTTTCCTTTTCTTTTTCATTACTTCTTTAACACACTACTTCTCCACTGCGAAGCGCGGGTATTTTGCTAGTTTAAGAATAAGGGGGATGTGCAGGACTGCAGTAACCACAGGGGAATAAAATTGATGAGCCACAGCATGATGTTATGGGAAAGAGTAGTGGAAGCTAGGTTAAGAAGTGCGGTGATGATTAGTGAGCAGCAGTATGGTTTCATGCCAAGAAAGAGCACCACAGATGCAATGTTTGCTCTGAGGATGTTGATGGAGAAGTTTAGAGAAGGCCTGAAGGAGTTGCATTGCGTCTTTGTGGACCTGGAGAAAGCATATGACAGGGTGCCTCGAGAGGAGTTGTGGTATTGTATGAGGAAGTCGGGAGTTGCAGAGAAGTACGTAAGAGTTGTACAGGATATGTGCGAGGGAAGTGTGACCGTGGTGAGGTCTGCGGTAGGAGCGACAGATACATTCAATGTGGAGGTGGGATTACATCAGGGATCAGCTCTGAGCCCTTTCTTATTTGAAATGGTGATGGACAGGTTGACAGACGAGATTAGACAGGAGTCCCCGTGGACTATGGTGTTTGCTGATGACATTGTGATCTGTAGCGATAGTAGGGTGCAGATTGAGGAGACCCTGGAGAGGTGGAGATATGCTCTAGAGAGGAGAGAAATAAAGGTCAGTAGGAACAAGACAGAATACATGTGTCTAAATGAGAGGGAGGTCAGTGGGATTAGGTTGGGAGACAAAGTCAGAGAGGCGAGATTTTGCTGGTTTGGACATGTGAGAGGAGAGATGCTGGGTATATTGGGAGAAGGACAGAGCTGCCAGGGAAGAGGAAAAGAGGAAGCCCTAAGTGAAGGTTTATGGATGTGTTGAGAGAGGACGTGCAGGTGATGGGTGTAAAAGAACAAGATGCAGAAAACAGAAAGATATGGAAGAAGATGATCCGCTGTGGCGACCCCTAACGGGAGCAGCCAAAAGAAAAAGAAGAAGTGTCCAGCGCACAATGAAAATCATGCTGTCCCAGGGAAATGTGAAGAAAAAGTGTGCCAAATTTCAACAGAATTGGCACACTGGGAGCAGAATTGTTTCTTGCAGACAGACAGATAGACATATATGGCTTTGACATTTGGTGTTTTCTTCATTATGTGCAAACCCACCTAAAAAGCCACTTACATGTAAAAGGTTCTGAATGATGCACAGCAAGTAATCATTGTACAAGTCAGAAATATTACACTGTTAATAATGACATTATGATTTTGGTACGAGGTGCACAGTCTTGTGCATTTGACAATAATAAGTTTTTATGTTGGAGTCAAACAAATAGGTATGGAGGACAGCAGTTCAGTTTTATTACTGTGTTAGTTTAAATAAATTCTAAACTATTCATTATGGCCTGGCTTACCTAAGGCTTCAGTGTCTTCCTTTATAATGCTTTTTGTCCAAAATTTTCAATAATTCTTTAGGGTTAATGAAAACATTATTAGTTACTCTGTGATCACCTTGTTTATTACCATTTCAGACAATATAATGTACATTTTGGTGCTCAATGTGAATATGTCATGTTTTAGGCAGGCATCCCAAATAAGTCAATAATAATAGTTTAATTATGTAATGTCTCTTCTCAAGTGTATGCTATTTTCAGCATTCCCCTGTTGACCCATGATCTTACTGTAAATGTATGCCCAACCACAAATATTCCATCCTCCCTGATGTCCTCTAGTCTGAATTTTCTCCTGCCATATTAATGTTTGCTGAATGATTAGATTTGCAGACATAAGAAATTCTTTACTGGTTGAGGATGACTTTGCACTGTGGAATTAAATTTTTTACAGTTGTCTATGGTGAGAGCAGGGTGTGGATTCCTATTTGAACATTTGTCACTTGTTTTTATTTTACTTTCATGTGTCGTATCCCTTCAGTCATAAGAACATAAGATATTTGACAAATGGGAAGAGACCATTCAATCCATCAAGATGGTCTGGTTAACTAATAGCTAATTGGTTCCAATATCTTATCCAATGCATTTGAAAAGTTGTTAAAGTTTTTGGTTTGAGTGTTCAACTAGAGAGCTTGTTTGGGATTCCCATGTCTCTTTGTGCCAAGAAGTACCTTCTGGCTTTAGTCTTAAATACTGGATAAACTTTATTGATGCTTTTGGAGATTTTTGAAGACGTGGATCAGGTCCTTCTGAAGCCTTCTCTACTCAGGACTAAAGAGGCTTAATTGCTTTATCATGTCAGAACAAGGTATGTCCTTCAGTCCAATGATACACTTGATTGCTTTAGGAGATCACATGAGGTCTGGGGAGTTGATCACCCATCAGCATGTTTTGAGTATAATGTACATGGATTTTGGTTGGAGGGATGTGTTTATTTTCATTCACTACTTTACAATGACTCATATTGCATATGGTGGATAAACCACCGCTTGATCAGTTTTCAAATTGCTTGTTCCATTCCAGGATTGTGTTAAGCCAGACGTTCTTCTGATAGCATGGGGCACAGGGTAGAAACCAGCCCAAGATGGGGCATAATTCTGGTGTAGGGCACAGTCACTCAAACACCCATACTCAATCACACAAGGACTATAAATCTAACATGCACGTCTTTTAGTTCCCAGAGTAACCATAAACACCATGCAGAAACAGGTTGACCACAAAAACTCTGCACAGATAAAATCCCAGTCTCTCAACCCTTAAGGGTTGTCTACCTTCTAAAACAATTTAGTCAAATTATTACTTTTGGTTTCATAATGAGATTTATAGAAATACCAGGTTTGTTCTGCTAAAGGTTCCCAGGGTTAGCTTTCAAAAAAGAGTGGCAGCTCTTCTTATAAGTCTGTTGAGAAAAAAAAAATTACATCTGATTTTCTATATTTATAACAAAGATGGAAATTTTATCAAAATTGCCAGGAAATGCTAATAAGACATTTGGGGGGTCAGCATTTATTAACTTGATAGAATATATTAGTATCACACTGTGCATAACATGAATAATTTCAATCCATTGATTCATTATCCCCTGTAGACGTACGGGCAAGAGTTTCTGGAACAGGAAAAATCCTGCACAAATGTCCACATGTGTCTGGGGAAGCAATTAAGGACTTTTCAAGACTTCTCAATTGTGACCTTATAGCATGCATGAAACAAGCCAGACCCCCGAAG
Organism: Polypterus bichir lapradei; assembly: GCA_026402145.1. Lineage (NCBI taxonomy): Eukaryota > Metazoa > Chordata > Cladistia > Polypteriformes > Polypteridae > Polypterus > Polypterus bichir. The sequence continues at coordinate 9,158,876 of JANRMT010062840.1, read as the reverse complement.
GGCGAAATCCTAAAATATAGCAGTGTATGGGATTTTTGGATTTGCTGTCGGTGCACTTAGTGGCTCTAATTTACTGACAATTATGTGCACCCAGTGGATTGCCCAGGGAATTTAAACCGGTACTAAAAGACAGATGATGTACGCTCAGGGACTTTTTTGCCTACATCTTACCAATGATTTTTAAACTAAAATGATCTAAATGAGAGAACCAAAAAAAACACACTGTGCGAGAATTTACAGACTGCCAGCATGTTTGACAATAGTTGGCATCTGTAACCAGGATAACCTAAATGTATGAGCTACATGATAGGTCAGTTGTCAGAACTGCTGCCTCACAGAAAAATCTACTTCTGACCAGGCTATTGTCTGTATCATGTTTACATGTTCTCTCTCAAAAGTTTTCAGGTCAGGTCAGGCCGACTGGGAACTTTAAATTGGCCCTATTATATGTCAGTCAGTGTGTGCGTGTGTCCAGTAGTAAAATGCTGCCCCATTCAGGGTTATTTTGCTTTTCACCAGTTGATGCTGTGATAGTATAATACGTTCTGTAATCATATAAACTGGATGATGTGTGCGCTGTAAATTAAAAACTATACTTACATCATGCATCTGTTAATGTGCAGTTTAATTAGTAATAGTTGGAACAAGACAGCTGACACCATTCTACTCTGATAGGATAGTGAGAGCTGTGTGTTGTTACTGTGTTATTTTTTGATTGTCTAATTAAGTGAAGGTATTTGCTCCTAAACCTTCATTTTGGTTGCCACTATGGGCCCATGGAGTATTTTTGAAGCCTTTTTTTCCTTTAATAAGTTTTTTTGTTGTTTTATTCCATCTGCACAGGAGCAAATTGCCTACGCTTGTGGCTGAGGAGAGGAACTAATGTAGGGAAGTACAGAAGAAACTCTAGCTGACTTAGAACATGAGAGCATTCAAAAAACATTTTGATGAGAACAGGCCATTCAGCTCAAGGAAGCCTTAATTTATTAAATCATGTATTAAAACATGAGAGTTAAAACATGGGAACACGGTGGCGCAGTATTAGTGATGAGCTGGCGCCCAGTTCAGAGATTGTTTCTGAATCCTGTAAGATGCTTGCTTCGATGAAACAATTTACTGCAGCAGTACTGTCTCTCTCAAATGTACTAACCTCATATTCCTGTCCTTCCTTTTCTTTCTCCAAGTAACCAATCGCCACACGATCAGCTCTGTAATAAATGCCAAGCCCTCTGTAAGCTAAGAACGCTGATTCTTCAAAACTTTTATGAAACATTGAAATATCTTCATAGTACGTTTAATTATTCCATCCATCTATCCATCCAGGTCGCGCCAATCCAAGAAAGCATACAGTGCGAGGCAGGAACAATCCCTGATAGCTAGCGTTGCGCCACCGTGTCCTCACATGTTTAATTATTAACAATATACATTATTTTAATGAATTTTAAAACTTATCTGTATAATGTAATAAACATGCTTTATTGCATTTCATCTTAAAAATTATATCAAGAGCTCAAAGAAGATATCGCTTGGAAATCTAAATCGACTTAGAAGCCAGTCGTTATCATGTGTAAATATGCGCTTTATAAAGTGGCTCAGGGTGTCAATATTATAACAGTAGTGCAAGTTTACAGTGAGGTAATTGTACTTTTAAGTACAAACAATTCTACCAGGAACACTTGATAGACTGATTGAGTTCATTTAAAGCACTTGAGATGAAACTGTTTCTGAACTGCGAGGTCCCTACAGGAAAGGCTCTGAAGTGTTTGCCGTATGGGAACAGTTCAAATAGATTGCGCGCATGGGTGAGACAGCGTGTGCAAGATGCTGTATACCGATAACCCGATCAGCTGCTGTACAGCTGTGATTCCACACTCAGGTACAGTTGGTTAAATACTCAGTGGTGCAGTGAGAATAACAACGCTAAAGCAGTGATAGTATTTAGAATAGTTTGGCCATTCGATGCACCATTATATGGTTATGGGTTGATTACAATGAGATGCCTTTAACTAATAAATGATATGCGGTGAATTTCAGTGTATTTGATAAAGCCACGTCAGGGATGTGAATCAAAAAACTAAAAGGAAACCACACAGGAACAGTAGCACTGCTTTGACGCTGGGTGCTGCCAGTTTGCAAAACCGAGCAGAGAACTTGCGTATACAAGGGATTGAGATGGTGTGAAAATGTACATGGCTTTATGCCAAGTTTAGTTTTTATACATCGCAATGTGAGCGTGGAAACCGGCGTACGCAACATTTTTGTGTGTACGCACTGTTTATACATGAGGCTCCTGGTCATGCCATCTGATGCTCTTCCTTTTCCTTAATAATATCTGCCATTGACTTACCTGTGATAAAAGTTAAGCTTACTTGCCTATTTTTACTTACAGTAGATTAGCCTAATCATGCTTTTTATAGGGTGGCGCAGTGGTAGCACCGCTGCCTCGCAGTTAGGAGACCCAGGTTTGCTTCCCGGGTCCTCTCTGCGTGGAGTTTGCATGTTCTCCCCGTGTCTGTGTGGGTTTTCTCCCACAGTCCAAAGACATGCTGGTTAGGTGCATTGGTGATTCTAAATTGTCCCTGGTGTGTGGGTTTAAGGTTTCTTTATTTAGTCATGTTTACACAAGAAAACGTGAAATTTGCCTTGCCTCAGTTGCACCTAATAACAGACAGAATGAAATAAAACAGACAAATAGAAACAAGAAAGGTTAAGGTAAGGCAGTTAGATAATACATATTTACAACAAAAACAAAAATAAAAGGTTACAGGATATATATCAAAACCTTAATCATTATCTCCAATATTTCTTATTGAAAAGTCGTATGGCACTAGGAACAAAGGAGTTTCTGGAGTGATTTGTGAAGCGACTATCCTTCCTGATTTTTAATTCTACATGTAATGAATGTCTGTCATCAGTTGAGATGATTTCCAGTTTCTTTAACATTGCCCTCTGACACACACTGGTCTTGGAGGTATCGCGCAGCTTCACTCAGCTCATCCAGTTTATTTCGCAAGGACTGTACGTTGCTCATGATGATAGCTGGCAAAGGTGTTTTAAAACTTCTCCGTCTCAGATGTACTCGTAGTCCACCTCTTTTTCCTCTCTTTCTGGGTTTCAAAGATTTTAATTCGTCCGGTATATTAGTAATACATGGGGAGTAACTGGTAGCTGGTCTCATTGATAGCAGCGCATCCCGGCTGTAAATGAACAGCACCGGCCACACAGCTGGGATTTCCTGCGCAGGTAGTGCATTCCAAAGGCAATAACGATCAAAAGTAAGAAATTTTTGCAAATGTTATAAAACATTTTATAGAAATAACTACTTGCAAACTAGTAAAAGAAAACCAAAGAAAACTAAAAGAAACAATTTTTACATGATTTAAGAACAAAAAGCAGGTACAAAACACAGAGAGATGCACTGAGAGGTCTGCTACAGTGCAGCGACCGGAAGTTACTGGTGTGTGTGTATGCGCCCTGCGGTGGGCTGGCGTCCTGGCCAGGGTTTGTTTCCTGCCTTGCGCCCTGTGTTGGCTGGGATTGGCTCCAGCAGACCTCCGTGATCCTGTAGTTCAGATATAGCGGGTTGGATAATGGATGGATGCTTTTTATATAACATAAACAATGTTTGTTGTCTTCCATTCCTTAGGCAATTCACCAAGGCACATTAAATTTTGGAAAATATGCACAAAGGATTTACATATGCACTTACTAGCCTCCCTTAGCATTCAGAGGTAAATGTTACCTGGCCCTGGAGATTTGTTTAACTTTACTAATCCAAGCAGCACTACTCTCTCTACATTCGCCAAATCAGTAAGTACCTCCTTAGTAGTCCCTGGTACTGCTGGAAGGTTTTCCACTTGTTCATTCATCCATCATCCAACCCGTTCATACATGAAAATTTCAGAAAAAAATCATTCACCCTTTCACTGTCTGTATATTTTAATTCATCCTTAGTGTTTTTAATACACTTCACAGTTTCTTTGACCGTTGTTTTACTATTAAACTATAGAACAAAGTTCTTTTGGTCACCTCTTTTGCAATATTTCTCCTACCTTATTTTAAACTCTCCTAATATTCTTTTTAACCATTTCTCTCCTACGGCGTATGATTAGCATTATAGTTATTCACTTCAGTTGTTAGTTTTATATGCCTTATTCCACAGTTTTTTTTAAATTTCTTACTGCTTCTAAATCTCAGAATGAACTTATCCTGCATTAGATATAAAACATTTTAAACCTGGTCCACCATTCCTTGACTGTTCACAGTTAAAAGCTTATCTCAGTTTATACTTTTTAGACTTTGACACCTCTGTTAAACATTTTTCCCAAATGAAATTAAATTACCTATTTTCTCTTTTGTTTATACACTCTTCCAAAAATACTGTGAAATATATTATATCATGGCCTATAGATTTGAATGCTTCAACCATGTCTACAGCCCAAATTTTGTCCTGACTATTACAAAATACTAAATCTAGACAACCGTCCTCTCTTGTTGATGTTTTAACATATTGCATTAAAAGATAGTCACTGGTTAAATCTAAAACCTCCTACTTATGCACTCTGCTATGTGTAAGATTAGGCTGGTTAATATGTGGGTAACTAAAATTCCCTATGACTGTAGTATCCCCCCTCTAAACTTCCCTTTTTAATATTAATACAAATATATTCATTGAAATCAGTCTATAACACACTACCAATATCAGGTCTATATCCCTAATTTTTCCCAGTCAAATCCAGACGTTCTCACTAAGATGTTGTTCATCATCCAAATGAAGACAATGTGTATTTAAATTGCTTTACATAAATGGCCTTCCTTTTCTGTTTTGCCTCTCTTTCCTAAAATGTGTACCCATCTATGTTATACTTATCTCCAACTCTGCTATTTAGCCAGGTTTATGGTATTGTTATGATATCATAATTATACTCCACTGCTTGCAACTCCAATTCACTTGTTTTATTTTTGGCTAGCCAGGGTACCTGTCGCAAATATGTGTTCTCTCTTGCCCTACCTGTACCTTCAGCACCTTTCTCTTGTATTTTCGTGTGTGTTTGTGTGCGTGTGTGTGAATGCCTTTTCACCAGCACTCCCTTTCTTGAGTTCCTGTAAGATCCTCTTTCATTATTTGCGGGGCATCTTTCTTTTCTCCTGTCCAGTTTTATACTTGCTTCTTTTGAAGGCAGTTCTCTTTGTGTGACTCATACACCTTTACTCCTCTTTGTGTCCCACACACTTGCACTTCCTCATTTTTCGCGTCACCAAAGCCAAATTGACCAATGACAGTAACTGATCAATCAGACCGTAGCATTTTATTATATAGTAGAAATTCCTAGCATTTAAACAGGCGATTTTTAATGTATTAGTCAATTTTACTATGACAATTTAACTTTGGGCTAGAAAGTTCCACATTACTTTGTATGCTTGGTATGATACTATTGTTTGTGCCTTTATTTGAAGTTATAAACTTGGCCTGAACTAAAATCCAGAAATTTAGTGACCATGGCTTCCTTCTGTAGCTGTAGGTCTCTAGGAGGCACAACTTGTTCAAACCACCAAACCTCCAAATATTTCAACGTCAAATGGGACCTGCATTGTATTAGCATCATTAATTAAATTTGGATTAAAAAACTGCTTAACTCAAATTATTTCAATTAAATTATGTAAATGAAGAAATTAATTCTCAACTTTAGAGAAACTTCTACAGTTATTTCACACCTGCTGTCCCCTTAAGCTCCTGTAAAACTCTCACCTCTGCCTGCTATGCATCTTTGTAGTCACTAAACTTTACATTTTGATAGATAGATAGATAGATAGATAGATAGATAGATAGATAGATAGATAGATAGATACTTTATTAATTTCTCCTGCTTGCTTTCCTAGTTGGCTGTTTTCCTAAGGCTGAGGCCATGGCCTACACTGTTTGTACTTAAGTTAATTGTGTTCCTCTCAATTAATACACATGTATGACTCCCTTGTATCAGTGCTATGATCTGCTTTATTTAGTGATCCTTTTTAACCCCTGCCTTTTTTGTAATAAGGAAAAAATATTATTATATACTACTTGCTTCTACAACAATCTACTTACTGTTTTGCCAACTTCTGCTGCTGCTTACTTTGCTTCCTGCCAGCACCATCAATTACTTACAAGTCCAGCCCACCACCTACACTGTACTTAAAAGTAAATGCCTTTCTTCTTATGAATGAAAACCTATGCCCTGGCTCTTGCACGACTGCTGATTTTCCTCAGTATGAGTGCTGTGTATGGCTTTATCTAGTTTCACATCTTAATTCCTTCTCACTAAGAAAACACGCCTTTTACTACTAGCTACTACTACTATTTGTTTACTTACTGTCCTGCTTACTTCTATTGCTGCCTGTGCTGATGTAACATTTTAAAAGTCCCCTTTCAGCCACTCTCAAACATTTGGTTACTTTTGCTCCTGTGCAGATGAAAAATGAAAGGAAAAAAAAACTTCTAAAGGGAAAAACAGTTGGAAAAAGTCCAACATGGCTCTTTAGTGGTAACCCAAGTTTTTAAGAGCAAGCATAATATTTTAATTAACTCCCACACAGAAGTAACATGCAGTGCTCAGCATTCTGCAACCACTTTGTCCACTTCACCAAGCAATTAAACAGAATCGATTGGACAGTAAGTAAATATTTAACTGGTGTCATTGCCGTTAAGGCTAAATAAGTAAACGACTTATAAGAGAGCAAGGAATTAGAGGATAGAAAAAGAATCCTAGTTAAGTCAGCTACACTAAGCACAATCCTGCAAATGGTCATGCCAATAAGAAAGACAGTGTAAAGAGAACAGTCAAAGGGGCAAGGGTGTTTTACAATGTTTTTTTGGAGATAGTGGCATTTGACAAAAAAGGAAAAAAAATTAAGAAATACCTTCATCTAAGGGAACAGAAAGGAATAAAGTATAGTTCAGTACCAATAAAGACACATTTACTGTTCTCCATGAAACATATTTAATTAAAAGAAACGGTTAATCTGTTCACTATCCTCTGAGGATATCCTATCCTGTGACTGGGAGTCTAGGGATCTGCGCTGGCAATCGGAAGGTTGCCGATTCGAATCCCATAAACACCAGAAGTGACTCTACTCCATTGGGCCCTTGAGCAAGGCCCTTAACTAGAACACCCTGACATTTGTACCAGGATTTTTAAATTAGAAAATGAGATCATATATAACATTTAACTTTATATTTTGTTCTCTGATGACAGTTTACATGTAAGAAGTCCTATTCCTTCTTAATCAGGCATCAGCTATGACTCTCTCTGTCCTCACAGGTGGCGCAGTGGTAGTGCTGCTGCTTTGCAGTAAGGAGACTGTGGAAGATTGTGGGTTCGCTTCCTGTGTGGATAGTGCTTTGAGTACTGAGAAAAGCGCTATATAAATGTAATGAATTATTATTATTACTCTTAATAATTAACTATTTTTGGACTTTACATAATACTAAGTAGCAGAGGTGGGTTTCTGGACCATGCCATTTATCTGCATGCTGATTGGTTTTTTGAAATCATTCATAGTCATTATATGTAAATGAGCCTAGCTGATTAAAAGTTGTCTTATGTTAAGATTTCTTTAGTCAGTCATGTTGCATTAACCTGCAATCACTCCGTCCTTGGTATGACGTTAACCTGCATCCGGCCCTGCAAGCAGGTCCTTTAACTTACAGGGAAAACTTGAGGGTTGGTGGCAGGATTGGCACTCCAGTCACTGTTCAGTGTGGTGCTGAGATGTCACCCCCTGCACTCGGGTCCCATTCCAGGTGGTTCATTGTGTGGTGGGTGCAGCAACGAGTTATCAGTGCCTGCTCCCAACCTCTCTCTCCCTCTCTCTATCCAAATTTTAAAAATGAGGCCAATACAATGCAAGCCTTATTTGATGTCGGACTTCTGGGATGCCTGCTTCCATGAGGTCTACATATGCAGGACATGTCTAGCAGATCAGGGTTGCTGACCTTGAGGAGAAAATGACTAGCCTGTGCTATAGTAGAGATCTTGCCCTCTTGCCCAGGTTTCCTGTATGGAGACAGTTGGCGTGGAGGAGAATCCAGACCAGAGAGGTGGAGATAGTTTGATTCAAGGTCAGAGAAGTATGAACTGTGAGGAAAGATTGAAGGAGATGAATCTTTTCATTCTTAGCAAACAGAAATTTAGAGGTGCCAATACATTTTTCAACAAAAATACACAGGCACAGATGGAAGCTGGTTAAAGGAAGGCTTTGTACAAAGTTTTTCTTCACACAAAGAATTAAATATAGTATGTGTGGATTACATTACCAGATAGTGTTGGTCCTATGGATAATAGTATCTTGGGGGCTGTCAAAACTGAACTTGATGTCATATCAGAAAAATTACATGCATAGGTTGGTGAGCTTGTTGGGAGTTGAATGGTTTTTTCTCATCAAAATTGTTCTAAGGATGCCATGGTCTGTTGTTGCATTTGTAAAAGTATTGTTGGGCTTTGGCATAATGAAATGTTGGTAATGCCCTTGGTCAGACTTACTGCACTATGGGTATTTCACTTTTCAGTTGTGAGTGAGATTTGTTAAATTGACAATGCTTGATTGTAGCATATGCTGAAGTGGGCAAGCAACAGAGATTGTGGAGTGCTGCAGGACCCCAATTTTCACACTTGCAGGGTTTATTGGTTTAATTCGCAGCTGCTCACAATAAAAATATTTTGAGTTCTTTAGTATGGTGCATTAATGTATCTGATATTAATCGTCTTTTCTTATTTTCTTGTAAGATTTTTTTGTGGACTGGTGTTTCACCTGTTTAAATTGACTGTCCCAAAAAGCTCTTCATTAATTCAGATTAAATTATAACTATTTCTCATAAAAAATTGGTCACTTGGGCACTTTTTTTTTTTTTTTTTCTTTCTACAGTTTGGCATAGTCCATCCATAACCATTTCCAATTTCAGCATTCTTACTTGTTATAGACATGCAAAATAAGGATATTTTAAATATTCTTCATGCTAGCATGTATTACATCGGTTGAAAGGGTGACTTTCCCTTCTGAAGTAAAAGATGGTTCATTAAAACAAGAGAATACAGCTTTCAGAATGGAGCTCCTCAGTCAGAGAGAGAGAGAGAGTTGATAGGGGACACACTCTAATGTGGTGTGTGCCAGGTCTGAAAAGAGTGGTCTTCCTGGGCTGCTTCTGAGAGTCACTGGTTACAAAGTACAGCAGATTTTCGAGTATATTAAAGGGATGTTAGAATCTTTTTCAATGTCATTGGAATCTGGAATGTTGATTTACTTCCATTCTTGTTAGGTTGGGTTTATACTTCACATGACGCAACGTGTGCTCCTGCAGATGCTTCTGCTAGGCAAGTGTTGTACTGTTTATACATGCGCACAACCATCCATCCATTATCCAACCCGCTATATATCCCAACTATAGGGTAACGGGGGTCTGCTGGAGCCAATCCCAGCCAACACAGGGCGCAAGGCAGGAAACAAACCCCGGGCAGGGCGCCAGCCCACCGCAGACATGCGCACATACTTTACGTAAATCTAGAACATTTGTACAGGTGACAGTGCGAGATATCATCTATGAGGCCGTAAATTGCATCATGTCATTAAGCTGGGGAATATGTGACACTTGAATACAAAAGCACAACAAATGCTTTTGTATGTCGGCATTTTGCTTCACCTCATTGAACCATTGATCAGTCATCGAAGCACACACAGCAATCCTGTAGGATCCACAAAGTGGCTTTCTGTCACATGTAGATAGTAAACAGACACTCTGACGTCACGTTCCGACTTTATTACACTGCGCCACTTAATTTTTTGCTGGCACTGCAACTCGTGCACACATCACGTTAATTTCTGGGGGAGATCCTCTGTTCCACACAGGCAGTGAGCTGAACTTCTGTCTGGTATACTTTTTGATTTACAATATGTCTAGGTGAGGTTGTCCTCAAGCTGGGTTGTTTGTTTCATGTGTCAATGGTCTTCACAAGTTTTGACCATATCTGCCAGGTAGTGTGACTTGTTCACTTTCCTGTCATCCTAGTCCGGCAAAGTACTTTTTTTTCTTGCCCCTCCATGTCCCTGTTTCTCTCTTTATCTTCATCGTAACCTGTCTTCCAACCACAAGCCATATTTCACCCCAGTGCTCTTTCTGTATATAGACTTACTGAAAGTCTTAGCCAGGATATCTTTATGGCCCCATGCAAAGGTCACCTCCAAACTATTGGCCACACTCTTTGGCTATAGAGACATCATGCTGGATCTTCTTCTATGTTCCATCAATATTCTTGTAACCCCAAGCCATCTGTACCCCTTATAGAGCTGGGTATCTCAGCTATCTCCCCAAGTTGTGTGTGTTAAAGCGGTAACATGGTCTCACACAGCAGCTGGGATGAAACGTGTTGACCTCCTGCCTGTTAAATGGCCATCATGAGCCCATCTTTCCTTAGAAGGCAACATTTGCCAGGAATGTCATCTGATTTTCCTGCCCTCTAATATTCTGGAAGAGTGTTTTAGATTTTCTGTAGACTGGAATGAACTTTTCCTCCTGAGGACATCCCCTGAGGATTTCTCTCTAAAATACAGAATACACTCTTGTGGTCCCTGTCTTTTCACAAAGGTGTGGAGAGCTGATTTCTAGCTGCCAGTGTGAAGTTGTCTTTCTTTTTAGGTGTTTTTTACCAGAACTTCAGGACATTTTACTGATAGGAAATCATAATACAGTATATTGTGAGCTGGGGGGCTGAACGCACCCCTAGAGGATACAGACGCTCCTGGGAAAACCCCACCTAAAAACACCGACAGACTACCTTCACATTGCTCCCTTACTTGCTGGGCTTGCTTGCGGGCTGTTCTGTTGCGCGATATGTTTCCCACGTGGTACTCCACATACTTAAAAGCCTGAACAGCATCTGTCAGTTTTGGAATCAATTGTTTGTTTCTCTCTCTCTCTCTGACATTCTTTGCTCCTGGCGGAACTGTCATCTCTATCATGTCATGGAGCACGTTTAAAATTTTGAAAAAGAGACAAACGTTCGTTTGCAGTGTGAAAACCTCATGTGTTTCTGTGCAAATCTGTGACCCAAGCGTGACAATATAAATAATACATTTACATTTACACTACCTGTCAAAAGTTTTAGAACACCTCTGATTTTCCAGTTTTTCTTCAAATTTAATCAGATGTAATACAATAAATGACTTGAAATGGTGAAAAGGTAAGCAGTAAACTGCCAAAGGTTAAGTTTAGATTAGCAAAAGCTGAAAAAAAAGGAAATTTCATAGTATTAGAAATAGGCCTTCTTCAGGGAAAATTGATAGGTTCCAAACTACAGATGTTCTGCAGCAAATAAAGTAAATGAAGCCTTGCAAGTTGAAGCAAACATTTTGCACAAGTGTCCCAATTTCTGTTGATAACTTAAAAACCCTCTGTCTGTCTGTCTTAAAGCAGAGTTGGAACAGACAACTGTGTTGCTACACTCTCTGAAGTACTACTTGGACAATATTACACTGGCATAGAATAAATAAGCAATGTCAAATGGAAAAATAATGGATTGTCCTCAATGGTCTGCTATGTTCCTAAATTTAGATAACAGAATTCTCTTAGATTGAAGTTAGACAGCTTGAAAGAAATATGAACTGTGAGACAGAAAAGCATTAAGGCCATATTGATTTCTGACTGTATGCATGCATATCCAACATAGGTCCTCGTGTGTCTGATAACAGATGGAAACTTCAAGAAATGTGACCTGGACACTTAAGCCTTAAACAGAATACCATAGACAAGAAATATTTTCTTTTTTTTTTTTTTTTTGTTGTGTGTATTATCAAATGTCTTCATTATTTTCATGTGTAAACTGTTTCTTTAGAATTTCACTAAAACTTTTAAAACAAAGACTCTTGGGCTGTAGAGTGTTTTTTTTTTTTTGTATAGTAAGTCATACCAACTACTGGAATGCTTTTCTGGTAGCTATATGTTGAACTGTTTGGAAACTGTTGACAAACGCGGCTACAGTATGTATGAATCATAATAAAACATTTGTTTGTATACTGTATAGTAACCATTTCAAATATTTTCTGTTATTTTCTGTCCAAATGTAAAGTTTTTAGATCAGTAAGACTTACAAAATCTTTTTATTTTTTATTTTTACAGAACAGTTAAAGTAGACGTCTATGACTGGGATCGAGATGGCAGGTAAGATAATTCTGTTTGCTTCATTAAATTTTTAAAATGAATCCTATCCTTTAAACTTTTCTTCCTTACATGGGGTCTCTTCTGATACTTTATTATTTCTTTCGATAATTTATTATGACATTAACTCATTTGACAAACTGTATTAAGTCAATCAAATTCATCGATACCAAATTAGACAGTGAATCATTGTATATACATGTATCATTCATTTTTTGATTACAGGAGTCTTTAAGGCAAATGTCAGCCCTGGATGGTGTGCCAGAACATTCGCAGGCACAGTCACTCACAGATTTAAGTTGTCATTTAACCTAGCACACATGTATCTGGTACAGGTGTAGGACACAGGACTACTCATATTAAATGTCACAGGAGTACATATAAAATTCAGACAGACTTTGAACCCGTCACTTTGGAGCTGGAGAGCTAACTGCTGAACTACCCAAGAGGCTACAGGTATGCTACAATTTAAATCAATTTTAACTCCTTAGAATATGCACTGGATGTTTAAATGTATACACCAGTGCCTAGCTGTTCCTTTAGAGTTGGATAGCCAACAATAAAAAAGGAGTAGCAGCCAGAAGAAAAGACGTAAGCAAAAACAGACAGACAGAGAAACATTTTTGATTTTATATATATATATATATATATATTGTGATGGACGGCTGGCAGCTCAACCCGACACTGCAGCCCCAAAAACGCTAGATGGCAGCTCCCCTGGAGTGTAGTGGTGCTCCGGATTCCTGCAGGGCATCCTGGGACTTGGAGTTTGGTTTCTCAGCCCTGTTTGGTGCCATGAGTGCCACCAGGGGGGAGCTGTCAAAGGACCTGGGGACTCATCCTTTCCATCCTTTCATGAGGACGGAAGCCCTGAAGTACTTCTAGGCTGAAGAAAAAGCAGTTCTTCATTAGAGCCGGAAGTGCTAGCCAGTCACGTGGTCAGAAGGACAGAAGCACTTACGGGTCAAGGACTGTTTAAAGGACTGTTGGAGACCCAGCAAGTGAGCTGGAGTTGGGAGGTAGAGGACAGAACTTGCTGAGAGGTGTACAGTAGAGGAGAGAATTGTGGTTACTAGTGTATTTATTTGCCTGTTTATTGGTGGTGGTGGTACTTGAGGAGCACTGTACAAAAAGAAGAAATAAAAACAACTTTTTGGTGCTTTTAAAATGTGTTGTCAGTGTCTGTGTCAGGTTAAGCGCTGTTATACTGCCATCTAGTGTTACTATATATATATATACAGTATATATATATATATATATATATATATATATACAGTATATATATATATATATATATATATATACAGGGTGATCGAGATCTAATTATGCAATTATGAAAAGGCAAGCACATTGCACCCGCTGTTCAACTGACAACAGTCTCCCCGCCATTTTGGAATGCAGGGCAGGTGCTGCTATCTATCGGCAACAAAAAGAATTTTTTGTGAATTCTCTGTGTAATAAACTTAATAAGTTATAGCGTAATGAAAATTGCAAAATTAGATCTGGACCACACTATATATATATATATATATATATATATATAATATATATATATATAGGGAGAAAAAGAAAAATAGATAGATAGATAGATAGATAGATAGATAGATAGATAGATATCTAATAGAGGAGAGACATCAGTACTGACTTTTCATCCTGGAACACTAAAGACATTACTAAGATGGCATTAGAAATGATAATGCATTATTTCAACAATAGTAAATACCTTACCAAAACAAAAATCATTGCAGAATTTGGATCCTTCATGTTTCCAGAGCCAAACTAAGAAAAATAACACTAAGAGAAACATAATGAGAAGCTCAGAAATACATTAAATAAAATGATTAATACCACTAATAAGTTACAGTATATAAACAGTCCAGCTTTTTTAGCACAGAACTTCCTGTTATAATGTGAGTCTTGGTAATTTCAAAACCTTAACTCAGAGACAAGCAGTGGAAAAGCACTTCGATTTAATCCTTTCAATTGTCACTTGTATAATGATGAGTGGATGAGAAGTTGGAATTGCTTCATTTCCTTTGTGAAAGATAGAAACCTCAGAGAAACCGACGGCTTCTATATTAGGCACTGCAAATGTACTCCTGAATTTAAAGAAGGTCTTTTTACTGAAATGATAATGAGGACAAGAATGTATTTCTAGCTGTGTGATTTAAGATATCTCAGTGGAGTCATACAAACTGTTATTTTTTTTTAACATTGACCCGCCATTCAACACGTACATGCTTTCCATATACCTGTGGTCATGTCACAGCTTTTTGCTATAAACCGTAACTTTTTAAATTTACAATGTCTACACTTAAACGTTTTATTTTCTACTTAGATGTAAACAAACTATGATTATCATTTTAAAGATTGTCAGTTTGATGACCAAATCTTTAATGTCCCATTAGCTCAAATGCTTAATGCTGACTCCAGAGGGCTTTGTGGTTATGAAAACACAAAAAGTTCAGAGGAAAGTAAAGTTACTGAATGCAGTCAGAGACAAAAATTGATCTACCAAGGGCAGCAATGGCTAAGCAGTTTATCTTTCTCCACCAGACCCAGCTTCAGTTAATTCTTATGTAACAATCCTCCCTGAAGACGGGATTTCAGTGCTTACACAGATTTCAAAAGATAAAACAGTAACAGTGGACTACAAAAACCATGCAATGTTTGCACTTTGTTCAGTTAAGCACACACATCTATTGAGATGTGCTGTTTATCCATGTATCCATTTAATTTCCAGCCCCCACATCCAGTTTGCAGTAGAGATTCTGAGATGTATAGTAAGAAAATAATGAAAAGAGTGTATGCTGTATTTTGTCTTCTGTGTGTTCAAATGATGGATTTAGGAAACGTCAGGTTAGTAAAGAAGGAAAGCTGTGGCGTATAAGAAATCAAGGATAACAGAAAATAGAAGCATTCTAAGAGAGACAAAGAATACAATGGGTGGGATAAAGGAAAGCTGAAGTCTGACATATCTAGGCCAAGTGGCTGCACTGCCCACTCAGGCATCATATAGTAAGGTACACACCACACTAGTGTCCATTATTGTGGTTAAATCGTTTAGTTCAGCATTTGAAAGGAGGCTCAGGAGCAGATCTGTTTATTCTTAGTAGGTTCTCCTCATTAGGACTTAGACTTGCTGCCCAACAAAACTAAACGTCTGAAATGTGGGGCTCTTTTCCTATCAGACCACATTAATTGAACCTCTGGTGCCAGAACTGGAGGCTTAACCACAGTCTAAAAGAATGTATGGTTAGATAGTCACCTCAAAGATAAGTTTGGCATTTTTAAAGTGAATGTCATTTCTACACAATCATGGTATACATATTGTTTTAATACATTTTAAAATTCCTTTACCTGTTCTTGCAATTTACAATGGGGATGAAGGGTACACAGATCCAAAAATGAAAAAAGGCATCCATTTTCCCAGGCAAGAATATTATCAAATATTAGTTTGCATCATGAGATTCCACAAATACTGTAAAAGAGTGCATTCATGTTGCTTTAGAGAAGATGAAAGAACGGGCCTTGACACACACAAAAAAAGGTTTGGGGCAGCCACCCGTATATTATCCCTGGCTGCAGAAGGGTTATTAAAATCGCACTAATGTGCATAGATTGGAGTCCCAGAGTGAATTGAGGTACATGGAAGCTGGCTGATCTTTTAAGGGAAGGAACTGGAAGTGATGTCATCGAGGTCCGGAACCAAAGTGATATCATTCTTGGGCCCAGAAGTGGTGTTGTTAGGGCTGAATCAGGCTAAGTGTCCCATATTCGGTATGTAGAAATAACATATGAACTTTTAGTGCACCCTCCCACCCCCTGGCCTGGAGTGGAATTATCTTCATTTGATCCATTCAACTTCCTCCTATGCGCATGTGTGTGACAAGAGGAATAAGAAAAGTAAACAAACTACTTTCGTGTGAGAGTCGGCCATTTTAAAAGAAAACTGTCCCTGCACCTTATCTTGTCAATTGTCTGTCCCTCCATGGCACTGCGTGAAAGGCAAGAAATTCCATCAAAGGAACAACATGCACAATTTCATTCATGTTAACCTGGAAGTAGCATTTCAGATTATCTTTATGGCTTTGTATATGTGTTAGAGAGAACACTACACTAAGTCTGGGAGAATGTGCAAACTCCACAACGACCAGGCACACGATTCAAACCCATGACGCTAGATTTGTGAAGCAGCATCAGTGATGATTCTTCTACTCTGCTCTCCAGTATAAGAGCTACTCATCTATATAATATTCAGTTTGGCAATAAACAACATTGCCATTGTTAATATTCTATGGTTCTGTTTTAGCCTGCTGCAGTGAAATGACTCACATTTAATACATTTGGAACCGCAGGTGGTTTCAGTAATAGACAAACAGGAACATATATTTTCCTCTTTGACTGCAAGTAGTCATCCAAGGAGAAATCAGTGTTACAGACTCACAGGTCTGCTTTCAGTAGGTTATCCATTCAAGTGTTCACCTCCAACCTAAGCACTACAAGCCACAATTTTAAGGTATCAATGATTACAACAAGGAAGTCAAGAGTTTTTGTTTACATCCTGGATATGTACATTTTCCAACCATTTCCTCATTGCATCTTGCCTGAAGAAGGGGCCTGAGTTGCCTCGAAAGCTTGCATATTGTAATCATTTTAGTTAGCCAATAAAAGGTATCATTTTGCTCGACTTCTCACAATAACCATTTCCTCAAAAGACAAAATTGCTCTAAACCACTTCAGACGCATTTGAGTTTGTGCTAATCGACCTCCTTAGTTAAGTCTTAAACTCCACCCATGATGGCGGCTGTGAGCAGACAAGCGAATAGGAAATGTATTCTTACCTCGTAAAATTTCAAGAATCTGTCATAAAATAATTATTTCTAGTTTCCTTTCATTATCACAAGAATGCCTCATAAAACGCTGAAAGCATGTTTTCTTAAATCAGAACATTTGCTCCTTCAATGTGGACAAATCTAGTAAATTTTAAGGCTTTTTAATTTACTTATGGTCTCAGGTACTCTTATAAAAAAACTTTAGAACACAATTTTAATTAATTAATATGGCAAATTAATCTATGATTGGGAATAAAAAACTTTGACTAGAAAAATACAGGACTTATTTGTTAATTTCAGATATGGCAGGGAGAGGAACAAGGAGAAGTCAATAGTGTATTCTGGGTTTCTTGTAAAAGCTCTAAAGTAAATTGTGGTTAGAAAACAGGCAGAATGGATTGAAACATAAAATTTTGATTAAGCGCAAAGATGTAGAACGTCTGGGAGGAGGAAGTGAGAAAAGCTTCCTTAAAAATTCAAACACGCAGTGAAAATGAAGTGTGGCACTCAATGGAAGAACTTTTGCACAACGAAAATGCTAAAGTGAGTTGCATTGTGAAGGTTGAAGAATGCCTCTAATCCATACAGTGCTGACCTCTTACGACTTTAGCCTAACTCTACCACAAACAAAGAGTACCTCGATATTCCATTCTCCTCTTTTTCATATAAGAACAATTTACTTATGGTTCTGCACAAATCCCCTGATTATAATTAAGGAAATTGAAAACTTATTGGAAACATCCCTAAATTAAATAATTAGCCTTTGACATTCTACAGTGTTAAGAAATTACTTTCTCTCGACTCTTAATTCCAGATTTCAGATTGGATTAATATAATTATTTGCTTGACATTTGCATTATGTTACTTCAACCCACAGAAGGATTTTTGTTTCATTCCGACTATTATGATACATTTCCCCCCATAAATTAAACATAATTTTGCATGCACTTACTGCAAATGCACTTTCAGTTCAGTAGTGATGAATTTAATTGCATTAGCAACTTGTGAATCTAATGTGATTTTCTTTGCTGTTTCCTTGTAAGTAGACTTGTTAACTTGTTTTATTTCTGAAAAGAATACATATGTTTATCCAAAGAGATATATATTAAGGTATGTCTAAAGTGGGTGGCTTATCCACGTGTCAGCAAACCATACAAATTTCTCCCTTTCTCTCTCATCATCTGTTTTGATCAAGTGCATAACAAATAGCAAAAAGGACTGATGGTCTCCAGAAAGACTCAAAAACCAGGCCATAGATAGGCCTTACCCCAGGTAGCCAGGCCCCAAATCTCATGAGACAGGCAGCCCAGGCCCAAAATTGAGGACAAGGCTTATTAAGTTGAAAGTGCTTGAAATGTCCCAAACTAGATAAGTAATGCCCCTCAAAAGAAAGAAAACAGTCAGACCACTGGCTTGAGGGACAAGTCCAACAAAACATGTTTATAAATGGACAACTGCCGACTCCCTTGGTGTCTGTAAGAAGACTCCTTTTGTTTGGTGCATGTATTTTGTTCTGAGCTCTTCACTTGTAATGATCCATTCTGTAACCTTGTCCTGTAACACGTGTTACCAGACAATTCTCCCAGACTGATAATCGATTAGGTTGATGTCTATTGTTAAGTCACTTTGGATAAAAGCACCTGCTAAGCAAATAAATGTAAATGTAAACTTTTTATTTAAATAAGGAAGAACAACAAATAGCAAATGGAAAAAAGGAAGAGGGCAAAAGATAATAAGGCAATCCACAGCAACACATTCTAATCTGTAAACTGAAAATCATAATCCAAAAAAAGCAGTATTTTTAGCCACACAATAAGCATGTGTGGTATAATTTTGTTGAAAAAATAAATTAGTTCTTAGCAGAGTTTGCATTTTAGAGGTCATCTTATTTCTCTATGAAGGTAAAATAAATAAAGAAATGTTCATATGAACAAAACCTGTGATCGCCGTGGCCCTGTAACATAGCAGAAACAAAAATTAAGAAAACCGTATTGCAATAAAAACAAACGTATCTCCTGCTCATGTGACATTTACTTGGTCCATTGATGACTTTGTGCAGATGACAAAATTAATTCTGGAGTCTCGTGTCTATCAGCATTTTAAAGCATTTTATGTCCATAAGCATTTTAAAGATAAATGATAGTAATAAAACCATGAAAAAGAATTCTAGTGCTAAACTTTTGCATACTTTGGCTTCAGATTATCTATCTATCTAGATGTTTTAACATGAAACACCAGAAACCAGATGAATTCCATTTCTTTTTATGGCAGCACAAAAATAAACTCTTTTAGAAAATTCCACAATTGGTTTTCAATTAGTAACTTTTCATATACAGGGTGGGCCATTTATATGGATACACCTTAATAAAATGGGAATGGTTGGTGATATTAACTTCCTGTTTGTGGCACATTAGTATATGTGAGGGGGAAAACTTTTCAAGATGGGTGGTGACCATGGTGGCCAGTTTGAAGTCGGCCATTTTGGATCCAACTTTTGTTTTTTCAATAGGAAGGGGGTCATGTGACACATCAAACTTATTGGGAATTTCACAAGAAAAACAATGGTGTGCTTGGTTTTAACGTAACTTTATTCTTTCGAGAGTTATTTACAAGTTTCAAAAGAACACATTTTATAAGTGGTCAGAAACTTAACAATAGTCGGCCAGCATGAATGGATACCATTTGCTCTGATAGCACTGTTCCATCTTTGCATTGTTCTGGTAAAACCTTTCACCATGTTTGTCTCTAACTGCACCAAGATTGGCAGGGAAGAAGTCCAAGTGTGAATGCAGAAAATCTTTAGTGGCACGTGTTTGTATTTTCGTATCATGGTTTTGTATGCTTGAAAGATGTTAGCAACCAGCTAGCATTCTGTAGTTGCCAAAAGAATTCTCAACAACACCTTTTTAATGTCTTTCTTGTGATTTCCTCCATGCAATCTTCAAACCGCTTGTCACTCATGACACGTCCAATCTGTGGACCCACAAAATGCCTCCTCTGATCTTGGCATCAGTTATTCTTGGAAACATATCTCAGATACTGGACTCCTTCACATTTCTTGCTCATCACATTCACTCATTTTTTCATCCGTCCATGTTTTATATGAAGAGGAGGAAAAAATATCTTTGTTGGGTTGAAAAGTGGTTTATATGCCACACTTTTCTGCCCTCATGTAGGAGACAGGTCTTTTTTAATGTAATGAGACTGTTTAGCACGGCTGTCCCATTTCCAATAGTTGGCATATCCGAGTTGCATTCCTATTAACAATGTAGCTATTTTTAGATCATCACAGATGTTCCAGTTGTAGTTGTTGTACCATGATGGTATACTTATAATATGAGGGGAAGGTACAACAATAAGGTGATTGTAATAAATGGTATTTAATAGAAACATGTAAAGGTGATTTTTATGATCAGCAGGGGATGATCCATAAGATAGACCTTGAAGTGTTGAGAAAGGAAAATCTTCATTGCCCAACGTAGCTGGGGTCATATATATTGTAGGACCCAAGTATGGGTCTGTTCAGATCAGCAGAACTATCGCTCAGTCCTTGAGGCTTATTAGGCTTTCTTCTCTTCATGCTATTTCTTTTATTTTTTATGATTCCTAATTTCCCCCAGTAGTACCTTTTAAACTTTCCTTCCTCCCCCCAGAATTCTTTTCCTCCACTGCTTTATATCTGTCCATAATTCATGATTTTTGTGATATATATTTCTTTTTAACTTTTCATCTCATTCACTTTCCTACGTTTCCATCCTGCTTGTCCTGGTGGGATTAAAATACGAATGCTTAATTAGGAAGAAGGAAGTCATTGTCTGATTTCTTTGAGGTGCTTAGTAATTTATGAGAAATTATACACATCACTTGAGTGCCGTCATAAGGCCATTTTTTTAAGTTTTAATTGAGATTCAGGTTGATGATACGAGTGCCTATATCTGATTCTGCTACCAGATATAGGACACCAATGCAGGTTCAAATTTCACACATCCATTTCCCAACAAAGTGACTTAAGGAGATCGGTCTTCATGTCAGGCATTGTTCTCTAAAGAAGTCTTTAAATGTGTTCTTCTTGATAATTCATTTTCTAAAATAAGGATTCAGACAAATCCAGACAGACTAGATAGGGTAACTCAGTATTCAGAACAGGTATTGGAGGACAACTATAAATAAGGTCAGATTGCTAATTAAATAAAGCAGTAAAAGGAAAGAGGCTGGAGCAGTGGGTAAAGCTGCAGCTCAGAGTGCAGAGAAATTGGGATTGAATTGCTGTCTGGTCTCTGTCAGTGGGGAGTCTGCATGCCTAATTTCCAATTTTTTCTTCTACATCCTAAAGCTGTGCGTGTCAGCTCAGTTGGTGATTCTTAAATGACCGAGTGTGAGAAGAGGTGGTGTAGGCATGAATATGCGATGGACTGTCAAGGGCTGACTCTTCGCTATGTTCAGCACTGCCCAATGCACCTCTACGGATGGACTAAACGAGGTTGAAAATGGATGGATGGATGGATGGATGGCCATGCAGGCCCCCCATCCTGTGCTTCTTCATGCCTTCAACTGATTGTTTCTGGGTAGACTGTAGCACACTGGCACCCATAAGTGGATTCCAAGAACTACAGTAAAAATAAAAATTGCAAGCATTCTGATGACTTGTCTCCTTTCAGCAGTTAAGTAGATATGAACTTTCATTTACTATCAGTTACCAGAAAAGCCTGAAATACTCAAAGAGAACCTGACAATCCTGTAGTTTTTTAACCAGTCTGTCAGTCTTTAAGTTAATTTTCATCATGTTCCTTTTTTCTTTTATTAAACAGCCATGACTTCATCGGGGAATTCACCACAAGCTATCGGGAACTTTCTAGAGGACAAAGCCAGTTCAATGTCTATGAGGTGAGACATGAAAAAGGAGGCCTGATTGCCCCCAATTACAATCCGACTAAACAATATCTGCAAAACAGTAATTACATTAATATGAACATACACATACATATTGTATATAGCTATTGTAGAAACAGGACCATACTCATAAAGAAATGGGTTTCCTCCAGGGGCATTGCCAGCTTCAGCACTGATTGGGGGATTAGAACCCCCTCCCTGATAACGCCGTTACTAGCTAACAAATGTATTAGATTGGGCAGGGGAAATTTCATTCATACGCACTTGTCCATGCATGTCACAACACAAAAGCGGGAGCAAGAAGGTATGGGCTCTTGAAGATCAGGAGCAGGATGGATTGGGGGACCTCACAAAGTTTAGGGACTGGACAACTGAGGTCTGGAGCCCCAGACACCTCCCGTGATGCCACTGGTTTCCTCTAGTTATATTTCTGCATTCATTTATTCAAAGTTAAATGTATTAAGTTGCATATTTAGCATCCTTCATTATTAAGGATTTTATTTATCCATTGCTGGTATGAATCTCTTCAGAGCCAAGCCAAGCCCCTATCCAGATTATCTCGGACCTTTTATTTACTGTCCTCTAAGTTGAATATATTTAGGAGACTGAAAGATGTTTATGGGATTGCTTAGTCTGGTGATGGTACAGGGGATATTGTCCTAGCGAAATAGTAATCAGGAGAAGTGATGAAGTCAAAACCAAACCAAGGATAAAGGATGAAGATTTCAGCCACACTGCTCCCAAAGTGAAAATATTTTACAAAAATCAAAGATTTAGCAAATATGGACAAGGATCAAAGAGCTGGAAAATTTCTTCAAAAAAGACAAAAAGGATTGTATTGGAATTTGTCAGCTCGGATAAGGAAGTGACCATTCTGAACAACTTTTTACCCCAATTAATAATTGGGCAAAGTTCATGACCTCCCGAGACACACCCCATAGAGATGCAAAGCCAGGCCTGGCAACCAGAGCAGGAAATGGAGCAGAGCACCATACCTACACAATATGGTGGCAATAACGTTAAAAGTAAAAATAATAAAATTAAGACTTTCTTACAAAAACTAAGAGTAGATTCACAATCGACAGCCCTCAAAAATCCCCAATAAAGGTGTAGAAAGACACCAATTGAACCAGGAAAAGATGGAATAATTATTAATAAAAGATCTAACATAACAGGGAGAAACTTAAGGGTGTGTCTTCTGTGATAATGGGGTAGGAAAAGGACTGTCAATGCCCTGGGAAACGGGTGAAAACCAAGGCTGCGGGCATCTGAGGCATTACATGGAGGCTCCACCCTTTCCACAAGAAATCGGAATGCTGGGCCTTGTCCTCCACTAGGAATTTAACTTCAGCCATTATGTTAACTGCCCCATCTTACCAGGTTTGGTTGTATCATAGATGAGGTTCATAAGGCCTGTTTAGTGTACTCTACATTTCTGCATTTTGCCTCTTGCAATATGTTGAAAAAAACGATAAATTTAGAATTGTAATTACAAGAGGTGAACAAAAGTAACTGACATATAATTTATTACATGCAGAATTGACTTAGAAACATCAACTTGTGTTTTTCTTAAGAAAATGAATTAAAGTTACCATCATTTCTATTATGTTGACATTTTGCAAGCTACGTAAAATTAATTACATTTTCTTGTTTGTGTTTCATTAGGTATTAAATCCAAAAAAGAAGGGAAAGAAGAAAAAATACATAAATTCAGGCACGGTAAGTATTACATTATTGTTGCTTCTTTGGAAATCAGTCTTTAACCAATTATAGACCCTTGTTTTAAAGCTAAACAAAGTTCAAAAAGTCACAAAAGTCTTACTTGATTTTTGTTTTATTTTATTTTGATATACTTTGTTAATCCTCAAGGGGAAGTTCTCTTTTCTCATGACCTTTGGGGTGGTAAGAGCACCCCAATGGGTCAGCCATTGTTCAGCATCCCCACAGCAATTTTCAAGTTAAGGGCTTGATGGAGTAGGATCCCTTCTGGCAGTCGTTGGATTTGAATCGACAACCTTGCAGATCCCAGCACAGATCCTTAGCTACTGAGCCACCATTATGCCTGGATCTGATGACAAATCTGTGAAGGGCAAAGTTGGAAAATACCGTAGATCCCGGAATATAAGCCGACTTGGTATATAAGCCGACCTCCTTTTCTACCTACTAAATTACATGTATTTGCCGATGACCGGTATTTAAGCCGAGCCCCTTCTCCAAGCAAAATTTTCTAAATTTCCTTAAAAGTGTCTCTTCAGGTATATTTATTATGTTTATCGGCGAGAATTTGAGACTGATGCAATGGCATTTTTGATGGAAACCGGAAAGTGATTGCGGAGAAGTTTGGTAAAATGAAACCTTTGTGTTGAAACTATATACGCAAATACGGTACATTGGCGCATGGATTTCTGGAGACTCGTTATAAATTTGATTAACTCAAATACGCAATACAGTGAACCCTTGACTTACGAACTTAATTCGTTCGCGAGGGGTGGTTGTAACTCAAGTTGGTTATTTTTCCCATAAGAAATAATAGAAATACCCATAATGTGTTCCGAACCTCCCACTGCAACACTTATTTAACCTTTTCATAATAAAAAAGGGTTGTATAATGTGCATAATTTATCAAAACACCAATAATGTTTCTAATGTACTAACCAAAAAGTTATAAAAAGTGCCTAGCCTACCAGAAGTAGTCTAGATTAAGCTAGGAGCATGGCGGCGCACATGTTCGCAGCGGCTCAGGGCTCTCCTTTTCAGTGCACTTTTTTGTTGTTTTTGTACTTTTTTTTTTTTTGCTTGTTTGTGCATGATCGGTTCAGCGAATATCCGCTACACCTGTCAGAACCTTATAGACATCGGTGTCCAGAGCCAGACATCTGTTTCGAGTGTTTCTCATCACACGCACAACATCCCAGACAACATAGCGAGACCAGTGGGCTCTCCGTGGATTGTTGTCGGGTCTAGGAGACGACGCAGACAGAGGAGAGAAAGGAAGCAGAAGCGGGGCCGCAGATCCGGCGTTATGCTAAGGCTAAAGAAACAACCGTACAAGCCCTATACAGAACTTTTTTTTTGCAACTTCTTTGCATCTTTTCGCACCATTTGTTTATTTGTTTATTTACTTGTTGTGTTCTACACATATGTCTGCACTGAAGGAGCTGCTTTTAATCTCATTGTACATGTGTATAGTGACAATAAAAGGCATTTTATTCTATTCTATTCTATTCTAGAGACAACAATTTCATACTGTACTCACCATTTAATTTGACATCTTTGGACTGCAGGAAGGGAGGAGGAGGAGAATGAAACGGAAGGTGGTTATTGTTTAGAAGGAGCCTCCTTATGCAAATCTTTTCTTTGTAAAATTGTTGAGATGGTGGATTTTGACATGCTGTACATATTAGCAAGATCGGTCACACGAACAGCACTTTCATATTTCCACACAATTTCCATCTTCATTTCGATTGTGATTGCTTTCTTTACCTTCGTTACCTTCTCTTTCTTCCTTAGCAATTATGTGTCCTGCTTGCATGGTCTTAGTGAATTATATATATATAGCTAAATCACTGCAATGACCGAAATTACATCCACAAACACATGTATCTGGGCTCCGACTGACGCTTACTAACGCTCTCGGTTGTTTGTTTACAATCGCGCAAGCGGATACACGTGACCGCATTCAGGTCGTAACACAAGATGTCGGTCGTAAATCAAAACAATGGTATTTTATTTTAAACTTCCCGATAATTTATTATAAATTTTATTAATAAATTCAACAACTAAAAGACTTTTTTGAATAAATTCTTTATTTAATTTAAAGTACCAGCATGCAAAGTTACTTCTTCATCTGAAAGATGGCGCTGTGGTTTCATCATTAATTACTTCCGTATTCATTGGCAAAACCGAGATTGCGCTGGAAATCTTGAATCTGAAACGATACTCGTTGTATAAGCCGACCCCCAAACTCCAAGCCAAAAATCTAGGACGAAATTTTCGGCTTATATTCCGGAATCTACAGTAATAGTGAATCACTAACATGTCCAGATTTGCTTTAAAATAAATGTTTAGCTGTTCTTAATGTTGAAATGTTATTAGCTGTTTGTTATTTGAAACCTCTAACTATTTAAAAGTCAGTAACATTAATTGTATTGATAGACTATTAAGAGCCTCCCCTATACCACTTGCTATTATTTAAGTGTGAGCAATGCAAAGATTTCACAATTTTTAGATCTATGAGTATTTCTATAAGGCTTTAAGAAGTGGAAACACGCTGAACAATGTCCACCAAACCAACTCCATGTAGTTTTCATTTTGTTGTCCTTTATCTTCTGCACGCCAGTTGTGATGCTCACACTGATTGTCCTCATTTAACCAGGTCTCTATGACCTAACTGTCTGTCTGACAACAAAGATATTGAAAGCATAAAGATTCATTTTTCCTGAATAACTAGCAACGATTGTGCCTAAACCAAAATGGTGGGAAACAAAGCAAGTGTGGTGAAGCACAGTAGGGTCTGTGGCTGTAGGCAAGTATTTTAAAATAAAAACAGTGTGCTCAGGGCTTGTGGGTGTGGGAGCCCTTCACGATGAGGTGGCGTCACTGTGGGATGTCTGTGGGGAAGTGAGCTGATTGCTTGTTACATGCAGGTGAGGTCACTTCAGCTGTTCTCCACTGTCAAGCGGAGCACCTGCTCCCACAATAAAAAAGACACTGTGATGACAGTCAAGGAGGATAACCTTGGAAAGGAAAAGAGAGGCAGAACTGAGAGTGTCAAGTGAGAACAGCAAGAAGATGAGCAAGTGTACATTGTTTCAGGGTCAATCATTCCTTGCTGAACACAACAGAGGAGTGGGGAATTTCAATTAAGAAGAAGATGGATGCCCTGCAGGAACTTACAGGTGTCCAACGGATCCCGAAGGAGACAGTCTTAATGAAAGCCACAGAATGGGACCATAGCTGCCAGTGTGTCCACCAGATGAGAAGACCCAACAGGGTGAATTAGGGAATCATTAGAACAATCTAGACAAGAACAGCCCATTACAGCTCACCAGTCCTATTCACTTAATTCTTCTAAAATAACATCAAGTCGAGTTTTGAGATTCCTTAAAGTCTTACTGTCTACCACACTACTTAGTAGCTTGTTCCATGTCTGTATCATTCTCTGTGTAAAGAAAAACTACCTAATGTTTGTGCAAGATTTATCCTTAAAAAGTTTCCAACTGTGTCCCCATGTTTTTGATAAACTAATTTTAAAATAACAGTCTCGATCCACTGGACTAATTCCCTTCATAATTTTAAAATACTTCAATCTTGTCATCTCTTAATCTTCTTTTGCTTAAACTGTAAAGGCTCTTTCAATCTTTCCTCATAATTCATCCCCTGTAGCCATGGACTCAGCCTAGTCGCTCTTCTCTGGACCTTTTCTAAGCGCTGCTATGTCCTTTTTGTAGCCTGGAGACCAAAACTGCACACAGTACTCCAGATGAGGCCTCACCAGTGCATTATAAAGGTTGAGCAGAACCTCCTTGGACTTGAACTCCACATGTCATGATAAATAACTTAACACTCTGTCTGCCTTCTTAATGGCTTCTGAAAACTGTCTGGCAGTTAAAGGGAATGGAAAAAAATGCACTGGGCTGACAGGAAGGAAAGGAAATCGAAAAGAACCCGATATCTGCATGGTTTTACTTTTGGATTGTATTTGTTTGATTCTATTTCTGGTATTTTAGCCTCCATGAAGGCACTTGTTTTTATTGACAAATACTTGTTGAGTTTATAAATTAAGAAATCTCACTTTTGCACTTGGATTGAAAAATAAAAGCACATTTACACTTTGCAGCCAACACTTGCTCGTTATGTGTCCTCATCCCTGTCATGATTATCCTTGTTCAAGAGGGACATGGCAGCTTGAAGCCAATCAGGACCGTCACAGCAAGTCTTTAAAAATGGATGAGTTTACCCGTAAAAAGACTACTAGTTACAGTACGTCATTGAAGATGATTAGAAATTTATTTCAGTTCCATCTTTTGGAATCAAAATTTGTTGACCCATTTTACTAGCTTTCAGATTTTTGATTTTGCCAGTAAGCTGAAACAAAAGATAATATTAATACATGGCTACGTGGAAAATCATTTAACAGATAAACTGGAAAGTATTCAGACTCCTTCACTTTGTTGACACTTTGCCGTGTTGCAGCCTTGTGCTAAAATCCTTCAAATTTCTTTTTCACCCTACACCAATAAACACTCAATGTTCAGGAATGACAAATTGAAAACAGGAATTTTTATGTTTTTGCAAATATATTAAAAATAAAAGATTGAAATATCACACTGGCAAATGTACTCGGATCTTTTACTATGACAGTTGAAATCTGGCTCAGGTATATCTCACTCTATTGATCATCACTGAGATGTTTCTACACCATGTTTGGAATCTGTGATCAATTCAGTTGATTGGGCGTGATTAGGAAGGGGACACACCTGTCTGTAGGAGGTCACAGTCGACACCATGTATCAGAGCAAAAAACAAGCCATGCAGCTGAAGAAATTGATTGTACTGCTCAGGGACAGGATTGTGTTGAGGCACAGATCTGGGGAAGGATTCAAAAACTTCCTGCAGCATTGCTGGTTCCTAAGAACATATTTACCTTCATAATTCTGAGATGAAAGAAGTTTGTAGCAACCACAACTCTTCCTAGAGCTGGCCAACCAGACAAAATGAGCAATCTTGGAAGGACAGCCATGGTAAATAAGGTGACCAAAAGCCTGATAGTCACTCTGTCTGAACTTCAGAGAACATGTGTGGAGATGGGAGAAAATTCCAGAAGATCAGCTATCACGTCGACCCTTCACCAGTGTGGGCTTATGATGGACTGGCCATACAGAAGCCTCTCTCCTCTTGACTTGCCCAACCAGAACCAGGACTTGAACCCAGTTGAACGGCTCTGAAAAGAAGTGAAAATAGCTGTCACACCGACCGACTCCATCCAACATGAAAGAGCTTGAGAAGATCTGCAGGGAAGAACAGCAGAAAATTCCCAACTCCAGGTGTGTGAAGCTTGTTGCGTCACACCCAAGAAGTCTCCAGGCTTGAATCGCTGCCAAAGGTGCTTCAACTAAGTGCTGGATGTAAGAAGCAGCCGGATAGGCAGACAAGGCAGAGACACAGACAAAAAACTTGGGGCACCATCCTGGTAGTCCCAATTAATTGAATAATTGGAAAAAAGAAAAAAGATTGCAGATCAAGGCTAGCTGTTTGAGTGAAACTTAGGAGCTCTGTCCTCCATATTTGACAGGTTAGCATCTGATGCCACCTTCCTGAAACGAGCCGTTCTAATAATCTGAGGACCAGAAGGGGCGGAGCTTCACAGGTGGGTGGCAGGATCAGTCGTCCCTCTTGGGCAAAGATAGCAAGAAGGAGAACATAGCGTTAGCGTCAGCGCCCTCTCCATCCGGAGTGATATCTCTTACCTCATCAGAGCCAGGAAGGTGGTCCCCAGACGCACATGTGTGACATGAGTAAAGGGTCACCTGCATCAAAGTGATATTTAAGTTGTTTTATTTTTTAATAAATTTGCAAACGTTTCTAAAGATGTATAAAAATCCTGTTTTCACATTGTCATTCTGGCATTTTTGAAACAAAGTGATATTTCAGCTTTCTTTATTTTAATAAATTTGCAATTATTTCTAAAAATCCTGTTTTCACATTGTCATTCTGGCTTTTTTGTGACAATTTCATATTTCTTTTTTTTATTTTATTAAATTTGCAATAATTTCTAAAAATCCTGTTTTCACATTGTCATTCTGGGGCATTGGGAGTTTTTTTTTTTGTGTAGAAAAATGAATTTAAGGAATTTTAGTATATGAAAAAGGTGAAAGGGTCGGAATAGTTTGTGAGTCCACTGTATTTCTATGCATAGTTTATGTTTAAAAGGGGCTTGACGGCAGTAGGTTGAACTAGTTGCTACAAAGATTAAATTTCACATTCCACGTATTACACTAATGAAGGATAAATTTGTAAGACCAATTTAAAGTGCCAGGCAGAGTGTGCACATTTACAATAAAAGCCTGTTAGCTCAAAACAATTTGCTTTTGCTTTTATATAAGAAAACAATTTTAAGTTAAAAAATATTTAATTTTGTGGTACAATGTGATAAATATAGGCATTGACAGCACATCAGGTTCTGCAGCTGCAAGAAGAGGCTCTGAATCTCAGTTTTATTGCTATAATTACGTTACGTTTTTCAGCACGCTATCTGGATCTGTTGTAAATGTAAGCACTTGAGGGGTTTGGGCTGCTGCTGGAAACAGAATCACTTCAGCTTGGTCACTATCTGTTATTGAGGAAGATACCTAGTCATTTCTCACAAACAAACATGATGAGATATTTGATTAGCTAACCAAAAGATTACAGTGAATGCTCTTTTGTCATCTAGCGTTCCTTTCTTGTTCATTATACATATTCAACAAGCTTCCTGTGCAACATTTGAGTGCAGCTATAAACCAATCTTTTTTATATTTACAACACCATGATGACCATCATCTGCTTTGAAACCGTAAGATGGAGATAAGTATAATAATACTTGGATTTAAAATTCCACCCCACCCTCCCTTTTTAAATAAGCTTTCGGGAGATGAGCCAAGCTCCTGTTTTCACACTAACGGAGAACATTATTTCATTAGTGCTGCAGCATTCTATTGTGACATCTCATTTCTCCCCAATTTCATTAGCACGCCGTAAAAGATTTACTTAATCCTTGATCCCTGGAGTTAGGCAAGTTCATTTGTGTCCTGCTTTTGTTCCATTGCTCTTTTCCCTCTAGAAATGGCAAATAGTCATTCATTTTAATCAGCACACGGCTGTTAGATTATTACCAATTAACAGTGAAAATAAAAACAAGCTCATTTAAAACTAGTCTGTCTTCCTGACCTCTGTCAATTCATAGCAGAGCTCAGCCTGAGATCAATTGTTTATGCAGTGCAGCACATAAAAAAATAACTCATCCCTTTGCCTGGAGTTAAACTCGTACTTCTATATGAAGTGGAGCTCTTTAAATGGAGCCCATTTTTATGTGTATGTGTGTGGCACAAATATACAGCACTTGTACAAATGCTGAATTGCTCGAGCAATAATGGTTTGTAACATCAATTGCACACTAAGTATGCAGGGCCAGCATTTCAATTTGTTCTGAGTGATCTTCTCCTGCCTGTTAAGAGCCAGCTAGTCACAAGCTAACAAGCTTAGAAATAAGGGGGGAACATGTGCCACAACAATAGTATGAAATCGAATGTGTCATTTTTATATTCATTTCATTTTAGACACATTTTGTGTTTTTCTCATTAACAGCTTGTTGGCCATAACATAAAATCATTTTCTTGTCTAGGCTTTGTGTTTTCTGCTGTGTCTTCATGTAACTTTATGTCAGACCAAAGTCATACAACAAGGGCAGTGCGGTGGACTTGATGTGAAATTTTAAAAGAGCACATGCTCATGAAGGGCAGCATAGCAATACAGCGGGCAGTGCCACTTCCTCCAGGTTAGAAATTCAAACTAGGTCAACTGGCTGTGAGGAGCTGGCAAGGTCTGTCTCTCTGGAAAAATCTGTTTTTTTCCTTCCATGTCTCAAAGACAGGCATGAAAGGTTAATTGGCAACTTTATATTGGTGCACTGTGCCAGCGTGTGCCAATGTGTGCATCCAGTCATAAACCCATGAAGTGCTTTTAACAAAGGCAGACAAATCAAGACTTGATCTTCTGAATTGATCATTGGACTCATCTTTAGATATTTAAAAAACAATTCTGTATATAAGGACTCTACTGTTCTATTAATTATATTTTATGTAAGTGTGCATTGATTTATTTTGGTAGGATATTTATTTATTCATTATTATTCTTATCTAAACTCCTCACAAAAAGCCTTAATGTCCAGTCACTGTCCAAGGAGTGGATGCATAGGTGGTCCACTCCTACAAGTATTTGGGGGATCCACATAAATGACAGGTTGGACTGGTCTCAGAACACAGAAGAACTAGAGCAAACCGGGCAGAGGAGGGTCTTTTTCCTTAACAGACTGCATCCCTTTGAGGTGGGAAGAGACATCCTTCACATCCTCCATAAGTCTGTGATGGCCAGTGGGATTTTCTACACAGTGGTGTGCTGGGCTGGTGACATCATTTCAAGAGAGGCGCACCAAACCAACAAGCTAATTAAAAGGGCAGGCACAGTTATGGGACACACTCTGGACCTCCTAGAGGTAGTAGCAAAGGAGAGAAATTAAAACAAAAATGAGTCCCATTATGAACAATGCTACACATCCTCTCTGACACACAAACACTGAGGACTTTGAGCAAACAAATTGTTCAGCAGAAGGGTGTCAAGAAACACTACAGGGGCTCCTTTATTACTACAGCAATACTTCTGCACAGTGCCTCAGTGGGATTATGACAACCGAGTCATTCTGGGGTGTGTTCGGACCCTACTGTGTGCGCGTGTGTGTATGCATATTATGTATTTATTTAAGGATCTTCTGTAAAAAGCCAGATTTTCACCTGGGGACAAATAAAGTTTTATCTATCTATCTATCTATCTATCTATTGTGGAAAGACAGCTCCTGGACACACTTCTCTGACCTCCACTCCCCTCCTCACAAGCTCCATCTTCTTCCTCCCAACTCCAGCTTGTCTACTGGAGGGAGGCAGCCCCTTTTATAATGACCCGGATGGGCTCCAGGTGCTCCGTCTGACGACACTTCCTAGTGTGGAGGAAGTGTCAGGAGACCACCCGGAAGCACTCCGGTTGCCCCTGGGATTTCTTCCAGCAAGACTTCCTGGTGTGGCGGAAGTACTGCCATCTGGGGTTCCATAACCGTCTGGACGCCCCCTGGCGGAGGCCACGTCCTCCCGTCCAGGTGGCTGTCCTCTCGTGGCCCAGGAGAGGTATCGTCCCACTCATGGACCGTCCAGGTGTTCTGGCTGGGTAGGGTCCCCAGCCGTCTGGGACACTATCTATCTAGCTATCTATCTATTTTTTAATTTGTTGATCTATAGTTATTCTGGTGTGTGTTCAGACCCAAGCATTTGTGAGTATTTCCTTACTTACTTATCTACCTACTTATGTATTTATTTATTTAAGTAACTTCTGGGTCAAATAAAGTTCTATCTATCTACGTAATATATATATTTTTTTCTTGTAACTATTTTTTTTATTTCTTGTAAAGCTACGTCATGTGTAAGAAAATGTGCTATAGAAATAAATGTTATTTTTCTTTTAAGCAGTATCTTTAGATAAAGGTGATGTAATTGAAAACAAACAATGAAATTTTGACTTTGCAATAATTTATTCAATAAAAAACTAACAAATATGCCATTTCTGTCTGAGGAAAAATTACAGTAAGTCCATCATTGACTCTGATATCTGTTATTGCCCCTTCTGGCCTGTAGGGGGTGACACTGAACCCCAAATCCCAGACACATTTTCCAACACACAGCCCTAGGCCCAATTCGACCAAATACATTTGATGGATTCTGTTTACGTCTGTCCAGCACAGTCTAGTACAGTACAGTCCTATCCTACTTTACTTCCTTTCTTCCATTTCTCTTTTCTCCTCCACACTTCTCCAGATGAGCTTCGTCTAGCTCAACTCCCAACTCCTTTAAAAGGAGCTTCTATTAAACTGTACCCCGGAGTACTTCCAGTGTAATGATGTGACTTCTGGGTTAGACAAAACCTCTTGAGAACAAGGGAGCCTGTACCCAGCAGCTCCCACTAGTGGCACTCAAGTATCCCAACAGCAAAAACTGCCAGAACTCCAATTCCCATGTGGCCCTGCAGGTGTCGAGCTGGGAGACATACTAGTAGAATGTTGCCACCATTTGTACTGGGGGAACAACTTATCCCAGGAGGCATTCACCTGTTCTTCTGTTATGGCCAGGAAAGGTGCTACCAGCTAACCTGGCCGGGATGTCTGTCCCTCCACATCCTCCTTTACACTCCTCAACTAGGCATTTTCTATAACTGTTTAGCAGTATCTGAAATTGACTTGGAGAAAGAGTTTTGCACTCCTCTATACAGAATTCTTTCAGCTGTGCAATGTTTGAAGGGTGTTTTGCATGCATAGTCCGTTCCATATTCCATCACGTCATCTAAATGGGATTTTATAAAGATGTCTTTAATGGAGGGAAGAGACATCCCAATGATCTTTTCAGCTGTGTATATTATGCATTATAGGACTTTACAGTCAAAGAAACTGCATTTCCCAAACCAGACAGTGATGAAGCTGGTCAGAATGCTCATGATGGTGCCCAGTAGAATGTGGTGACATTGAGGGGGAGGTAGGCTTGACTTCTTCATTCGCCGAAGGAAGTGGAGACCCCACTGTGCCTTAGAGGTGGTGTTAATTGACCAAGCAAGGTCAGCTGCCAGGAGCACACCAAAAAATCTGGTTCTCTTGACCCATTCCACCACAAAGCCCTCGATGTGCAGTGGAGAGTGGACAGCATGGGCCTTCCTGAAGTCAACAATCTCTTTCCACATTCTTTCTTGTCCACCTTAAGAGATAGATTGTTTGTACTTGCACCAATCCACCAATCATCACTTCCCATAATGCTTATAAATGTAACCTTTCTATTAGTATCACTATTTTCCCAAATGTTAAGGTACTTATTAAATATTGATTGCTGCATTGTCCCAAAGATAATCCTTAGTTCACAGAAATATAGGAAGTAGGCTTTCTGGTTTGCCAGCACAATGTCAACTGCTATTAGCTGAACCTTTGACTTAAAACAGAGTGGACGAATTTAAACTTTCACCTGAAGACATGTTGAAGTCAAACTTGTCTGGTCTTCCACCTCATCTCAATGCTTTCTTTCCTACAGGTCACCTTACTGTCCTTCAAGGTTGATTCTGAATACACCTTTGTGGATTATATCCGAGGAGGGTAAGCACATTGTCTTAACACTTAACACTTAAAACTCAGCTTGTACTTGTGCACATGGTTATCCACAGAACAAGTGAGTAATTAAACAAATAATTCAATTTCTGAATTAAAAAAGAGTGAACAAAAATAAACATGGACAGCAAAGTGCTGCAGTTATTAGCACTGTTGTGGAGACTTGAATTTGAAATCCTACTTTGGATGTTGTCCGTGTTGAATTTCTCATTCTGTCCTTATCTCTGTGAGGTTTCTTTTCAGGGTACTCTGCTGTCCTGTTATGATCAAATTATGTGCGGGTTAGGTTTATTGATGACTATAAGTGTGAATGCGTATAAGTGTGCCTGCTTTGCATGTAATCCTGCCAATATGAGCTCCAGCTCGACTCTGTAAAGGTAAAAAGAAGAGTTACATAGTGGGTGGATGTATAAATTAAATAAATACTCTATGATAGGCTGGTGACCCATACAGGGTAATTAACCACCATACCCCTAAAGCTGCCAGGCAAAGCCACCACTGTCTATAGTCTTGCAAGTGGAACATTTTAAATGGGCGAATGAACAGATGGAACTATAAACATCTGAAATATGCTCTGGATCTTAGATCTTATGGAGAGAGTCACCATGTGACACTATCAGCTTGGATTCTTCCAACAAAAGATGTCTGTTGTTTCATTTCATTGAAGACTTTGCTCCTTTAGTTTCTTCTTACATAAACATTTATTTGGTGGAGCTGAGCAGGCTGAATCACATACAAATTGCCGTCAATGACTTAGTTGCTGTCTGTTCAGTCAGGGGGCTGCTTAGAAATTCACCCTGCATAACAGGGGTGCCCACACTTTTTCGGTTTGCGAGCTACTTTTAAAATGACCAGGTCGAAATGATCTACCTACATTAAAAATTTTATATACCGTAATCCCTCCTCGATCGCGGGGGTTGCGTTCCAGACCCCCCCGCGATAGGTGAAAATCCGCGAAGTAGAAACCATATGTTTGTATGGTTATTTTTATATATTTTAAGCCCTTATAAACTCTCCCGCACTGTTTATAAATATTCCCCGCAGAGTTAAACAGCATAATCCCTTTGTATTCTCTTAGATATTAGGTAAGATTCATTGAAATTATGTATATAAACACAGTAAAACCTAAATATTATTTTAAAGATATTGAGTGTCTCCGATATCACATATGTTACAGCCATTACGATAGACAGGTCACCAGCAATAAATACGTACATTGCAAGAAAAATAGTATACAGTAAATGTGTGTACAGTGACACTAAACGTACATACATGTACTAAGCACTGTAAGAAGAAAATTAATTATGGTTACTCACCAACAATGACACGATGACTTGTCCGATAACAATGAGTTTAATTTTACTGCACAACAAAGGAGAGCGTTACAGCCCTTGTAAAGGAGCCACTTCAGGCGTTTGTGTAGCACTGCCGTTGTTCTTCTTCTGGCAGTCTTCAATCCAAATCCCTAAAGCAGATTCCATCCAGACTACTGCCTTATTACATCCACTTACAACTCGTTTTGCACCCTGGTTAAAAGGACGCTGCAGCCGTAGATCTTATATTCCTTTCCTACTTTTTAAATAAAAAGAATCGTAGCCTTCAACAAATCCAAAACGTTTACCTTTTCGGCAATCGTTAACATCTTCTTCTTGCGCTTGGGCACGGCCCCTGAAGCAGTAGCAGATTGTTTTGGAGCCATAATGAAGGGCTTGACTATGCACAAAGATAAACACTAAAGAGCACAACTCTTTACACAGCGTAACACGTTGATGCTGAATTAGCGAGACGAGACTTCCTGGTTAAAACTGCATTCAGCACGCAGGAGCTCAACTGCGTGCTCTGATTGGTTAGCTTCTCAGTCAGGAGAACTTAACTGCGTGCTCTGATTGGTTAGCTTCTCAGCCATCCGCCAATAGCGTCCCTTGTATGAAATCAACTGGGCAAACCAACTGAGGAAGCATATACAGGAAGTAAAAAGACACATTGTCCGCAGAACCCGCGAAACAGCGAAAAATCCGCGTTATATATTTAGTTATGCTTTCATATAAAATCCGCGATAGAGTGAAGCCGCGAAAGTCGAAGCGCGATATAGCGAGGGATTACTGTATATATATATATAGTGACAGTAGGGTGCGCTATCGCTCCCTTGAATCCTCAGGTACCACGCCAAACACCAGGTAAAAGTGTTACAATAATTATTTTTATTATAATAATGTGTACTAAGCACCCTCCACTCCACACTACTCATAAATAAACACAGTATTCCAATAATAAATCAATCCTCCACTCCCAGACGCGTTGCCCTCCTACCACCCAGCTCAGCTCATTGTCTGGGAGTTCCCATGGTCCTTTTATAGTTCCCGACCAGGAATTGTTCTCATCCTTTAGTCCATAATTCCTTATCACTTCCGGGTCAGATAAAAGACCTTTTTTGTCACCCCGGAAGTACATCATTCTTTCTGTTCATATAACTTGGAAGTACTTCCGGGGCATAGGGCAAATAGCACTCCCCAAGCCTCCCTATAGGGGCTCCTGGTGGCCCCCATGGTATCCAGCAGGGCTGTCCATAAAAACTAGAATGTCCATGAGGCTCCGCTGGAATTCGGAGACCTTCCATGCCGCTGTGAGGGCTCCCTCTGGCGGCCTGGGGGTATTGGCCGGGATACAAAGCCGGCCATGGACCACAATATATATACTGTATACACATAGCATTTGAAGTCTGAATCACAATCTGATTGTATGGGTGGTTACCTACCAGGTAACGCGTGTGGTTGTTCTGCAAGTCGGCAAACATCTGCCACGGGTGCCCTCTCAGTTGCGAGAAGCATATCGTAAAATGTTACATAGTTAACTGTCAAATAATGCAAAGAGTACGCTACACGTGTTTCGCCCTATTTTGGGCTCATCAGGCGTACACACTCCACTGCACCCCTATCGGGGATCAAACCTCGGACGTCAGATAAACGCACCTCGATTGTGACATTGTGAGAAAAAAAATCCTCTTCCAATTCCACATCCAGCCCATACCCTCCCTAAACATTTTTTTTTAAATCCCTTCTTTAGTCGATATAAATTGGAAGGCTAACTAGATCACAGCCGGAGTTTTGCAGTACCTCGCACGTCTGACCGTGAGTGTGGGATGACCAGTGTGTTAGAAGAAAAGAGATCTCAGACTGGCCGCCCTGTATGTCAATCAAGTGGCAAATGCCATAGGGAGGATATATGATAGACTAACGTTTAAAAAATTGTTTTTTTGAATGCAACGCGATCTACCTGCACTACCTTTGCGATCTACCGGTCGATCGCGATCGACGCATTGGGCACCCCTACTGTATAACTTAAGGTTTGATTGAATTATTGTAAGGGAAAAAGTGCTTGAAACTGCCTGCCTGTTTAACTAGGCTGTAAATAATAATAATAATAATAATACATTTTAATTATCTAGCACCTTTCCCATGCACAAGGAGTTTCTATAGAATATATTAGAACATGAGATCATATATAACATTTAATTTTATATTTTGTTCTCTGACAACACATGTAAGATGATGTATTTCTGTGAAGCAGATATTTATCCATGACTCTTAATAATTAACTATTTTGGGACTTTACATCATACTCGATGAGAGAGGGGTGTTTCTAGAATATACCATTTATCTATATGCTGATTGATGTACTTGAAATGCTCTCAAGTTTGTATATGTAAATGAGCCTTGATGATTAAAGGAAGCTATTTTGTTAGATATTACATTAAACAATAGCACAAGGAACTCCACCAATTGGTGTAAACAAATGACATGCATGTTAGAGTTCATTTATTATGATGGTTCAAGTCTCTTCTTTATTTACTGGGTATTTTTCAACAGCTACATACTGTACATTGCCTTATTAATTCTTGACAAATTCAAGCTGCTTGGTAGTTATGAATCTTGAAAGTTCCCAAGCGTAAAGTCCCAAAATATCCCAAAAATGTCCACTGGAGGGTGACATTACAATCAGACCCTGGCTATTCAAAATAGCAAACACAGGATCTTTATAAAATAAAAAGATTTATTTTTCACAGAAATGCCTGAAAGAAATCCTCCATGGACCACAAAATGGAAAACGTAGTGGCCTGAAACAAAAGGCAACCCCTACTAAATAAAGTCGCAATGCAGAATCCAGAAAGCAAAGTCATGAACGGAATATGAAATGAAAGAAATCGAATAAATCCCAAAGCACAGCAAAATCTCAAACATTCATTCACTCCCAAGTATTTTTAAATGAACTGTAAGGGACTGTGGGTAGCCCCCACCTTTACAGGGCCGAGGGCAGCCCTTTGTGATGATGGGCACTGGGCAGGTAGTGTATGGTGCAATGGGATTAAAAACAGAGCCATGTGCACAGTTCTAGTGTGTGTATTGCACACATACACTCCAGTGATGCACTGACACTCCATGACTTTATTTGCATGTCTTGCTGACAATGCGCCCAAATCATGGGGCAGGCCCTCCACCCAGCTTGGTGTGGAAGTTAATATTCTTGTAAATGAGCTACACTTAAACTAAATTACATTTGCAGTTGGTGTACTGGAATGTTTTCATGGATATGTTAGCCACTAACACCTGACAGATGTCACAGTGGGAGTCGTACTAATGCCTATAGTCAAAGTCGGATAGGAATACTGCAGCTCCAAATGTCTGACTTGAACTCCGCAGTCCTGGTACATGCAGACACTCCTTAATCCACTTAATCCAAGTCAGGGTTAGGGGAGGTCCGAGTCTATTCTAACAGTAGCTGGTGCATAACACGAAACAGAATCTGATGAGGTGCCATTACATTGCAGGATACACCATGGAGTCCAGAGTGACCAAGTTAAACCAACCTACATATCTTTGGGGAAAGAAGAGTGGACTAG
Source organism: Polypterus bichir lapradei (assembly GCA_026402145.1). Taxonomy (NCBI): domain Eukaryota; kingdom Metazoa; phylum Chordata; class Cladistia; order Polypteriformes; family Polypteridae; genus Polypterus; species Polypterus bichir. Next base: position 9,119,124 of record JANRMT010062840.1, on the reverse strand, counting down.
CTAAAGAAAAAACCCAGATCACCAAATGTGGAACAAGTAAAGGCCACACAAACAGCAACTGGATGTGGGATTTAAACCATGGATGCTGAATCTGCATGGTACTAATGCTAACCACTACACCATCCATCCAAAATCCAAATCATTTCCTGAAAGCTAACATAACAATAAGATTCAGTCAGTCATTTTCAAACCTGCATAGTCTTGCACAGGGTCATGGGGTGCTGGAGCCTATCCCAGGTAGTATAGGGCGCAAGGCAGGAACAAACCATGAAGAGAACGCCAGTCCGTCGCAGGGCGAACACACGCACAGCAATCTTACACTATGTCCAATTCAGTTTTGCCAATCCACTGAACCTGCATGTTTTTGGACTCTGGGAGGAAACTGACACAGACATGGGGAGAGCATGCAAACTCCACACAGGGAGGGTCAGGACGCCAGCTTTGGCCTGTTTAGTGTGAGGCAGCAGTGCTACCACTGCACCTCCATGCACCTCAACAGCAATGAAATTCTGCAAAGCAGTAGATTAGGGTCTTGTGCCATGACTTCAATGGCACAGCATTTTAGAAAGCCAGAGCCTCACGTACGTAATCACCCAAGATTTGGATTCCTGAAAAAAACTTTTCATCGTTTCACCTTGTTAATTTTTGAATATACATATTAGGACATTTTATTTGCCCTCTGATTAAGTCTCAAGTGTCTTGGCTCTGCTTAAATGTATCCTAACCACTCTGTTTTCTGACCACTACTCTGGCTACACATTCTGAGCTTTATTATTTCATTGTTGTCTTCCTGGTTACATCCCCTGCGTGAGGTCTAACATCTCTTTGTTCGCGCCTGCTTCCATTTTCTCTCAAAACTGTTGTTGCCTTGCACAAGCAGTACACACAGATATTAAAATAGCAAAAGCAGTGCAGAAAAGGCCAAAATACCACAAACACATGCACTATAAGTGAGAATGCAACAGAAAATGTAAAACACAACATAAGAAGCAAGCACACACACTAATATTTTTTTCCCTACCATAAGTTCTTTTTATTCCAAGCCTCATGAGCATGATGTAGTTCTTACTTCCTGGCTTTGGTGGATTGTAAGTCTGAGAGGGCTGTAAAATGGGAGCAAACAGCCCACCAACATATTTAAAAAGCCATTAGTGCCTCTAATTAGTCAGAATAAAATGAATTATTCAAAAATGTGTTCTGTAAACCCTATTTGTCATTGTGGCAAATTAAACATTGATTAATGGTGTTTGGCACACTGATTTAGGCTACGTCAAAAGAAAGAAGAAAAGAAAAGAGGAATTCTAATGTAGAACTTTCCCCAAAGCTCTTTGGTTAATATGTGCAAGTGATAAATGTAATGTGGTTGTCCTTACATTGGTTGTTTCAATTAATCTTTATTTGTTTTAAGTTTCTTCAATCGAATCCTGTGCATCTGATGTTGTTATGGCAATAACGTATTTACTTAATAGTTAAAATGAAATGATGCCCAATTAGAATACACTGAATAATGATCCTGACCACCTTTGGGTGAATTTTATGGATTTTGGCCTGGCAATCACAAAAATCACCTTTATATTTCCCATCATGCACCATTTTATTGCAATCACCTATTTTGTGGATTTTCTCTCATATTATAAATATGCATATACAGTTGAACAGCTACGACTTGAACATGTGTGCTGATCTAGAAGTAGTGGAACTGCTCCTAGGAATGAAACTCAGATAATATCAATGACTGTGAATGGGATAGCCATGCTAAAAAGTTTCATTAGACTAAACAAAAATGGCCGCTCCATAAGGGCAGAAGAGCATGGCACATAAACAACTTGTTGACCCAACAGAGACATTTATCTCCTCCTCTTCACAAAAAAGTTGGACCGATGAACAAGAAAGGTGAAAGATTTCAGTATTTGATTCAGTTATTTCCAAAAGTTACATAAAGAGAACCTGCTTTCCACTGCGCTTTTTGTTTTGCTTGCCTACATGAATCTAAATTGCATTTGGCACAGTTTGAATGCTGCATACATACACAAATAATACCAGTCAAAACAGTTTTGTGATAAATCTCCTGGCTGATAGCATTACAGATCCTTCAAGGATTTTTCCACTGATGCCCAGTGTAGGTGAATGGCTACGTCAAATGTGTTTTGACCATTTTAGTGCAGGCAGACATACATTCATGAACAATGTAAAAATGCTAGTATAGACAGAGAAAACAGAAAAAAAATCTTCTTAAATTAAGGCGTAGTAGTGTGGACTTGGCCTTAATTTCACTTTTCTCAAACAACAAAGTTTCTTTATAAACTTCTTTATAATAAAGTGAACATCACAGAAAGCTACTGTATTTTGGCTCTGTACCACTTCTTCGGGTTTCTGTTTCTTACACAATACATAAAATCAACTGTGGCTGACAGAAGAAATGGGGAAGTCCAAAAAATGTAAGGATGCCAGCCAGGTTGCACAAAAACAAGTGCATGATGGCACAAAACAAGTGAAACAATAGACAATGGCCACCTCAGAATAAGTAACACTACTCAGTAGAGTGGGTCTGGCATGGTGGAGATCCATCCTGTGGTTCGGTCTGTACCAAGTGAGACAACTAATCCTAGGGGTGGTCAGCCTTTAATAGGACTCCAAATGGAACAGGCTGTTACCCTCATGGGTTGTCTTCTCGGCACTATGGGTGTGAAAAGAGACGATACTGTTAGCAACAGTGCCCCTACTGTCCTGGAAGCCCATACCTCCGACAGGGTTGGAAGGTGAACATCCAACATGCATGCAAGACACCAATAATAACAGAATCAATGAGAGGAGCGGACTAACAGCATGTAAGCACTCTTAAGAATCCTGACCTAAAATTTTCCTCTTCCTGATTGGACAGTTTTGTCTCAAAAATGTGACGTTCAGAGCTTAATAACCATCTCTGTTTGAAGGAACTCTCAGGTTCTCTAGTTTCTTGCAACACATGCATTATTGTGTCACATCTACAGTTTCTCTAATCACCCGCTTCCATGTTTGTGTTACTGCAGTAAATCATCTTCTCTGACATAAGAAACATGTAATGTAATACACATTGGGTAGTTGAAAAATCGCGAGTACAGCTTATGAGAAGGATTTAGGAGTCGTAGTGGACTCTAAGCTATCGACTTCCGGACAGTGTTCAGAAGCCATTAAGAAGGCAAACAGAATGTTAGGTTATATAGCACGATGTGTGGAGTACAAGTCCAAGGAGGTTATGCTCAACCTTTATAATGCACTGATGAGGCCTCATCTGGAGTACTGTGTGCGGTTTTGGTCTCCAGGCTACAAAAAGGACATAGCAGCACTAGAAAAGGTCCAGAGAAGAGCGACTAGGCTGATTCCAGGGCTACAGGGGATGAATTATGAAGAAAGATTAAAAGAACTGAGCTTATACAGTTTAAATAAAAGAAAATTAAGAGGTGACATGATTGAAGTGTTTAAAATTATGAAGGGAATTAGTCCAGTGGATCGAGACCATTATTTTAAAATGAGTTCACCAAGAACACGGGGACACAGTTGGAAACTTGTTAAGTGTAAATTTCGCTCATTCATTAGGAAGTTAGAATGATAGACACTTTAAATAGGTTACCATGTAGTGTGGTAGACAGTAGGACTTTAGGGACCTTTAAAACTTGATGTGATGTTTTTTTGGAAATGAATGGATAGGACTGGTGAGCTTTGTTGGGCTGAATGGCCTGTTCTCATCTAGAATGTTCTAATGTAATTCAGTCTCTCAGGCTCAGGCAACAAATAAACAAAGTAGAAGCTGACATCTGTGGTAACATGTGAATCTTGCTCTGGATCTAGAAAGGACTCCCTTTATAGGTGCCACCCACAGGAGGGAACTTTTAAGGACATGACAGGCTTGAGATTAGGTCACACACACTTGCACACTTTTATGGTATGTACTGCATACCCCATTTACTGCCCAGAACTGTACAAATAAACTTAACGTCAGATAGTTAGACAAGATAATTGAGATAACTTAACCTGTTTGAGTCTTTGGGTCACATATCTTAGCTTATGTGTCCAGCATGGAGCTTTACATCCCCAGTTTGACCAGGTTCATTAATGGGAATCACAATATAGAAAGGTGGTTGTGTTTAGAGTGCTGCCTCAAATCCAAAATAACCCCAAGAGCAGCACAAATAAATCACAGTTGAAATAATAATTTTACACTTGGCTTGTATTTAGGAATAGTTTAGCATACAAATCCACAGTCCACCTCTGTTAGGACAGACACGATTAAAGTTGACAGAGCTGAATACAATAGTTAGCTGATGTGCCCTCGATGCTCCAATCGTTATGTTCTGAGGTAGGAATTTATGGAAAGAGTAAGGATGGTAAGTAGGAGCTATAGCTGAATACTTCAGCGATGAGCACGTGAAGTACAGAAGACGAAGGAGAGATAACAAAATCCACCTTTCTTCTTGTCTTTTACACAAGAGTATACAATTTTTGTCCACAGCTCATCCAGTTCATCAAATATATCTTATTGTGAATGATTTCCTCATACATACCAAGGGTAATGGCTTCTCATACTCATCATGCAAATACATTCCCTGAGTTTATAATTACACTGTATACCGAATATAAAGCAGGCTGTGGGCTCTAAAAGTTTAGGTAAGTCCATGCTGCATCAAATGTCCATGTTTTAAACTAAACTTCCCAATTTTTCATATTTGACAATTGAAAAACACAAATCGAACGTATGTAACTACCATAAAAAATAATAATCATAACACTTGACTTAGTGAGAATTGGTAAAGATGTACATTTAGTATTCATATACCAGCTGCCTTCTGCACATTCGTGCATGTATTGCATGAACACGGCCTTATCTTGTGGACTGTCGTCTGCTGTCTTGAGCTGCTCTCCCTAAAAACCTTCAGTAGCAGCAAATTCATTTTCTACTTGCCATAGCCTAGCTTCATCTTAGATCCCCCCACCCACCATATGTGTGAAGACACCTCCACAGTGCAGCTAGCTAGCTTTTCTTTTATTGACCTTGCTTTTCTTTTTTCTTTCAAGAACCTCCCATTGATTGAATAGAGAGAAAAATAAGTATTAAGATGAATGGAGCAAAAAAAAAAAGATAAAGTGGTGTTGTAAAACTTATTTTCAGAACATAATATTACAGATAGAAATTTTCCTATTCACTCCAACAGGAATATGAAAAATCAACGCCTTTAAACATTGGCTGCTCCTGTTAGGGGTTGCCACAGTGGATCATCTTCTTCCATATCTTTCTGTCCTCTGCATCTTGTTCTGTTACACCCATCACCTGCATGTCCTCTCTCACCACATCCATAAACCTTCTCTTAGGCTTTCCTCTTTTCCTCTTCCCTGGCAGCTCTATCCTTAGCATCCTTCTCCCAATATACTCAGCATCTCTCCTCTGCACATATCCAAACCAACACAATTTCGCCTCTCTGGCTTTGTCTCCCAACCGTCCAACCTGAGCTGACCCTCTAATGTACTAATTTCTAATCCTGTTCATCCTCGTCACACTCAATGCAAATCTTAGCATCTTTAACTCTGCCACCTCCAGCTCTCTCTCCTGTTTTTTGGTCAGTGCCACCGTCTCCAAACCATATAACATAACTGGTCTCACTACCATCCTGCAGACCTTCCCTTTCACTCTTGCTGATATCCGTCTGTCAGAAATCACTCCTGACACTCTTCTCCACCCATTCCACCCTGCCTGCACTCTCTTTTTCACCTCTCTTCCACAATCCCTATTACTCTGTACTGTTGATCCCAAGTATTTCAACTCATCCTCCTTCACCAACTCTACTCTCTGCATCCTCACCATTCCACTGACCTCCCTCTCATTTACACACATGTATTCTGTCTTGTTTCTACTGACCTTCATTCTTCTCCTCTCTAAAACATATCTCCATCTCTCCAGGGTCTCCTCAATCTGCTCCCTACTATCACTACAGATCACAATGTCATCAGCAAACATTATAGTCCATGGGGACTCCTGTCTAATCTCGTCTGTCAACCTGTCCATCACCATTGCAAATAAGAAAGGGCTCAGAGCCGATCCCTGATGTAATCCCACCTCCACCTTGAATGTATCCGTCGCTCCTACCGCAGACCTCACCACGGTCACACTTCCCTCGTACATATCCTGTACAATTCTTACGTACTTCTCTGCCACTCCCGACTTCCTCATACAATGCCACAACTCCTCTCAAGGCACCATGTCATATGCTTTCTCCAGGTCTACAAAGTCGCAGTGCAGATCCTTTTAGCCTTCTCTTTACTTCTCCATCAACACCCTCAGAGCAAACATTGCATCTGTGGTGCTCTTTCATTGCATGAAACCATACTGCTGCTTACTAATCATCACCTCAATTTTTAACCTAGCTTCCACTACTCTTTTCCATAACTTCATGCTGTGGCTCATCAATTGTATCCCCCTTTAGCTACTACACCTCTGCACAACCCCCTTATTATACAACATTGAATCACAGTGGATTTAATTTGACTTTTTGACAACTGATCTCTATAATATCAAAATGAGAACAGCTCTCTGCAAATATAAAACAGAAAACACTTGATCACATTAAGTGTTCACCCCCTTCAATTCAGTATCTAGTATATGCACCCTGGGCAGCCATGACAGCCTTGCATTTGTATGTGCAGGACTCTACCACTTTTTCTGGACGCTGCAATTTTTCCCAAATCCTTTGTAATGAAAGTGCTCAAGCTCTATCAGATTCAAGTCCAACCACAAATTCTCTGTTGGATTGAGATCTGAACTCTGACTTGGCTTCTCCAGGACATTCACTTTGTAGTCATTCCTTGTGGCTTTGGCTTTATGCATAGAGTTGTTGTTTTTCTGGAAAGCAAATCCTTTCCCAAGGTGCAGGTTTCTTGCAGACTGTATCAGGTTTTACTCCACCATATTTTCCTCTCCACCCTCACACACCTTATCAGGCCTGCTGCAGAGAAGCATCCCCTCAGCCATGCTTCATGGAGAGGATGGTGTGTTTGATAATGTGCAACGTTTGGCATATGGCAAATGTGGTGTTTAGTCTGATGGCCAAAATGCTCCATTTTAGTCTCATCACATCACAAGCCCTTCCTCCAGCTAATTCAGAGTCTACCATGTGCCTTCTGCTGAGATGTCATGTACATTTAATTAATAGCATCTTCCTCTTTGCCAGTCTCCCATAAAGCTGCAATTGTTGAAGTACTGAGGTAACAATTGTTGCCTGCACTCATTCAGAGTTATCATAGGTTTCTTGGTGGCCTCCCTAACTAGTCTTCTTCTTCTTGCTCTCTGCAGATTTACAACTGTACCGTACTCTTTCCATCTTTAATTTAAATGAACACCAAGGGACATTCAGTGACTTGGATATTTTCTTGTCTCCATCTCCTGACTTGTATTTCTCAATCAACTTTTTACAGAGTTGACTTGACTACAGACAGGTGGTCTATATTTAATTAGTTATGTGACTTCTATAATGAATTGGCTTCACCAGTGAAAATACAGGTGTGTGAATACTTGTGCAATCAATGATTTTGTAATAAATTTAGATCACTTTGAAGAGATCTGTTTTCACTTTGACATCCAACAGTCTTTTTCTGCCATTCAAGCCCATTACATTTGCATTTATTTGCTCAGCTGGTGCTTTTATCCAAAGCAACTTACAAAAGAGGTCAGCATAATCAAGTAAACATCCGTTTGGGGAAAAAGTGTTACAAAACAAGGTTACAAAATCGACCATCACAAGTGTATGGGAGATTACAGTATTTGCGCCAAAATTAAATGCAATCCAATTTGTTAATTACAGTGAAAATGCAATACATATGTAACGGGGACATTTGATTTTGTCACAATTTTATTGTGTCATAATTATGAAGCAATCAATCGATTGCTTTTCAATACAGCACACAATTTTATTGTCAGATTAAAATGCAACATAAAAAGCATGTTGCACTTTAATTTTTGTTCATAGATTGCATGTCATAACTAAAACCAAGGCAGACATATTGCATTTCGCTTAGTGGTAGTGCCACAATCATTGCATTTGACCACACTTTAAACATGCCAAATTAAAAGTAATCAAATCACCAATCAGCATTAAAAGGCAGTGCAAGGGGCGTCTAAAATTGGGAAAAGTGGCGGATAAACGCTTCTGTACTTTGGCGGTGAACATAAGTTTAGTCAGTATGGACTAGTGGTTAACTGAAGTGGCAAAACGTATGTTTTAGGTCTCGCTGAAAAAGTATACTCTTATACTAAGTTGCCTAGTTGTTTTTGTTTTATACATGTTAAACTAAGCAGTGAGGTTATTTTTTGAGGTGTGAGTCATTAGCAATTTTAACTAAATACTGAATATAGTGAAACATTTGTTAGCATCGCTGAGCTTGGTTAATTCATAACTATTTATACTTTATCCTCTGTGAATAACAGATACTATATAGTTTGTCCCTCCTTTTGACACGCAAGAGAATAAATCATCATTTAGATTCCACCAGTTTAATTAGATAGTGGATCCCCTGCCTTATCAATTCTCTGTTCACATTCTTTCCAATTACAATATACTCATGATTGGAATGGCTCTTTCCCCAACTTGCCCATTCCCAAAACATTTTGACGCAGATTAGGCATTTAGTTTTGCCATAATTAAAGTGTAGTGTTGAAGTGAAATATAATATATACTGACCTGTGCTAGGAGAATTGCAGCAGGCCAATTTTGCTATTAAATATGGACATGAATCAAAATGCATTGTGCTTTTGTATTGCATTTTAACCTAACATGAAAATTGTGTGCTGTAGTTAAAAGCAATCGATCATTTGTTTAAAATGTTTTTAATTTTGATACGACAAAACCGTGCTAAAATTAAACGTCATACTTGCATATGTATTACATATCAACACAGTTAATGCGTTGTAATACTTTTAAATAATCTTCCATGCCAGTGAAGAACACAGAACAAAATGCAAGTGAGTTACACTTCCTTGGTTACAAAAACCTAACAAAGCTATTATCAATTAGACAGAAATTTACTGAATAAGAGTGTTTTCTTAAACACACTGAGGGAGTCAGCAGTTTGAATGGAAGTGGGCAGCTTGTTCCACCAGCTAGGAGCCACACATTATAAGAGTCTGGACTCAGATTTGATGCCATTCCGTTAATCAGATGGGAGTGGGTGAGAAGAAGCGCAGGACCTCACAAGTGTCTCCATATACTGTATGTACTGGTGTTGACCAAATGACTACTCTGTAGGCAAGCATGAATGATTTGAACTTCAAAATATGAAAACTTCAAAGGAGTGAATGCTTTTTATACACTGTAAATGCATGAGAATAAATCACAAATCAATCAAATTTAAAGCACAAGTAAAAAAAAAGGAATTGAGTACATCCTTTGATCATATTATAAGCAATAATGTGTTATATCAAGCCTCATTATGTCATATTTTTCCCATGAGCACCAGTTTCACCAGATCTGATCAACTCTACACAAGGCATAGCTAGAGCTCGTGACTCTTGTGGCAGGGCAGTGCTTGAATTTGCTGCCCTCCAACATATCTGAATATGTTAACCTGTTTAAATAGGAAATTAAAATGATGTATAGAGAAAAATTAAGATAAATTTTGCATAGATTTATTCATATATATATAGAGAGAAACAGCAATAATGTTTCACATATAATTATTTATAAGGATCAACTAGACAAGAATATAGTACAGACACACTGATAAGCCATGCTCTGATTATTAGTTTAATATAATTATGCCGCAAAAACCAGAACCAGTGTAGTGTACAAGTGATAGGTGGGGATGTTTTCTGTGCAGAGCAAGAACGCATTCAGATTGATCCATCCATCCACCAACCTGCTATATCCTAACTACAGGGTCATGGGAGCCAATCCCAGCCAACACAGGGCACAAGGCAGGAAACAAACCCCAGGCAGGGCGCCAGCCCACCACAGGGCGTGCACACATACACACACACACACCAAGCACACACTAGGGACAATTTAGAATCGCCAGTGCACCTAACCTGCATGTTTTTGGACTGTGGGAGGAAACTGGAGCACCCGGAGGAAACCCACGCATACATGGGGAGAACATGCAAACTCCACGCAGGAAGGACCCAGGAAGCGAACCCAGGTCTCCTAACTGCGAGGCAGCAGCGCTACCCACTGCGCCACCCTCATTCAGTTTGATAACAAAACAAAATTATAAATTTTAAATTAGTTGTTTATCTTCCTTGAAATTATTATCGGTGTAATGTGTATGTTTATTTTTGTAATTGCCTCATAAATTTTAACTACTGTGTCTGATGTCATCACAGAAGGACAGTCTAAAAATTATTTTTGAAGCATTTGTGGATAAAAATCAGAGAATTTTACTTTTTTCATTCATGAGTGATATTTTTACAAACGCTGCTGCTTATACACAAATTGTACTGAGCCTTTTGGCCAATAATGCTGCCACTAAAAATGTGCTGCCCAGGGTGGACCGCCCCCACTGCCTGCCCCTAGCTACGCCACTGCCACTACAGGTTGGCCCTTGTGATTTACAAGGGTTACGATTCACAGATCCACCTATTCTCAGTTTTGTCATCAATAATTAAACAGAAATTATTTTGTGAGTTTTGTGAACTTTTGTGGAAATCTATAAACGATAGTGTAGCAATGCTACTTAAATGGACTGCAAATCCCAGTAGCCCCACGGAGTACTGCATCAATTACAGTTCACTAAAATTGCAGTTCACTAAAGAACTGTGGGAACCACACATTTTGTCTGGGAGACACCACAAATTTTTGTCTTGGTTGCAAGGCACACAAGTGGTTTGCTTGCACAGTGATTGTTCTTCCTCATGTTTCTTGCAATGGCTCACATCTTGTTTAGGGCAATAAACGTAGAATACTTTGTAATTATGGGCCCAAAATGAATTTTCACATTCATGCTGGTCCTGCCCTCCTAACCCCCAGGAATCACTAGGGATAACTGTATTTATTTAAACTCTTATGATCTGTCATATCTCTTGGCCGACTGAGCACTCTTAGGTCATGTGTCAATTCTTATTATTTTCCTATGACTGCTTTTACATGTTGCTCCCGTAAGTACTGTGTGTTCTCATCCCTTCTGCTACTATTCAAATAGACTCTCATGATCTGTCTTACATCCTCACACAGTAATCCTTTACAGATGTTAGGAGATTTTACCCCCAAGCTGATGCCATTTCTGTTTATTGCACCTTGCAGGACAGAATGCCTCCTTTTCTAAAATGAGAGATTCAACATTGTTCAGTTTTCCTAGTCTTCAACATCATTAATTTTCTTACTTTATGAGTCATTCTCTTCCTGACCTCTTCATATATTGTGGAGCTACATAATGATTAACAGTTCTTATGTGCTGAACCACTTCATATCTTTGCATTTTGCTTCTCTCTGTGTGTATGTTCATTCTTTTTATTGTCGTTGTATATCACATGTATAGAGCTTCATCTTTCCAGCGAGACACTTAATTGAACCTTGGACTAGTTTTTAGCTGAACAAAATGAAACTTTGAAGCCAATTATAATGTCATTTTCTCCCCATGCCAACTAGATTTCTTTTTTTTTTTTTCCATCATTATGCGACTCATAGCGAATTTCATTCAGAGCAGTTAAAGCATGGTAATGAATTCCCGATTCTATTAGTTGTGTTTCCTGAAAGCGAACTATGTGACATTAATTTACCTGCTACGCATTCTGATGGCCTAATCAAGCTGATGTGTCAATTGACACAGTCTATCTTTTTGACATTTTGCTCAAAGGCTGAAATCTGTCCACCTCATTGAAAGGAAGGGGTTGGGTCAGTATCAACTCTCAGATTAGGGTTTTTAGCTTCGTTTTTTGAGAATAATTTATAGTCTCTCAGGTACATTTCAGTCTGTTCTCAGAACACCCTTAACCTTTATCTGGTAGGGCAAGTGCCATTGCATTTCAGCATTTTGTAATAGGTTATGTAGTGCTTTGTGGAACGACACATGTCACTTAAAAGCTCTCTATATACACTGAATGAACCCTATAGTGACATTATCTTTGAAAGTCATGTCGTGTTCCACCTATTGACAAACGGTAACTCGTGATAAATGTCAGAAAAGCTTCATTGCTCCTAATGTTATTATGTTAGCTGCAGGCCATTCTTGATCATTATTATGGCATTCATAAAATGAATAGAGCAAATTAACTCTTTGTCTCCTTAAGTTGTGACCTGATCTCTCTAAAATCTGTGTTTTCTTGCCTACTGCTAAGCCATGCATGGATATTTTACAGAGCTATTTGACAGGTTGCTTTATTTCTTTTTTGTAAAGAGACAAAAATGGCTTTGGTAAAAATTCTGGTCATAGTTTTCTTAAGCAACTGTATAATATCGTGGAAGGTAGGCTGGTATTAAAAAGTATGGTGAAGGATGTTTAAAATAGAAATGCAAATTAGTCTTAGAGAGACTTGGACTGTAATGTTACCCTTTGTGGCCTTTCATGTTTCTGACACTTAGAATTAAGCTGATTTTCTAGAGATGCTTTGATGCACGTGTACTTTTTGTTTTTCTTTGTTGAAGGCAGAAAATAAAGTGCTGTGGAAGGCGCACTGTACAAAAAAGAGGTAACACTTTAGTTTAGCTATCCATTCTAAGCACCTATTAACAGATAATACAGTTTTATTAATTACTAGCCACGCTACCTGTCAAACACTAATAATTTAAAATACTTGCTATTTCTTCCCCAATCACGTTTCCATAAAGCTCGCTTTTCAGACTCTGTGATTATTTTCTAGGTGGCTTTCTCACATCCTGTCCATTTTTATACTTGCCATTTTTTAAAGGTGACCCTCTGCATCCCTTCCATGCTGTTTCTCCACTCTCACTTCCTCTTTTGTTGCATCACCAAAGCCATTACTGACCAATCACACCAAAGCCATACTGACCAATCACACCAAAGCCATACTGACCAATCAGATTGCCCAGAGGGACTTAGACAGTGGAGGGATAGTGTTTTACTATATGGTAGATGTTTTCCTATGATTAAATGAGTACTCCTTCCAAAAATGAATCTGCCTCATATAGGTTGCAGTGACGGACAAGAAAAAAAATGTATGTTATGTTTTTACACAGAACGGAGTTTCTGAGGCAAAAGAGGTCTATGGTTACCAGCATTGGACAAGAGCAAATAAGATCATATCCATCCATGAAAAAAATCTCACATTACTTGTGTTGCATAATCCACATGTCAAGTCATCCAGTCGTATGTTCACAAGAACTCAAACACTAAAATATTAATATAAAAATTGCTTCTGGAATGTGCTCTTGTGAATGAATATTGAATTCACATGAGAGTGAACATTTGAATTACAGTCCCCCTGCCCATTTACAACTGAAGTACCTCGCGATTATTTGGTGTCAGTCTGTGAAGCTGCACTCGTGTATTGACCTTCTTCTTGTTGCAGCATCACAGATATGCACAAGTACGATGCGTTTTCTCTTCCTCACAATGTTTTCACTCACTTTTATTTAACTTTCAAACTTAAGTTTGATGTGTCTCCCAGTGCACGCTTTTTGGTATATCACCTGTAGGGTAATGTCAGCCAAAGAATAAACTGGTACTGGGCTGAACTCCTGACCAATGAATGAGGTGAGGAGGCGGGTCTTTAATTCTAAAGCTCATTCATATCTGAACACATTCCACTTTCATTTGTGTGAATGACTTTCTGAGAAGTGGTTTATTTGACAATGTATTAGTAGCAAGACACATGTTTGAGACTTGAGGTTTACAATTGGATGACTGGACATTGTTTTGTTTGTTGGTCAAAAACTCTTTGACTGGCAACATGGAGTGTGCAGGTGAGTTTTCCTGGTGCCAAAATGTAACTTCTCTGGATGTTTTTTTTTTTTTTCTTCTAATGTTCTACCACAGATGCCTTAGCATTGCAATGTAACATCATTAATTAAGTTTTGTCTAATTTTATTAGTGTTGAAAAATGCAACCATCATTTCATTTTGAAAATCTGCTACGTTGTCTTTAAGAAAAAAATTATCTTCCAAGTCACGTGCATGATTGTAGATCAAACTGCTGAAATTCACACTTAATCAACTCAGCATGGAGCTGCTCGACGGATTGATTAACCTAACTTTAGGCATACAATACTTAGTGACATATTCAGTGACTACAGCCTACTTCTGTGTTATTGACCACTTCCTGGAAATTTTGGGACCCCTCAACCCCATACAAGCCTATAAGACACAGAAAGTAGCCAAACCTGCAAATCTTTGAGGTTATGGGAGGAGCAATGGAGTAACACACCAGGATACCACCGAAGCACTAGCACACTCCACAGAGACAACAGCTAGTGCACAATCTGTGATGAGGCAGCAGCACCAATCAGTGCTTATAATGGATACCTAAAGCGTTACCAAAAGAAGAGAAAATGTCCAAAATGAATTGTTTAAAGAGTGCATAAAAACAGCTTCCCTTGTTTTAAATGGTTGCGATAAATTTCTGAACATCTTTTTTAATTGCTCCTTTCTCTTTTTTCATATAGAACTCAGCTTAACTTTACGGTAGCAATCGATTTCACGGCATCTAATGGTAAGTGTGTTATCATCATAATTATTTATATGCTTATCCAAAGAAGTACACAGTAAATAATTAATCATTTAATCCTTCACACATTTTTATCAAATACTGTATAGGTATTCTCATGGTCTTTATAAAAAAATACCTAAACATGTCTCCAATATAGAGTAAATGTCATAGGAGCCTAAAAGTATCGAAAGTAATGATTGAATATTATGTGGAGAACACAAAGTTAAACAAACTGTGAAGAAAGTTCTGTAACCCCTTGGAGCAAAACTAAAGGTGTTTCTTTGTCACGATCTGCCTAGGGGGGCCTTGCAATCCCACTTTCCATGGCAGAAAGCACCACTGAAGCATTTTTCCTCTAAAATCCCCTCTACTTCTCTCTGTCACTCCTCCCGTCCCACCACCATTAAACAATTTCTGTATTTCAACAAAATTATTGGTAATAGGCTCTGACTTGTCTTCATCTAGGAACCCTAGACATTTACTTTCTACAGTATTACTTTTACAGAACTTTAAGTGATCTGTTCTTTTTACCTCATCCCAATACAGGGTAAACGAGGGGCTTGGTTGGGTGCCTAAAACTGATTCCAGAAATATTCTGTCTGATTTAGCAACAGAACCGATTCACTCTCTACCAATATCTTTTTGATTAGCCATTCTGAATGTTGGTGACTTTAAACAAGGAATCAAGTGTCTGTTAGGCATATTTATTTTTGGACACTACAAGCTGGACCTGATCTATCCAAATATTCATGAATTTAAATATAAATCTGAGCAGGTCTGGCCTCATCTTACTGCCACTTACAAGTCTACTATTGTCAGCAAGCAACAGCTCTCTGATACCCAGGTCAAATGTTTTTCTGTGTTTCTGTAAAATTTTATTTTCCCCTTGGGGACAAGTAAAGTATTGTCTGTCTGGAAGGAATCCATCCAAAGACAGCTTCAGATTGCTTGCTTTCTTGAGTTTGGATTTTTGTAGTAAAACATCCCATTGTAGTCACTGTGCTCACCTTCCATTCAGAAAATTTCCAACTTTTGATTCTTCACAGTGATAGCTTGCCTTCTGGTTACAAAGGATTTTGTTTTTGTGGGGTTAAAAAAATGAATCTTCCAGTCACAGCAAATTTCAGAGTTTTGTTTTTTTTTTTTTGTGAGAGAGAGCTGATTGCATACAAATCAGGATTTTAAAAGTTTTGATTTTATAAGGACAGTTGGAATTTTTGAGTTTCTGTCACATCAATAAAGTTAGTTGGCAAGTACTACAGTAATCCCTCGCTATATCGTGCTTTGCGGCTTCACTCCATCACGGATTTTAAATGTAAGCATATCTAAATATAGGTCACGGATTTTTCGCTGGTTCGTGGATTTCTGCGGACAATGGGTCTTTTAATTTATGGTACATGCTTCCTCAGTTGGTTTCCCCAGTTGATTTCATACAAGGGACGCTATTGGCAGATGGCTGAGAAGTTACCCAATCCTCAATGATATACGATATGCTTCCCACGCGGTGCTTCACATACTTCCCAAACAGCACGTATTGATTTTTGATTGTTTACTTTTCTCTGTCTCTCTCACTCTCTCTGACATTCTCTGCTCCTGACGGAGGGGGTGTGAGCAGCTGCTTTGTCCGGCGGTGCTTCGCATACTTCCCGAACAGCCCTATTGATTTTTGATTGTTTACTTTTCTCTCTCTCTCTCTCTGACATTCTCTGCTCCTGACGCACACTCCTTTGAAGAGGAAGATATGTTTGCATTCTTTTAATTGTGAGAAAGAACTGTCATCTCTGTCTTGTCATGGAGCACAGTTTAAACTTTTGACTAAAGGGTATTATTTCATGTAAACGTAAAAAAACGTATTTAGAAGGTCGTAAACAGGTTTTCTATGCTCTAACTGCGAAAATATTCGATTTATAAATAAAGAATCCTACTTCACGGAAATGCATTTATCACAGTAAAGTCTGGAATGGATTAACCGAGATAAACGAGGGTTTACTGTATTTGAAAGTTTCATTTTCGCAATTCCAATTTCAATCCTTGCTCCTTTGTATAGATCTAGTTTCTGTCTTTGTGTTTTGGATCTTGTTATTTAGTAGGATTTTTACTTAGGGCTCTTTACAGTTCTAACCTGACAATTACAGTTGAGCCCTTTTGGTTTAGACAGAAAGGTTTTAATGTTCAGAAAAGTTCAGCTTTTGGTTTTCAGTTTTACTCCTGGTTACCAAAAGAGACATCTTTTTAGTTATTTTTGAAGACAATGTGCATCTCCTAGTTAACTGCTTTTCACATCAGAGCAATGATGTTAATGGCTAATTTCAGGCCATTTTGCATTTCTGTTACTGGCACAATTTTTTTTAAATTATTAAAATAGGCTGCACAGATCTCAGCTAGCTATCTGACCACTGTATTGTGTGTTCCTTAAAGATTAGCTCGTCTTTAAAACAATTATTTTTTATTTTTTTCTCAAGACTTGCCTGTTTACCAGCATAGCTGGGTACATTCACAATTCTGTGGTTCCCAGCGTTATTTCAACATGTGCATATCACTGGGAACATGTGGTATAAAATCAATTATATCTCACACCATTTGACTCATCCCCCAATGCATATCACTGCAGAGTAGCACAATTGAATTTTGTTCTGTTCCCACCTGCAGATAGGGCCCAAGAAAACACATTTGTATATTTTAATGTGTTTTTCAGATGGAAACTATAAACTGTAACTTGTTCTTGCCATATCTTAGTATTAGCCCTTTCCTGTTTCCTGGAGATTAGGCTGAGCTTCAAGCAAACTCCTAGGAATCACGGAGTAAATTCCAGTGCTTTGCTATGAACCTGTATTATCTGCCGAGTCTTCATAAAAGAATGAGTAAGGTATATGAGCTTCCATAAACCAACAATGGAAGGTTAATTAATTTTACCATATGTGATGAAATAGCATGTGAGAACACATAAACCTATGTGTGTTAAAAATGATCGTCATCAAACAAAAAATATATGTCTTTGCATAAGCAGTTATTTTGTGTTTTATTTTAACTGCAATTTACAAATTGGAGGTTCCACTGCATTTAATTCCTCTTAATAATCCATTCACTAGTTAATACAATTTTAGGCCCTGGAAGAGCTGCAGTCAGTTTAGAAGCCCCTGGTATAAGACTAAGAGGTTTAATTTACTCATTTGTCAATCTTCCAGTCCTCATTTTAAATCCAATTTTAAAGTTTATCATTTATGTATAATGACCCATGTTGGACCAAGTGGGACAAAATGATCGATGGGTGAGCACAATCTCTGTGATCTTATCAGTTTACTACACTTTTAAATTATCCACTTTAATAAAAGCACAAGAGTCTGTATGTGTGTTTGTGTGTCCATTTGTCCGTCCAGTTACTAGGATTAGGAAGAAGAATTAAATACTAGACAAAACATGTAGATGAATGGTCAAAAAATTGTAAAATGATAATAAAACATACAAAATAAGGCTCTATTAATAAGAAAACTGGTCTGATTGGCCTATACTGTTGCCTTACTGTATGTGGCAACATCAGTGTGGTAGTGTTACCGACCTCAGGTCTAGGGGAACCTGGGCCAGGTACAAGCCACTGTTGCTACAGGGTGTAGCCACAGTGATATGATGAAAAGCATAAAAGAAACAATCAGCACTCACGAGTCTCAGACCATACTTCTCTGTTCTTTTTTTATTCTCCTTTACCCAGAAATACAGTGGTGCTTGAAAGTTTGTGAACCCTTTAGAATTTTCTATATTTCTGCATAAATATGACCTAAAACATCATCAGATTTTCACTTAAGTCCTAAAAGTAGATAAAGAGAAACCAGCTAAACAAATGAGACAAAAATATTATACTTGGTCATTTATTTATTGAGGAAAATGATTAAATATTACATATTTGTGAGTGGCAAAAGTATGTGAACCTCTAGGATTAGCAGTTAGTTTGAAGGTGAAATTCGAGTCCGGTGTTTTCAATCAATGGGATGACAATAAAGTGTGAGTGGGCACCCTGTGTTATTTAAAGAACAGGGATCTATCAAAGTCTGCTCTTCACAACACATGTTTGTGGAAGTGTATCATGGCACGAACAAAGGAGATTTCTGAGGACCTCAGAAAAAGAGTTGTTGATGTTCATCAGGCTGGAAAAGGTTACAAAACCATCTCTAAAGAGTTTGGACTCCACCAATCCACAGTCAGACAGATTGTGTACAAATGGAGGAAATTCAAGACCATTGTTACCCTCCCCGGGAGTGGTCGACCATCAAAGATCACTCCAGGAGCAAGGCTTGTAATAGTCGGCGAGGTCACAAAGGACCCCAGGGTAACTTCTAAGCAACTGAAGGCCTCTCTCACATTGGCTAATGTTCATGTTCATGAGTCCACCATCAGGAGAACACTGAACAACAATGGTGTGCATGGCAGGGTTGCAAGGAGAAAACCACTGCTCTCCAAAAAAAACATTGCTGCTCGTCTGCAGTTTGTTAAAGATCACATGGACAAACCAGAAGGCTATTGGAGGAATGTTTTGTGGACGAATGAGACCAAAATAGGACTTTTTGGTATAAATGAAAAGCGTTATGTTTGGAGAAAGGAAAACACTGCATTCCAGCATAAGAACCTTATCCCATCTGTGAAACATGGTGGTGGTAGTATAATGGTTTGGGCCTGTTTTGCTGTATCTGGGCCAGGACAGCTTGCCTTTATTGATGGAACAATGAATTCTGAATTATATCACAGAATTCTAAAGGAAAATGTCAGGACATCTGCCCATGAACTGAATCTCAAGAGAAGGTGGGTCATGCAGCAAGACAACGACCCTAAGCACACAAGTCGTTCTACCAAAGAATGGTTAAAGAAGAATAAAGTTAATGTCTTGGAATGGCCAAGTCAAAGTCCTGACCTTAATTCAATCGAAATGTTGTGGAAGGACCTGAAGCGAGCAGTTCATGTGAGGAAACCCACCAACATCTTAGAGTTGAAGCTGTTCTGTACGGAGGAATGGGCTAAAATTCCTCCAAGCTGGTGTGCAGGAATGATCAAAAGTTACCAGAAACGTTTAGTTGCAGTTATTGCTGCAAAGGGGGGTCACACCAGATACTGAAAGCAAAGGTTCACATACTTTTGCCACTCACAAATGTGTAATATTTGATCATTTTCCTTAATTAATAAATGACCAAGTATAATTTTTTTGTCTCATTTGTTTAACTGGTTTCTCATTATCTACTTTTAGGACTTGAGTGAAAATCTGATGATGTTTTAGGTCATATTTATGCAGAAATATAGAAAATTCTAAAGGGTTCACAAACTTTCAAGCACCACTGTATATAAATGCTTCAATTTCTGCATAGATCAACATGGCAATCAGTAAAACAATGGTGCAAGCCAGTCTTCTCTGCATAACAAATAGTTTAAACAGATTTACTTTGAGTACTTGATCAGAAACCAAAGTCCCCAGAACTCATTAATTTTCCAAGGAAGCAGATAGTTCTGTATCCCCACATTGTAGATGAGATTCTAATCAAAGCAGTCTGACTATTCAAAGCAGTTAAATCTTTAGCAAGGCAGGTAAATACAGTATGTATGTCCTGTAGACAGCCATCAACAATGACCTGTAGCATTACAACTTGCCTGAAGAAGGGGCCTGAGTTGCCTCGAAAGCTTGCATATTGTAATCTTTTTAGTTAGCCAATCAAAGGTGTCATTTGGCTTGGCTTTTCTCTACATTCATAATGGCTAACACGGTACAACACCCTAGTACTACAGAATTTTCCAGAAATTCTGCCTTTTCTATAGCCCATTACACTAAGCAACACACAGAAATGTCATTTTCTTTAGAATATTGAATTCTAGCCCATTACAGTAGCAACTTTACTGTCCCCACTCAGGCCATGTGATTGAGGTTTACAGCTGTAAGGCTAATGGGATTGAAAACTTCACATGGTGAGCAATGGATAAGTGAAAATAACAATAAGTCGACATGCACAATGGGAAACCAAAGGCCTGACATGACTAGGACAGCGTCACTAATAACCAAGCCAATGTGGAACTAACCAATGCTGCATTTTCCTAGAACTTTATTAGAACTTTATTTGTACCAAGGGGAATATTTAAGTTTTTAGAGACACTAAATGAAAATTGTAACACAGAACAACAACAACCTCAAATACACGCCATAATTACTAAAAAGAATGAACAATTTATGACTTGGCTAAAGATAACAGAGCAGCCCCGACACTTTGTTGGTATAAATAAGCCCCAGTAGTGGTTCTTGGCACACAGACTATATATAATTATAATACAGGAATAATGTATCATAAAAATAAAAGTATTTGTTCAATTTCAATATTCATTCTTTTTTTTTTTTGCAGCAATAACCATGATTCTAGTTTATACATTTCAGCCTCTCTTGTCGCTATTATTGTACACAATTGCTGTTTTTCTGTACTTATGGAATTAAAGCCTTTGTGTTCATTTGGCAATGTTTAAAAGTACTAACAATACACATTGTAAATGCTATTTAATGTTTAGAATTGTCAGTTTGTACGTTTCCTGCCCTTTACTTTGGCATCTGAAGTGTTTCCATTATTTCCAAATTACCACTTCAACTTTATATGTTTATTTTTTGTGAAGACCTTAATTTAATCACTGCTAATATAGCTGTTATATACATTACACATATATGTTACACACTTGTGGTTTATTTCATTCAGGAAATCCCTCGCAGCCAACCTCTCTGCACTACATGAATCCATATCAGATGAATGCCTATGCCATGGCCCTCAAGGCCGTAGGAGAAATCATTCAGGACTACGACAGTGACAAGCTCTTTCCTGCGTATGGATTTGGGGCAAAGTTACCACCAGATGGAAAAATCTCTCATGAGTTCCCACTGGTAAGGTTACATTTTTTCTTTTCATTTCTCTCACTGATTCTATTATGTCTCTGAATGAATGGAAAAGAACATCCGCTGTCAAAAGAAAAGAATGCCACTTTAGAAATGTCTTGGCAACAATACTAAAAAAATCATCTGGTAGATTCTGGACTGAAAAGGTTATTTAGAAACAGAATCATTTTACCCGGGCTCTCTGCTTTACCAAAATTTTATTAAGGTTTATTAGATTCTCTTCTTATTTTTAACTTTTATCTAACTGAAAACACACAAATATTGTCAAATAAATACAATTTCCATCTCTCAGACTCTCTCCAGTTAGTGGTGTCTCAAATTGACCGGCAGTTCATTGGCTTCTTTCTGCTCTTTTCTGTCTGCTGCAATTATGTGATTCATTTATGTCATTAAATAGATTGTATCCATTGGAGATTAAATGCTCTGCTAACAATTTAAGGTGAAGGGCAAAGAATGGAAATTTGAAAAGCTCAATGAAATGTATTTTCTTTAAAAATCATACTTTGTGAAAATATGGAACTTTTTAGTTTTGTAACAAATCGAATTGTAAAAACAGAAAGATTTGTCATGACAGTACGTTATAGCACCAATATAATTACTAGGCAAATTATACTAAACTTTACTAAAACAAGTCAGTGCAAAATAAACTTGCCATCCATGCCCATCTGTCCCCAGCATCCTTCAGCATCCCATTTTGACACCCTAACCTTTACACATCTCTCACCGGGAGCTTTTTGATAAGATATTTCATCATATGCTTAAGTGTATTGTCATATGCATGCAGGACGATGACATTCTTACTTGCATATCATTCTGCTGAGTAGCGACAGCAGTACAATACCAACAACATACAATGAATACAAAACCATGCATTAAATGTATGATGCACAGAAGAAACGCGTCCATAACAGACAATCTGTAATCTCCAGTATAGATGAGCACACTTTAGCTGCTCCCTCATAACATTTCCCAGATTCTGACAGCTTAGGGAGTTAATCTTCCAACTGTAGTAGATTTCCTCTGTCCTTTAAGTATAGAACACTTGAATTATGAGGAAAGATTAAAAGAGCTGAGCCTTTACAGTTTAAGCAAAAGTACATTAAGATGAGACATGATTGACGTCTTAAAAATGATGAAGGGAATTAGTCCAGGTCCTGAGGTGGGTTGGCGCCCTGCCCGGGATTTGTTCCTGCCTTGCGCCCTGTGTTGGCTGGGATTGGCTCCAGCAGACCCCCGTGACCCTGTGTTCGGATTCAGCGGGTTGGAAAATGGATGGATGAATTAGTCTAGTGGACCAAGACTGTTATTTTAAAATGAGTTCATCAAGAACAAGGGGACACGGTTGCAAACTTCTAGTGGATTTCTTCTGCCCTTTAAGTATTGAACACTAGGGAGCTTCGCCCCCTGCTTGCTTTGCTCTCCAACACCCATTTTTGTTTTTCCGGAGACACACTTTTAAGATTTTTTTATATATATATATTGTAACAAAGGCACTATATTGCTCTCGATTCAACACAGAATGTACACGGGAGGCACGCATAAAAATAAATAAACTTTTATTTTCTTCAGCTAGAGGGCACGTCTCCCCCATGTACCCCAGCCACAACACAGTCCCAAAGCACAATACAGCAATACCAAAACACTGCTCTCTTGCACCACCACTCAACTTCGTCCTCCTCCACCCGACTCTGGCTGCTGAGTGGTGGTCGCTGGCTCCTTTTATTAGGTACCTGGAAGTTCTCCAAGGATTTTACAGTTTGCAAAAAAGTATTGCTGCTGTTAATGGATATCTAGCCTAAAGTGTCCTCCTTTTTTGTCATAATGTAAAAAAAAAAAAAAAAGTTTCTACTTGAATATTTATCCATGGCTCTTTTAGATGTAGTGCAGCGTCATTTATTTCCAATTTACTCAATAGGTTTGAACCCTCTAGTTAAAAGAAGATGGACTCAATTTTTCATAAGAGCACTCAGATATGTAGGATTGGCACAGAAATGTGTCCAGGGGAGAACGCTTGTAGGGATTGTGTTTTTACTTATCTTGATTGAAGCATTTGGACAATGCGATCAGGCAGTAGGCTGCATCATCTGGAAGTGTTCCCTGGAGGTGTTTTTTTTTTATTGATGTTTCAGGTATTAATTTATACAAAGAAGTAAAAAATAAATCTAAATCTTTTCCCTCACTACTTTTGGTGCATAATCAGAGCCTTCACATACACAGTTGTAAAAAGGCTGAGATTTCTTAGTTGAAAATCAAATGCTTTCATCATTGTATGTGTTAACGTTCTGTTTATTATTACATTTAAAAAGATTATGATAATTTTGAACCATTTTTTTTTTTTCAAAAATAGTCCCCAGCCCCTATCTTGCTTCCAAAACCAAAAGAAAATAAAGAAATACAATGAAGAGTAAACCTTCAAATTCAGTCAGATAACAAGGCTCATAAAGGCAACAATGACCTACCTCATATAACAACTTTCTCTCCATGGTGATCTCGCATCCAGAAAAGGATAACATCTTCCTGAGCCACACCTCCAACACCACATCCAAGAAATTCCAAAATGTTCAAAATGTTTGCTTTCACTTAATTTATGCCCATATCACGATGGTGATACGACACTAAAAAATCTGTCACCTAATGAAGAATTTCTCAAAAGATCATCCATCCGTGTTGTGAGTCTGTTACTTATCACCAGCCATTTACTGTGACAGAATGGCGGACACTGAGCTTCAGGGTCCTGCTTTCCCATAACATTTAGGGATTTCCAAGGACTCTAGGATTGCAATCCAGAAGCTTTGATAAGCACTGTACAAAATGAGGTGGGCTCAATTTCTAAATAACCGGATAAAGCATCACAGTATTAATCCCATCTCCCAAAATTCAGACTGTTACAGTCCAGCCATTTCATATACAACATATATAGTGCCTTCAGAAAGTCTTCAGAACCCTTCACTTTTTTCACAGTTTGCTATGTGGCAGCCTGATGCTAAAATCATTTAAATTCATTTTTTCTCTCATCAAGCAACACTTAATTCCCCAGAATGAAAAAGCAAAAACAAGATTTTAGAAACTTTTGTAAATTTATTGAAAATGAAAAGCCAAAATATCTTATTGACACAAATATTCAGACCCTTTACTATGGCACTCGATATTTGGCTCTGGTGCATGCCATTCTATTGATCATCACTGAGATGCGTCTACAGCTTGTGGGGTCAAGTCAATTGAGCGGACCTGATTAGGAAAAATGCACAACTGTCTATAGAAGGTCCCCCAGTTGAGCAAACACCAAGCCATGAGGTTGAAGGAAATGCCTGCACAGCTTAGAGACATGATTGCGTCAAGGTATAGATCTTGGGAAGTCTACAAATCATTTCTGAAGCATTGAAGATTTCCAAGAGCACAAGACCACCATAATTCTTAAATGGAAAAATCACAACTCTTTCTAGAAATGGCTACCAGTCTAAACTGAGGTACTGGGGAGAAGGACCTTGGTAAAACAAGTGACCAAGAACCCAATGGTCACTCTGGCTGAGCTTCACAGAACCTGTATGGATATGGAAGAAATTTCCCGAAGAACAACCACTGTTACAACACTCCACTTATCTAGGCATTATGGGAAAGTGGCCTAACAACATATGAAGGCCTTCTTGAGTTTGCAAAAAGATGCCTAAAGGACTCTCCGACTATGAAAAACAAGATTCTCTGGTCTAATGAAACCAAGATTAGCATCATGCCTGGAGGAAACCAGGCACCGCTCATCACATGTGCAATACCATACCTATGGTGAAGCATGGTGGCGGCAGCATCATGCTGTGGGTTGTTTTTCAGAAGCAGGGCCTGGAAGATTAGATGGGGTTGAGGGAAAGCTGAACAGAACAAAGTACAGCGATAACCTTAATGAAGACTTACTGAGAGAGTGCTCTGGACCTCAGACTGGGGCAAAAATTCACCCTCCAATAGAACAATTGAGATGTTTCTACTGCTTGACCTTAAGCTCAAATGACCCTAAACATAAATAAAAGACAACACAGGAGTGGCTTAGGGTCAACTCTGTGAGTGTTCTTTGGGTATCCTGGCCAGAACCCAATAAAACATCTCAGGAGACACCCAAAGAAGCTGTCCACCAATTGTCTCCATCCAGCCTAACAGATCTTAAGAGGATCTTCAGAGAAGTATGACAGAAAATCCTCCAAATCCAGGTGGGCACAACTTATTGAGTCAAATCGAAGAAGACTTCAAGGTGTCATCTCTGCCAAAGGTGCTTGAACAAAGTACTGAGTAAAGGGTCTCAATACTTGTATTAATGGGATTTTTTTTATTTTTAATAAATATGCAAGGGGTCTAAACACTTTCTGAAGGCACTCTATCTATCATATAGTGCCTTTTCTATCTATCTATCTGTCCTTCTTATGATCATGTAGATTTAGACTCAATGTTTGTGAACAAGCCAAAGAACAGTGTGCTTCAGTAAATCAATTGTGTCAAGAATTTTACTTCTTCTAGCACTTGCTATTTGTGAACTTGAAGATAATTGTCAAATTATGTTTCTCAAAATAGGAGCTTCTTGTCCATTTGTCTTTTGCTGTGATATTATAAAACAGAGATTCAAACCACAGGTGAATCACATCTACAGTATCAGCTATTGATGCACATATATTTGAAAGTCTGTCATGTCTGAAATCAACAATTAAAAATGAATCATGCGCGAGATGTGAAGCTGCTGGGAGTCCTGATTGCTCTTTCAGACTCTCTTCCAAATGCACTTATTGAGCTGGAGTGACTCAGCTGATGAGGAAGAAGGAGAATTTGTTGAATGTAATTTCTGCCCACCTATGTAACTCAATTGCTCCTAAGTAATGTTTTGAGGCAGGAAGATCTTAGATTTACATTATAATGATGGTGTTTGTACTGTCACTGTTTGTTATTGTGTTACTAACTGATGTTTCAAGTTCATTTCATCTTTCAACACTGGCAGTAACAATGTGACTGACGAATCAGTTATTATGGCAATGTAAGAATTTTGATTTACAGTACCTCACTCTGTCTTCTACAGAGTAAAACATTCAAATAAACCATTGTACTTACAAAATCATTGGCTTCAAGCAATATGGCCCAGAAGCCATGAATCTGGATCTAACAGAACTAAATAAAAATGTAGCCCTCCTTGACACCACACAGTCTTTGACTTGAGGACTTCATTTCACCTGTCTAACTTGCAGTAATATCAATACAAAGCTTAGAAGTCAATCATTGTAAGGTGCTATACAAAATATAGATAAGGTTCCTTTGAAAATCAGCTTTTTATAAATGCACATGTTTTCTGAATGCTAGCAAAATGAAATCCAGTTGCTGAATTTAGGTTAGTTTTGCTCAGTTAAACTAATTATGTGCATATCAACTTATATAATTTTATAGTTCCCCCAATTGCCATACAGTAGGTGCTCTGATTCAAAGTAGTTTAAAAAATATATTCCTTTTTATATCTCATCTTATACTACACTTGGCCAGCAGATCCCACTCCTCTTTTAAAGTCAGTACATTGGCTCCCTGTAGCATTGAGAATATCAGAGGGAGTTTGTACAGCGGCATATTTTATTAATTAACCAACCATGAATTACCCAAGGAAAGAGGCCTGTTCTGGGCTTTGTATCAGTAGTAACCTTGTCTACACATTGAAAAGTGACAGAACTGGTTTCTATCATAAGGAAAAAACAACTGCTTTTTTAGAGAAACCATAAGAGAAGCTGGGTAATTAATGGCAATTAAGTAATCATCCCCAAAAAGACTCTTAGGAGCACCAACTCCTTCTCAAATAATAAGCCAAAGCTCAGTTTAACTTTTGGACCTTTCTCAGGGACAAGAACTGCTTGATTGTACAATACACCTGTTTTAATGTTTTCTGACATCAAAGTCAAGCTTATTATGTCATCTGCACTTAACAGGAGTCAGAGTCTTGTGCTTCATTCCAGCTGATAACTATTGATCTGCAAAAGTTGATGTAATTGTATCACAGTCGTTGTTTTCATTTGGTGGTCCAAAACTGGTCCTGCAATTTGACTCTGGCTACACCACATGGGCAATCTGAAAGATCTGGGGCAATTTCCCAAAACATTCATCAGAACACTCATATTCACAATATACTTATAATTATATTATTTCTGTTACTATATTTAATTTACAGTTTGCTAGGTAATAAATTGTTATTAACTGTAAACTATATCTGATCTTTAACTTTTCTATTGAGAGAAAAAGTATAACCCTTTTTTCGCTGTGGACACATGCTGGAAACTCAGCTTCTGAGGATCACAGCCTCAATATTTATAATTGGTGATTATTCTTTAATTCATAAACTTTGAACTGAATGTAACACACGTTAAGTTAAGATGACTAGCCTCTGAGGTTTCATTCGGAAACACACACAGAGGAATAGCGCTTAGCCTCTAAGGTTGTATGTGAACAATTATTCATGTAACACACACTAAGATAGCTACTTAGCCCCTAAGGTTTCAGTAACACGCACATGCTAATTAAATGGCACTTAGCCTCAGAGATTACAGGTAAGAAGCAACTGTTAGCCATTGTTGTTTTTCTTTCTAAGAGTATATTCATAAAGCTTTGCAAATGATAGTAAGTCCATCCTTATTCAAATATTACAGAAATCTGTAATCAAATCCTAACTTTCAGTAAATTCTAAGTAGTCTTTAAGCATTATATTGGAGTCACATTAAGAGGTCCACACTCTTATTCTGTCATTAGTTAAGTGGTTTGTCAACTATAGTTGAAAACTGGTGAAATAAACAATTAAAATATTAACCATAAGTGCATAAATTAATAGCCAGCTACAAAGGCCTACAAGTGGCAAATGTTAAGTTCAGATTCTGACTGCTTGCCTACAGAGTAGTCCATGGGTTAGGGTTAGGGCACTTATACATATGGAGACACTTGTGAGGTCTTTTGCTTATTTTTGCCCACTCCACTCTGGTGATGCCACCTCTGCATGGTATCACATCTCACTCCAGACTCTCTTCATGTGTAGCTTTGAACTGGTGAAACGAGCTGCCCACCTCTGTCCAAACTTCTGACAACTTCACCACATTTAAGAAGCATTTGAAGACTCTCTTGTATCTTTCTAATTTATTGTGGTTTTGGTGCAAGGTTCTAAATAGCTAAGGTAAGGGAAACTAGTCTTGTGCTGTTCTGTTTGGTGTAGAACTCTTCAGTTGTGATGGTTAATTTGGTAACCATGTCCCCAAGACATTTAGGAAGTTGTGACATGTGAGTTTCTGTCTTGCACCACAAAACATGAGGCTGAATCTCAGTACTTTAGCAAAACCAGATTTATTCACCTTGAAACAGGAATGTTATTTATTGCAGCGGGAGCTACCACTCTCCTATACACAGACACAGCAAACGGGCAGGGTCAGGGCTAGGTCAGTGGCCAAGTTATACTGTTCCCTACATTTATAATGTTTCCTGCATCACCCATCGGTGACAGGCGCGTATAGCGCAATCTCGATTAGCTCGTAGTTGTTGCTGTGGTGCTATACTGCTGCACTGTAAACGAATGGTTGCCTCAGCAAAGGACAAGCAGTCCTCCACAGAGGCGGCAGTCACGCTGTAGCATGTCGTCCCGTTTTTTGTTTTTTTTTTGATCCTAAAAGAGTTCAGAAACCTCACAGTAAGTGAATAAATAGAAGTGTAAATGTAAATGTAAATGCTATGTTTTGAGCCATAGGAAGTTGTAGCCTATCCCAATAGCAGTGAACAGACCTCAAAAATCCAGTCCTTGATAAGATGTTAGATTTTCACAAGGCATCTTCATTGATGCATTCACACTACTAATGAACTGATTTATAGTTGTTAAATTTAAAGAACGAAGAATGGATGGGTGGATGGATGTTATTCATAAGCATTTAATGAAGCTGGACGTGCATCAGCCTTAGTTTTACACAGGATCTTAATGAATGTGAGGCCTATTTCAACTACATAATGAATCAAACAGAAAAAAAAACATGTTAAATGGTGTGTGTAAAAGCATTTTCAACCATTTATTTAGCAGGAATTTGATAGCACCAAACTATTCTGGAGGGTCCCGACGTCAGAGAGAAAAGCAACCAATCATTACTCAGTTCTGTACACTGCAGTTTTAGTATGTGGGTTAATACTAATTTGGAGACTACAGAGCATAGAAAGTTTATTTTTGTTTCCTCATAAATCAAAATACTTTTGATTCCTTATTAATCCATTGTTAACACAGTGAAAATCCAGATTATTAAAAATGCATCAATATATGCTGAATATCTCATTAATATATGGCAAATTTGTATTAAACAGAGTTCTATGTTTTTATGGTTTACCAGTTGACATTCATGTATACTGTGTTAAAAATGATGACCAGTCTAGCTGGACTGAATCTTGATGTACTGATATTAGTATGCAGGGAGCAGAAAGCCTTATCACTGCAGATGGTGCCCCAGAACTACCCTGAGGCCACCAGAATGATAGACACTGAGTGACTATTAGAAAGGCTATTTTCTTTCACCATGCTGATGCATCCTGCATGGCTCTGGTGGGGCATTTCTGCCTAGCAGCACAGAGTACAGGATGGTTGACAGCTCCAGTATCATAAGGGCATGACTGTTTAAAGGCACGTCAAGGCTCAGAGTGAAAAGGTTTCTAGCCATCAATAGGCACTGAGGCCAGGTGAACCTGAACATTATTAGAGTTGCTCCTGACTGTATGTACATGAGACATAAAGCTGTCAGCGGTGGCTGAGAAAAAGATTGTAATCTCTTGCTTTTTATGGAGTAAGTACATTGCCTAGATTCAAATTGAATGGGACGCAATGGTGACCAACTCAGGACAATGGCAAACAATGTGAAAAAGTCAAGTCAAGTCAAATGGCTTTATTGTCATCTCATCCATGTACCATATTGCAGCATACAGTGGCATGAAATAATGTTCTCCAGGACAACATATACATAAACACAGGACAAGTGAAGAACTATACTATGAATGAATGAATAAGTAAAGGAAATACATTGAAATAATAGTAAAAAATGAATAATAACAATAATTAATATTAAAAACAACAGTAGTAACAAATGTAAAAATTATACTGCATATAAATAAACTACTAGCTGCAGATCTGAATGGCAGGACAAAGCAGAGAGTTTGGAGTCCAGACAGCCAAGGGGTCGAAGTTGTTGCAGAACCATGCAGAACTGATTTGGATACTATAGAACCTTGTACCAGATGGAACTGGGACAAATATACCAAGAGAGGGGTAGAAGTGTTCCTTCACAATGCTGTAGACTTTGTGGAAATAGTGCTTAATATGGATGTCTCAGGGCAGAGTGGTCTTAGTGAACATTTCTGCTTTGTACACTATCTGTTGTAGGACCTTGCAGTTAGAGGCACCGCAGTTCCCAAAACCAGACAGTGATGCTGCTGGTCAGAACATTCTCGATGGTACCACTCTGCAATGTGATGATAATTGGGGGAGGTAGTTTTACCGTCCTCCGTCACTGAAGGAAATTGAGGACACAGCTGCTCCTTCTTGGCTATGGAAATGGTGTAAATTGACCAAGTAAGGTCACATGCCGGGTGCACACCATGGAATTTGTGCTCTTGACCTGTTCCACGGCAGAGCGGTGTCAACAGTAAAAAGAAAAAAAACTCTCACGTAACCCGTGTCACATTATCCAGTTGCATGCTAAGAACGTGCTGAATACATGTATTTTTTGATAAAAACTATTAATACTTCTGTAAAAGTATTCCATAAAAGACACATTCCCATAATATTGTGCATTTGAATTGGATTCTGTTCAATATGACTTTTCATTATGCTTTTTCTGCATGAAAATATGATATTAAACATTGTTTCTCAGTCACCACTACAAAGTACATGGTGTACTGTACATAATATATAAAAAAATATTTTTGGTTGTAGTATTTCTTTAATACCTGAAGGTGAGAAGGAAGAAGGATTAGCTTTATGTTTTTTAACAGTTGATAAATGGAGGAAAATAAATTTTAACTTGCTCCTATACCAGATTTTTTTATTATTTATATATATATATATATATATATATATATATATATATATATATATAT
>JANRMT010062840.1:9050273-9087478 GCA_026402145.1 Polypterus bichir lapradei | reverse complement strand
TATATATATATATATATATATATATATATATATATATATATATATATATATATATATGGTGTTGATTTATTTTCTTTGCTTCCTTGTATATTCAGAATGGAGATCCTGAAAATCCCAACTGTGTAGGAATTGAAGGTGTCCTGGAGTCGTACTTCCAAAGCCTTAGAACAGTGCAGCTGTATGGACCGACCAACTTTAGCCCTGTGATCAATCAAGTAGCAAGGTAAGACTAAAACAACGCTCCTTGTTGGTATCATTCTCACTTTGATTTACATACATAGCACATGGGTTATGTTGCAGTGCAATATAAAGAAAATACAATTGTAATCAGAAAGTTCAGTCATTGCATATAGCGTTTCATTGATTCCTAGCGTTGCATTCTGAACTTAATAAAGCTCTTTGGTAAGAACTGATGTGGCTCTGGTAATGGAATGTCTGTCTCTACAAATTATTTATAGTTTACACTGCATTGTTCCTGTGTGATCAAGGAGTGGGACTCTCAAGCAAATCCTGAACCCAGAATGATGCCACTGAGGCCCAAGTAATGCAAGATGATGATTTGTTAAGTAAAATCCTAAATACACAAAGGGATAGGTAATGCATAAGGTATTACTGCAAATGATAATAATAAAATTAAAAATTGGGAGTGGTCTCCCCTAGACTTTCTTGAATACTCAGATATGGATATTTGAGGAGTATACTGCAAGGCAATGATTATATTTTCATATTATGTACATTAAAGGACCATCAACAACAAATCAGTTCAATAATTCAGCTCCATGAATAAGAGGTAAAGTACAACTTGCGGTTAATGAAAAAATCTACGTTTTGTACCTAATACAATATTTGGTTGACCTAAGTAAAAACGTACTCAGGTTTTCGTATTTACATACAAACACACACAGACACAATTTCAAAAATGGTATTTTCGGTCTCAGGGTGGTCTAAAACATCGGGATTCATCAAAATCTTGAAATGGAATTTTTGGAGGACTCCAATACTTTCCCTACACATCATATACGAGAAAGTCAGTGAGGTCTAAAATGTTGAGGTTCATCAAAATGTTGACATCGAAACTTTGGACAATACTTTCCCTATATTATGTATATAAGAAAGTAAAAAGCCCAAGCTTGTTTGACCATTCCTAATATTAATAAAGGCCCTAACCCGCTGCACTTATCCATACCATTAAACAAAACACTACCCTCCTATTGACTTCCCATGCCATTCTCTCAAACACAATGGCCCCCCTCTCCTTCCTGCCAAGTAACCCATTCAGTGTGTTTTCATGCACTTCAATAACCTTTGGGCAGAGTGGTGGCTGTGAGGCTAAGGATCTGCACTGGTATCCCGAATGTTGCCGGTTCGAATCCCTGTCACTGCCAAAAGATATCCTACTCTGCTGGGCCCTTGAGCAAGACCCTAAACCTGTACAATGGCTGACTCTATGCTCTGACCCCAAGGGGTATGTGAAAACTAACAAATTCCTAATACAAGAAATTGTATAAGGCGAAATAAAGGAAATAAAGAATAAATTAAAAAAAATAAAGAACCTTGTTGTACACAGAAACTTGTTTTCTAAATTGCCATGTAAACCCTTATTCTGGTTAGAGAAATAGGGTTATTGGTCTCTGAGAAAATTGGTTAACACACATAGATTTTTCCGTGAGTAACTCGGATATTTGGCACTCAACCAGGCTACAGTTATGGATTTCATAGTTTGCACATGTCTGTTGCACTCTTTTCGCCTGGCCATGTCTTAGCTTTTCAAATGCATTCTGCAGCCACAAGTAGAAGTGTCCACAAGATCAATTTTCTGAGTCAAATACTAGGCTAATTGCATTATTCCTTCTTCTGGTTGAAAACAATCTTTCTAAACATTTCAGAAAGCACTACGTTTATTTTTATGAACTGAGCATACCGTGCTAAGCTTAGCTGCACAATTTCCAGAGCAGTAGGATAACTTGCAAAAGTAACATGTGTTATGTAGACCAATTACTTTATAAATTAACAGGTAACCTAATACAATTCTTATTTTACTGAAAAAAAATACACTGTACACACATTATTATTCCGGCAGCACTGGGTCCAAGGCAGCCCTTTGAATGGCTCAAACACACCACCATGTGGAAAAGAGTGTGCTCTGTGCAATCCAGTAACAGAAACATATTAACAAAGTGTCCA
The DNA here is from genome assembly GCA_026402145.1 of Polypterus bichir lapradei. Taxonomy (NCBI): domain Eukaryota; kingdom Metazoa; phylum Chordata; class Cladistia; order Polypteriformes; family Polypteridae; genus Polypterus; species Polypterus bichir. The sequence continues at coordinate 9,085,294 of JANRMT010062840.1, read as the reverse complement.
GTTAGTTTGCATCCAGCTATTTTCTATAGATATGTTGAAACTGTGTGATCAGGTAACACAGTGGCCAGTGTTTATAGCGCAATTTAATTGGTGGCTCAGGTCAAGGATATAAAAGGGGGATAAGTGTTATTTAGTTCACAGAACATGAAGGAATACATTTATAAAACACAAGAAAATGACCACAGGTGTCCTGCTTGTTTTCCGATTCATAGTGGCTGATCATAATGTTTGATTTTTTTTTTTTTTTTGCACAGTTTAGTGATTGGAGTGTTTTGCTGAAGGAGAACCGCAGAAGCATACTTGTGCATGTATTTCTGCTTTAACTGGGATACTCACTTTATCCCAGTTTTGTGTGTGAATATCAACAAACTGATTATCTCTACTCCAAACATTACTCTTTCTTGTTAAGCCTGTGACACTTTATTGTGAAAGTGTCCACAAAAGGCACTTTATCCTCCAAAGGTTGGATTTTATGGATAGACAAGTTAATCCTAGAAATACTTAAATTATTAACTTTATTTTACATGTACACCCAGCAATATTCACCATTGAAATCCTTAATAAGGGCTGGCTACCTTTGTGAATGACAAAACGCTAAACCTCTGAAATACCTTAGCAATGTGAGACCCTCCTCCTTCTCAGCTTTCCCACAGCAAGGGCTGAACCTTTGAATACCCAGACAAAGGCCAGAAGCCTAACAGTAACCCTAATCCTAACCTGAACAAACATAACACTTTATATTATGATCTGGGTTAGACTGCTAGTTTCAGTAAACAAGTCAGTTTCTGTGAAATAATACCCAAACTTTAATTTAATCTAAACTATTTGCAGAGGATACAGGCACTTGCCCACATGTCAGATAAAATAATGAATGAACAATTTGATTCAGAATCACATTATACATTGTATCAAGTGACTAACTTGCTTTTTTATGCTACAGTCTTTGTCTTCTTAAGCCAGACGTGATGCATATTCGCTCTTCATTAATAACAATGTCATGCTCTCTATGCCAGTTATGTTTCTTAAAATGTTTTTCGAATCCTTTTTCTTTATAGAATGCATTGGTGGCTGATAACAATAGTTACATCAGCCAAATTATAATTTCCAATGGTCTTGTTACTTGTCAGTGAAGTTGCTTTTAGCTAAATATGATAACATGTTGACAGCAAGGTCGCAAGCACCTATTTCATATCTTCTTATAAGCATGCACACACTGGTTAGTGTATCTGAGCTTTAATCTTATACAACCTAATAGTAATAACACTTTTTAAAGTAGTATCTGATTTTACATTTGCATATTTCCCAGTATTCTTTGTCTTTTGCTAAACACATTGTCATCGTTGTGCAGACCAAACCTTCAGTCCAAAAGTCAGCTGCCTGCCAAGCTCTTGTTTAAATACACACTAACAAAAATAATGTTAGCTTTCCCAGTTTATTCACTTAAAGGATGCACCTTATGTGAATAATCCTAAAATAACCCTAATAGCCACACAAGTTAAATATTACGAGTCTTGTTTAACAAACTGTAAAAGCACTTTTTTTTCACCGGAGTACACCAGCCTACTGTACTTTTATGTCATTCTTAGTTGTGCTCTTATTGCTGTGCTTGAGCCTTTAAAATTCCTGTGTTGATTTTTTCCAGGGCTCCCCTGTAATCCCAGGTATCTTTGCAAGCAAACAGGCCAATTAAATATCCAGGCTTCCCTGCAGGAGCCTCAATAAGATAGTTGGTAGTTGTACCTGATAACTACCAACTATTTTCATCAGGATGGAAATCGCCTTTCCATTAACTTTATATCTTTGGCAGCAGAGGTTAACATTGTCCCCAAATCCAGAATGTCACCAAAATCGGCATAACTTGGTCCCTGACTGTAGTAGCCTTTGCATAGACTAAGATGCAGTTTTAGTCTTTATCCAGAGGTATAGTTGTGTGGTAAGCACCACATTAAGAAAGGCAAGACATGATTAAGACAGACTGCGCATCCCATTTTAACTCATGTCACTGCCTGCCTGAACACATGCATTAAATTCTTCTTTGAGAAAAAGTCTGCAAATGCAAGTCTCTTGTATGCAATTAAACCTGCCCTTAAGATTGGCTAATTAAAAATGAATCAGACAATTAATCAGTGGTGCTGCTACATCTCTCTAGCAAAGTATTTCATTTCACTGGCACCAGGTTGATGCCCATGCTTGGAAGCAGAGATTTCTTTTGCAGTCTCTTTCAAAGTAGCACCCCATCAGAGGCTGTAACGTACCTTGTTTTAGTATCACTTCATTAAAACGCACTTACGGTTTTCGGAATCTTTATGTTAAGTTTTCTTTCACATTGTAATGTTACATAAAGGGAAATGGAGTAAATTAATGATGCAATAATTTTGTTTCTTGTTTTCTGTGTTCCTTCAACAACACATCTATGTTAATTGGATAAGGATGGACTTAAGTTGGAGCTAACTGACTCCAAAATGTGGGTTAACTGTAGTTAAATGCTGCGAAGAATAGTATGGATAGAAATGATGATAATCACGGCAAATGCAAAGCCTTAAAATTGGGACTGTTTACTTTATATCAAGATCTAAATTGAAAGTAACAGTTATAGGAAACATATGGATTAAGGACCTATTGGGTGTGTGTTGACAGCTATTGGGTGTTTATTTTATAATGCATGCATGCAAACATTCCTAACACTTTGAACGTGAGGTTTGAGGTAACTCGTATCTCATTGAGCCTGTCAAAATGCGACATACAAGAGAACTCTTACCTCAGTACACAGCCTCGGTTTAGAGCTTTTCTGCTGCATTTCCATTACCTACTATAGTGCTGCCATCTAGTGGCTATCCGTAGATTTTTTTTTTTTTGACGACAACAGCTTGTAGAAAATAGTTATGTGTTCACAAAAAAACATATAAATCTGCTGATGTTTTGAAATGACTAGACTTGTTGCAAGATGAATATTCTGATGATAATGATAATGACAGTAACATCAATTGGATGATTTGGAACCTCTAGGCTCTGGTACTGATGCAGATCGCTGCCCCAGAGACGTTTTCTCATCATAAGGTGTCACAACTGTCAGGATAGCACTACATGGACATTCTGCTACCCAGTGAGTGCAAACAATCACCAACTAATAAATATGTTATGTGCAACAAGTGTGGACAGTGCAAAGAAACGTGCAGCACATGCACTTGTAAGCCTGCTGTCTACAAGGTGCCATGCTTCAAGGACTCTCATGCAGATAGAGACTTTTAGTCATGTTGTTGGGCAACATAAAGTAATTAACAGTTTCTTGACAATTTGAAACTTTTTTTTTTTTTTGCTTTTTGATACATTTCATTAAAATTTGTACAATTTTTGATTGAGTTGATTATCATATATGCATATACCTATAAGCCATGCTTTCTGGTAATAAATGGTCCAGCAGAGAAACTCACTTCATTCAGTTCAGGGTTGCAGGGGGACAGGAGGGTCTGGAATATAAGGCAGGAAATAATCCTGGACAGGATGTAGGGCACAACTTTTTCATGAAAACGAAAGGCATTTTAGCTTCAAAAGGTTGTTTTTTATTGGTGGATTTTAATCGATATACCCTAGCAAAGGCCAGGAACCTGGTCCTGCCAGAATCACAGAACATGACCTGATCCCAGTTCACTACCTCTGATGGGATTTAACTGGAATGAACACAACTCGTTATATTGCTGAACATCTTAACACTTCTGATATGGGTTAGCATGTTAGTGTCAGTAGACAACAAGGCTGTTTCAGTGGGATAATACCCAAACTTTAGAGACAATGAATATGAGGGCAAATGAGTGATGAGAATGGAAGTACAGGGGATGAGAAAGTAAGGGAGGATGAGAGAGAGATGGTTGGATAAAGTAAATGAAGATTTGAAGGAAAAGGATCTGACTGGGAAAGAAGGTGCAAGACCGAGATGTGTGGAGAAGGTTGATCAGGCACATCGACCCCACATAGAAGTGGGAGAGGATGAAGAAGAAGAAGAAGATACAGACTTCTAAACACTCATTCATTATTAAATTAAAGTTAATTTGGTGTTGATGAGATAACCTGGCAAAGGAGAAGAGAAAAACAAAACAAAAAAAAAATTTAGTGGACTCAGATCTTGAACAAAGTGAACAAAGAGATGCCTGTAATATTGAGGAAAAGGACAAGTCAAATGGCCACTCATCCCTTCCCTAGGCAGTCTACAAAGAATGATCGTGAAGGGTGGGGTCTATAATTGTTTTAGAATTACATTGTGATCTTATGCTTTTGTCTCTGACTGCTGATGCCGTTTTTCTGCCATCACCTGCACAGTTTCTTTACAAGGCTATTTATTTGTGCATGTAACTGTTTAAGAAGAAGAATTGAGCATAAATGAAGTCCACTCAGAATAAGAAATTTAACAGAGAAAGCAAGCGCTCCATTTCATAAAGCATAGTTGGTTAGCTAAAAGCTAATATATCCCAATATATTATAAATCTTGCTTTTTCCAATGTTTAGCCCTGAAAGGGGGGGGATAAGGCAGAGGATAATTTGACATTTTTCCCTCCCTGTTGGTTGTTGAACTTGTGAGTGAGTGAGAATGTCATTATACTGTACCCACTGTACATAATAATATGCATGAAGCTGGACTTGATTGGCCACAGCTCACAGCCTAAAGCGAGATGCAGGCACTTCTAGTCTCTGGGCCAGATTGTTCAAGTTCACCTAAGGGTTTTTTTTTTTTATCAAACTATTTCTAGAATAAGAAATTAGCTGTTGATGTTACTGGGTCAATTATATAAATGTGTAGCACTGCCACGTAAGTTATCCTTTTGTGAGGAAATCACCATAATGTTTAGTGGACTATGGTAAATTAGTTTGTTACTTCTTTAATTTCTTTCCATTTTATTGTTTTATTAATATTAAATATACTTTTTATAATATATATATATATATTTATATATATATATATATATATATATATATATATATATATATATATATACACACACATCTTTACATATAATATGCTACTGTGGCTGTTCGTTTGTCTGTCCAGGATTTTAAATCACCTGTAGCTTGCAAACCGTTTGACCTGTTGACCTGAAATTTGGTACACATATACTAAGTGACGTCTACTATCTGCTTTTGGGGGTGATGATTGACCTCCAAGGTTATTCCTCTTTTTATTGTTATTTTATTTTTTTGTAGAATCAATTCTCGGCTGCGGCCAGCAGGGCAGCCATGTGGTGCATGCTTACAGGCATCGTTCTCATTCCTACCACCTCACTTCCCCTACCTCTTCATTTCTTAAATCATTGTAGAGGTAGATTGAAGACTTAAGTTCCCGCTTAAGTTAAAAAATAAAGAAAACATACTAAGTAGCTGCAACACAAACACTGACTTAATCAGTTTTAACGTGAAAAGATGCCAATGAAAGAAGAGAAGCAGGGGGCCGCTAGGGTGGAAAAAAAAGAGCTGCTCAGGAAGCAGCAGGCTCATCAACCTCTGAGCAAACGAATGCTAAACGTACAGAGAAAGAGGATGAAAACTAGGACTGCTCAAGTCAAGAGTATTCACTGTGCCGTTACTGGTGTATATATATATTATATATATATATATTATATATTTATATATATATATATATATATATATATATTATTTTTATGATTATATATACAGGGCATAATGCTGTATTGCTGTTAACCTTGTTGTTTACTTTGTGTATTAATACACCAATATATTGCAAAAAAGGAACAAGCTTCCCACAGAAATTTAACTTACTATTAATATGTTTCAAATAGCTCTCAGTGTTATTTCCTTAAATATTTTTTTTCAAATTTTATATGCTGTAATTTCTCATCTAGAAAATGATTGGTTCTTGTAATATGTGAAATTATCTTTATACAAGGTGCTGCGTGCCTGTTTTTGGTTGATAGTTCCATTGGCCCTGCAGTGTTCTAGGTTTACTCTTCAGTGTGTGCATTTGCAACTTGAACTTTGCACTTTAGTGATTGGACTTGAAGACTACAGCTCCTTATTTATGGCATAAATATGACTGACTTTTCTTTTATTTTTCCGGTTTGAGTCTTTTTCAGTCAAGGCCATGCAGCACCAGCCAGTATAGAAGTATGAAAAGTCTAGTAGCATTTACTCACTTAAAAAAAGCCACAGGAAAAATTGTCTCAGATGTATTGGGTTCAAGATAATACAGTGGTCAGTATGCAACTGATCAGCATCTTGATATTCAGTTACCACTGTGGAGGACTGCCTGACTGTACTCAATTTGAGAAAGTCGCCATATGCCTTACATGTTGTAGTCAAAGGTTTGAAGTGTGCCACTGTGATCTATGAGGTTTATCCCATAGTACATGATTTTATTCAAAGCTAAGACCATGAATTGACACAGCTGAAAACATCTAAACTGTGCAAACCAGCTGACAGGGAAAAAACATTACAGCCATGTAAGCAACCTGGCAGGGAGATGAGAAGAGACAAGTGGAGACAACTCAGGCAGGCTATGTGCTTCCTGTTTCGGTGATGATCAATATATGGCCAGGGACCACTGTCTGCTATTTAGAGCGCTCCTGTGAATGAATCCCATGCTTGTCAAATGCAAGTTCTTATTTTGGAACCTGAAAACGTATAAAGCTCGGATAACTGCACTGAGCATTAGAGTTCACCTACAGAAGGATGGAAGCCATCACTCCTTCCTGTAGCTAAGAAACAAGGCTCCCGCACTCTCTTGCGAAGCAGGCCTGAGTCGATTGCAGGAAACCTACGACTGCATACCTTTGCCAGTATCTCTCTTTCAAATATTGCATAATTGTGAGTGTCCAGCTGATATTAAAAGAAGTGTATTCTTTCTTTAGTGTTATTTTTTCTTTCTTCATCTTAGAATTACCGCTGTACAACTAGGGAATTTTACCATATTTTATTTTATAGTATAAAGATAAATATACAGGCTTTTTAGTAAAAGCTGCAATTTTTAAGGAACACCTTTCCAGGGAGCGTTCACCTTCTTTCTGGATTCACATGTGCTCCTTGAAGCCAGCCGTATGATGCCCCTGTTTCTAAATGCATAGACCTGATGCAGGTGCAGTAAGTAGCAAATCATTTTTTCAATTCTTTTCCAGCCTCACACAGTCCACCAAACACCTGCCCGCACAGCAGTTAATGCTGCTTCTTGACAGCTCCGGTGTTTTGTGTTCGCCTGGTTTGTGGACTGCATGTTCTTTCCATGTTATTGTAACTTGTTCTTTTTTTCACCCTAAAGCTGTGCGATTTTAAAGTGAAGGACTGTGGTGTTTCGCCCAATAAGGGCACTAGGACAGTACACTACCAGTTTTTACCAGCAAAAAGTAAGAGCAATAAATAGTCTTGAAAGTGAATACTTATTTTTTATCAAATAAATATATTTTGATTGTTTAAAATGCTGTTTATAATATGTTTGCCTTAAATTATGTTATTTTTCAAAATATTTTCTAAATGTTGTAGAAGTAGGTGGCACTATCGCTCCCTTGAACCCTCAGGTACCACGCCAAACGTAAGGTAAAAGTGCTACAATAATTATTTTTATTATAATAATGTGCACTAAGCACCCTCCACTCTACACTATTCATTAACCACAATACAATAATAATAATAATCACAATACCAATCCTCCGACTCCCAGACGCGTTACCCTCCTACCACCCAGCTCAGCTCGCCGTCTGGGAGCTCCCATAGTCCTTTTATTCTCCCTGACCCAGAAGTGTTCCCAATCCCCAGTCCATGTGATTTCAATGTCACTTCCGGGTCAGGTACAAGTCCTTCTTCACCCCGGAAGCACTTCGCTCTTCCTTTGACGCACTTCCGGGCTATAGGGCACAAAGAAGTCTTCGGTACTCCCTGCAGCTCCCTCTTGTGGCCCCTGTGGTGTCCAGCAGGGCTGAGGATAAAAACTACAAAGTCCATGACTCCCTGCTGGTCTTCGGGGCACCTCCATACTGCAGGGAGGGCTCCATCTGGCGGGATAAACTGCCGGGCATAGTCCACAATGTATAAATTAAAAGTTGTACTGGGCTATCCATCTGTATCACTGTATCACTGGGCTTCTGGCCACAGTGCACCATGGATTTTATGCATGTTTTATTAGCCAATGAGCAGCACAGAAAATCTTACCCTTGTTTAATCGAGTGGGTGTAACTACAAAAAGTGGACATGTCACAAAATCTCAACATAATTTTGAGAAGATGCTTGCTCAAAGTTAAAAACTAGTCAGTATGGATCAATCAGATATTCCCATAAAGCTGGAATCACATGACTTTAGCAAAGTTTATATGTCAAAAGGGCAAACAAAGAAAGATTGACAATTAATAAATGTCAGACCAAAGGACTAACAATTCAGCTGTATTGCAGTGTAGGTAAGCTTACCTGCTCTTTTAACCACATGTTTCCTTGTTACAAAAAGATTGGCTATATGGGATCACAGGAGATGGATCATAACTAAAAATGTCAGGAAAAAAAGGAGTCCTCAGAAGAAATTCAAAAAGAGATACAGGAAAGCCAAAACTCTAACCAGAAATCAAAGTCAAAAAAGGATTGCTGAAGTTTTTAGTACCAAAAATCAACAAAGAAACAGGCCCAAAATTCTTTAGAAAAATGTTAATCTTGAATGAAGCAGGCTCTGTCTTGTTGGTTTATAAAGCACAAAGTCATCAATGCAACTTCCAGGACCACACCCCCTAGCAACCAGGAGTGCATCTTGACGACAGGAGAAACAAAGTGGCAGCGCTCATAAACAAAACTAAATAGAGCTGAGGTTAAACAAAAGTATTACAATAATAAAATACCTAATCTCTCAGTTAAATATTAACAAAATACATTTCCATAAATAATCTATAATGATAATTTTTAAAGGTACATCAAATGTGCCACATATGAGGACTGTTTTGTCTAAAGGACATTGAGGGGATTTTTTTTTTTTTTGTAAAGGACCAGGAGAAGGCGATAAACCAGAGACACACAAGGATCAAACTTTGGGACGCATCACCCTGGCAACTATCAACACCGGTGCCAGAGTATGGTGATGTCCACAAAGAAAACAAAATAGCGTCGCAGAATAATGGTAAAATTTAATAACTTTCTTGAGAAGACATTGATCACAATACAAATGTCAAAAATGAATCTTGCAACTGTTAAAACAAAATAAATGATATTTTAATTAACCCAAACTTTACAAGGAGGTACTAAAATTTGAAATAAAGAAACTATTTACAACAAGGACATTCTGTCTACATTAGGACAAGACTGTTATTATGATGTCCTACACTGACACATTAGTTTATCTTCAAGTGGAAGAGACTGCATGGGGACCTAATCCAGGTATTTAAAATCCTGAAAGGCATTGATAAAGTAGATTCAGCAACATTCTTTTATCTTAAGTGCGAAGGGCATCTAAAACTGAAGCCAGGAAGCACTTCTTTATGTGAAATGGTTGTGGGACTCAGGAATAAACTACCTAGACATGGAGTTGAAGCAGAAACCCTGACAACCTTTAAGAAGAATCTGGATGAGATATTGGGATAGCTTAGTTATTAGCAAAACAAACAGGCTTGATGTGTTGAATGGTCTCCTCTTGCTTGTCAAATTCCTTATGTATTAACCTGAGGTAGAGCTACCAAGAGCAACTTAAATTCTTAGCAGTCAGCAAGAGAGCACAGGGTCCTACAGGAGGATTCCTTGATCGGAATTCAGTTTAAAAGTAGTTAGCATCCAGCTGGACACAAGAATTAAAGCAGAGCAGCAGTGGTGTTTCACACACAACATCTAAGTATGCATGTGTTTTGAAAAGCAAGTGCTCCACTTGATGCTGGTCAGAAGTATGAGATGTTGTGGCTGTTGTTTGCAGAGTATGTATCTGTTTATGATATGATTCATCTACCTGAGATAAGCAAATCCTAAAAATATTATTCTCCAAAGATGATTTATTTCGAAGTACCAGAGTAACATTTTTGTATGTAACTCTGAGTAGTAATAGGACAGCATCATTACCATATGGTATTACGCACAATCTCAAAATTTTCAGTTATAATAATGAAAGTCATTGGCTACATGTTGCATTTCTGGAATAACTGATGTGAAAGACAAAACACAAAAACTTGCATACTGTAGGTCACTTCGATTCGTCTCTCTGTAACACAAAATGAGCACTTAATAGACTTCAGTAGACACTGATTGAGTGAACCAGGGGGACTTTTATAGCACATGGACAGGAAATGACATTTGTAATGGAGGAAAAGGACTGGAGATGATGACACAGAGGAAAGGCGGAAGTGAGGTCATAGGGGGTGGACTGAAAATGAAGTCATCCAGTGGCGTCATGTCTTCGAAAGCCGGAAGTGGATTACGTGTTGTGGATGCGTGTAACTGCATTCGAGTTCCAAAGGTACATTTAATTATCTTCCTTTCTCCTGGAGAATAAGAGAGAGAGTCATAAGCATTCCTTGTCCATTCCTTTCGATCGTTATTTTCCTGCAGCGTCGGGCCCGTTGGCTGCCCCCTATTCACATGTGTGTGACACTGATTACACCATTGCCCTTCCACTCTAGCAGTGGGACTCTGCTACTTGTGGTACAATGTGTCTTCATGAGCAGTGGGTGGTTGGGAAACTTTCACTTAATCTCAATGGCTTTATTTTGTCAGATGATGATGATATCAGAGAGTATCACAAGACTCAGATACCAATCAAAACAAACCAAGCCGCAACATCCTATTGTTTGATTGATTTATTTGTGACACAAACATTGTGTGACCTTTCGTGCTGTGCTTCTAGTCATTAGCAAAATTAAGGACGGATACAATAAAATAGGTAAGTTAATGTTAACATTAAAGAAATTTGCACACATGATGCATGGGGGATGGCTCCACGAAAATTTTCATGCCAAAAACACCACTAATTATTAATGGTCACTGGTGCAAGAGAATCACCTAAAGTGGTTTGGGGGTCTAGTTTTTGCTCCTTCCCAGACACATCCTACTTTGAGATGACAGGGCAAACGTTAGACACACTTATAAAGGTATTGTATCTCTCTCCTCTATTTTGGGAGCATTTTTTAATTCGCCAGACGGAGCCACTACTTATGGGTAGGGTGGTCTGGGCCACTTGATTTTGCGTGTTGGCACAGTGTTATCCACCAGCACAAGCATTTTGAGAGTGAGTGAGTTTTAATTGCCAGATTGATAAAAATGGAAGCAAATAATCTCATCAAGTCTGCTTATTAAAGTAAAACAAGAAGAGAAGTTTAAAGCCTGATATAACTAATGTGACAGCCATAAACATGTTTCTGAATTTCACAGAGAAGTAAAACCGTATTAGTAATCTCAAAGACAGCCAGCAGAGATGAGGTAGCCAGCTAATGAAATGACAGTTTCCATTACAGTGCAATTTAGCTTTTAATTAAGGAATAGGTTGGAGCTGCTAGTCTTTCAGGAACTGATTTTGAAACTATTGTTCAAGCACCACTGCTAACTAAAAATGTAGTAAATGAGTCTGGAAATTGGAAAAAAAACAAATTTGACGGGACATCCATTATCCATCCAGGTCCTTTGTTTTAAACAAGAAGTGCTTGCTACTGCCTGAAATGAGACTTAATATGGGCTTCATTGACAAGATGCATCATTCTGCCAGCCCTCTCTTGCAGCCCAGAATGCATTTAGATAATTCCATCATGGTGCAATTATGGGTCTGTTTGTCTTTAGTGAGGACCTAGGCATACAGTATGTCAATATACCAATCTACACTATTGAAAAATAAAAGTGATTCTTCAGAGTGTGGCCACAGGGGAACCATTTTTGGTTCTTAAAAACCCATCCACATAAAGGTTCCAGAACTAACCTTTCTTTATTTGGATTCTTACCAGGCTCCATATAGTAAATAACCATGAATAGACACTAACAGATTTTTGAAATGCCAATGGCTCTTGCTGCATGCATACAGTATCACAGGCTAGGTCCAGGTTTGCTTCATCTCTTACTGTCCTGCTAGGTAGCCTACCATACATTAAAGATTTCAGGTTGTTTCTACATATTAAGTTTTTCAAAACACAAAGAACCAACTTGATACAGAAAGAACCCTTCCCATAATGAAATGGTTCTTTGTCAAGAAATAGTTCTACAAGGAGCCACACAACCCAATAAAAAACCATATGGTGCCATTAAAGAACCAGTATCTTTACGAGTGTAAAGGAAAAATAGTTCAAATGAAGTAGAGACAGACCCCTAACAAACACCTATCTTCTTCTTTTGGCTCTTTGCATTTAGGGGTCACTAGAGTAGATCATCTGTCTCCATCTACCCCTAGTCTTTTACATCATTTTCTTCCACACTGACTGCTTTCATGTCCTCCCTCACCACATCTATAAACCTCCTCATTGGCCTTCCTCTTGCCTGTCAGTTCCATCCTCAACATTTCTTTTACGCCTCATCTCTCCTCTGCACATGTCCAGACCATCTCAATCTAGCCCCACTCACTTGGTCACCAAACTGTTGTCCCTGTAATGCACTCATTCCTAATGCTGTCTAACCTCGTTACTTGAAGTGAAAACCTTAGCATCTTCAACTGTGCCCCTTCCAGCTCTACCTCCTGTCTTTTCAACAGTGTCACCGTCTCCATACCGTACAACATAGCTGGTCTCACTACCATTTTATAGACCTTCCCTTTCACTCTTCCAGTTACTGTTCTAGCACAAATCACTCCTGTCACTCTACTACACCCAGTCCACTCTGCCTGCAGTCTCTTCTTCACCTCTCTTCTGCACTCTCCGTTGCTTGGGACTGTTGAACCCAACTATTTAAATTTGTCTACCTTCACCACCTTTGCTCTTTGCAGTTGCACCCTTCCACCGCCTTCCCTCTCATTCACACACAAGTTCTCCATCTTAATCCTACTGACTCTCATTCCTCTTTTATAATGACCCCAAAAAACCAATTACAGCCATTGCTAAATAGCACAAATAGAACAAGGACATGGTCGTAGAGTGCAATACATCAGCAGCCCAATTTGCATTTTACTGAATATCTATATGTATTGCCAAATATACGCATGCTGTTTAATTGCGGACCTAAAATAAGAATAATGGCTGCAATTCAAGCCGTGTTTCCACTCAGTTCATAACTCTTATTTAAAATGCTGCTCTAGTTTAACATTTCGTTTCCAATTTGTTGAGCTTTTTTCACCTGAAGGTTGTGCAACAGAATGCACATATAAATAAAAATAGTTACATTTGTCACATATATTAAGGCTGTTAAGCCACACAACTGAGAATTGTGGGTTGCCTGGCTTTAGTCACTGAATGGATGAGTGTGAGCGCTCTGTCTCAGTGTAGATTTGGTGCGGCCGTCAGCTCACCTGAAAGAATGAGTGATGCTTTTTGTCTAGAGTCACACAGACATAATAATTCCACACAATAGCTACGCATCTGTAAGCGCTGAAAGCAAATTTCTGACATACGGTGTCAAGCCTGTGGAATCCTTTATCTTGTCACTGATGTTGCACATAATAGCAGCTTTAGAAACAAACTAGCAGTCAATGTGCACAAAATGAATGGATGCCCACAGCAGGGGGCGTGCAGCTGATTCCTAAGAGCAATTGAACACACACGTTCTGCAGGTTGCTTTTATTTCTAGAAGGACTTCAGGGTTGCGGAGGCAGTTTTGTAACAATAAGGAGGAGCTGGGGATGAGTTGCAATACCACAAAAAAATATGGAAAAGAGCTGCCTGTAATGTTGCAGAGAATTTTACTTTACAAACAGATGCATTCATATTTTAATTAGTCTTATGAATTACCTGAAAGTATCTAACCATTTCCTAAATCTGAGTTTTTCAAATAAGATTTGTGGGGACTCAGCACTCATCAGGGCACAATACAGAAACCAGACATGGATAAGAAGGGAAACTGTTACAGGGCACACTTGCACACTCTAGTAACAGGTCCATTTAGAGTCACTGATTAAAGCCTATGCCACATTAGATGACTTTTTCAGAGATTTTCAATCATAGCCTTCATTTATATAATCTTTCGTAGCTGATCGTCTAATGTGACATACCTAACGTCTGAGACTAACTAGTCTGCAACCTGCTAGGGCAGTGGTTCCCAAACTTGGTCCTGGGGACCCACTGTGGCTGCAGGTTTTTGTTCCAACCAGATTCACAATCAGGGATAATAATCGATAACAACTGATCTCATTTAATTAGCGGGTCTTTTTACTCTTCTCTTATTCTGCATTCAGAAAAACACAACAATATGGGTTTTAAATTTATAGGACATTTAGAAATATTTCTGGTGTATTTCTAAAGCTATTTGTTGTTTTCTTATTATTTTCCCCTTTTCCTGTGTAGTTTGCCCCCTTCATTTAACCCTTATAGTGACAATTAACAACCAGCATAGCAGACACCCAGGATGATGAAAGCAGCAACGACTTCAGTGTCAGACCCACTAATTAGTAAATAATCAAATAAATAACCAGAACACCTGGAAAAGCAGAATGAAAATTAGGTTGAAAATACTGATAACGACTTAAAAAATTACATATTCCCCATACAACTGCTTATTACATTGTAACCTTAGTTTGTAATTTCTACATTGACTTCAAAACAGAAAATTGGAAATAATATCTCACTTAATTAGGCTAAGGGTCCAATGAAAAATGGAAGTTGGTTGGAACAAAAACCTACAGCCACAGGAAGTCCCCAGGACCGAGTTTGGGATCCCCTGAGTTAGGGTAATATCAGCCAGGTTTGATTTTCTCTTTTTGGTCGGAGTAGTGGCCTTTTTGCATGCATGTGTCTGATGGTCTCGTGTTTTATGTGCTAAAATAGAATGGAAAAAGAATCAATGGCAGAGATTTCTGCTGAACTCACTACAGCTGTTAATCCTTCGTACAACACCGGCTTTGTCAGACACAGTAACTTCTTTTTCACCCCAAAAGACACCTTGTGACATTTACCTTTGTCTCATGACAGTATTCCTGAAGAAAATAAACCTCTAGGGTCACAAGTTGGTCTTAACAAAGTGAGGCACAGACACAGTTCTGGTGATCTACGCCAACTTCTTGCCACCCCCCCCCTCACCACCACACTGGGCAGCCTAAAAAATTGTGTAAGCTAGAGCTGGCCAGTCTAATATGAAGATGAGTTCTTCATAATACAGTCTTCCTGCCTCTCGGTACGCTTATTCCAGAGGCTTTAGCGTCTTCGTTCATCTCAACAAAAGTCGATCACCCCCTGTGATCTGTATCTATTCCACTTGTCCATGCGTTTTTCAACATCCCTTTCTATTCAGGTGCACTTCTGCAAGTTAAAGCAATGCCCCCTTACTGAGTACGTAAACAGATATTAATATCAGCTCCCTTAACACCTTCTGCCCACTAAAATTGCATGGTACTTCTGTGTACTTCTCTGATACAATTTGATAGACACAAAGCCATAATTTGCACAATTGCAGCAGGATCAGCCTCATCAGGATCCTGAGCCATCAGGCGGAATGTTACAATTTTGCAAGGTCTCAGTGAGCTACCTCACAAAAAGAGGCTTGGAAACAAAAAAAAGGAAAAAAACTTTCTAAAGAACTCTCATTGATAAATTAGACTGACATGAAAGGAGCAGATGAAATAACTCTCTCAGCATGATTTCAAATGCCCAGGCAATATGTCTAAAGCTCTTTCTTTCATATTTTGACAAGGGTTTTTGCTTTGTATAAAATGATTTATTTCACAGTTTGCTGGTAACATATACAGCAATACTTTGGTTAAAGAATCCTCTGAGAACAAAGTTTGTTAATAACGAAGATAGCATAAAATGAGATATGGTGCATGTGCAGATTCAAATTCAAGTCTGCTAGAGTGCTGTCATTATGCGACTTTCATACAC
Source organism: Polypterus bichir lapradei (assembly GCA_026402145.1). Lineage (NCBI taxonomy): Eukaryota > Metazoa > Chordata > Cladistia > Polypteriformes > Polypteridae > Polypterus > Polypterus bichir. The sequence continues at coordinate 9,069,401 of JANRMT010062840.1, read as the reverse complement.
AGAATAGTCCCTGACTGTTGATGATATTGTGTCCGCACCAAGTTGTTATTCATGAGTGCTATTTCTTGCATGCTGTAGTTATATTCATTTTTTAGAATGCAATAAATATAATTTGCTTAGCATATGTCACAAAAGAATAATGCAGTATCTTTGGAAACTAAAATACAGAATATAAAGAGGGCAGAACTGGTCAAAAGAAAGTCCACATAGCTGAATCATTGGAGTTAGAACCTTCTCCAGAAAGGAGTTGGAGCACAGATTGGAAAACAGGACATTGACAAAGAGCAACTACCAGCAAACAATTCAGAGATGCTTTTTCTCAGCTACATTAGTCGGAGTACATGACCACCAGAAACTGCTCTCACAGATCCTGACTTGGATCATCTTACAGAGTTGGGGGAAACAAGTCAGATGGTGCTGCCACTGAGCTCAAGTGAAATGTGTGGTGGTGGTGGTCACAAAGGCGGATGAGTCGATGTGGAGCTGCATTTAAGGAGCTACCAGTGGCCATACATGACAGCCGTGTTCTAGGATCGGCATAGGTAGGAGATAACATCCTTTCCCTCAGAATCCCCTCCTGGGGTCTCATGCATAACACTGTGCGTAGAATTCGCACTAAAACATGACGTACGGACAAAAAGGGAAACGTACGTACGCACAAAAAAATTCAGATGCACGAAACCGTGCGTAAGCCAACTTCCACGCACTTCTGCTCTATATATCCCAGTCAGAGTGAAAAGTAGCACACATGCACATGCCTGCCGCCCCTCCTTGACTCCTCCCAGAATTATGCCTCTTTGAATATGCAAATAAATATAAATATCCACTGAAATTCAGCGTTTTGTGAAAAGACAATGGCAAAAGCCTGGGAAATAAAGACGAATTTCAGCAAATGCGAAGTGGAAGCAAGGAAAAACGTACTATTTGTTGGCTTAAGCAGTGGTATAAGCAACAAAAGCATGGTGGAGACACTGGAAAGTTCAAGTTCAGAAAGTCGCACAGTCCCCGAGATGAAAAAGAAGTGGTCAGATATCACAGTCATCATGTAAATGCGAGTCGGAACCCATTGTTTGTTTATTCTGTTTAAGACGATATTACAAAAGCTGACCCCCGTGCTATGGTCAGGTGGTGATTCTGCTGCTGTGCTGAGCCCGTCATTGGATTCTGGCTGCACACACACCTCTGCCTCAGAAACCACTGAGCAACCATCCGGCTGTGTGCAGATGGACGCTGTTCCGAGTCACAAAATATATTAGCAGATGCTGTAAAAGATGTGGCCAATGAACTAAGGAATATAAGGGCTGTACTATGTGATATAGACCATAAATTAAATGAATTGGTTAAATAATAAATGCTGCATCTGATTACATGTTTTTACATTCTGCTAATTACATTCAAAGGATATTGTAACGCTGTCCAATTTGACTGATCACTAGGTGGGTCAGAGTCAGGTTCATCATACAGTGTCTCTTCAGGTATGGCAATCCACGATTGTGTTCCACATTATATATGCAGCACGCTACATGCTCGCAAAATGCGGCATACGATCTGTGTACTATAGAGCAGTACATTAATAGAGTGGAAATGCTTTCTATTTACATAAGTAAATTCATTCTCCGAAGTCACCTTTTTAGTGTAACCAAGTGTTACAACAGATCGATTCTCTGCTCTTTATCCTTAAAATGACTGCTTGCCTTTTGCCGCACTAATTGGAAAAAGCACCTGCGACTATGTGGAGCTGCCATTTTTATAGGCACTCCTGTTACTGTATATATGATGTAATGCCTGCTCATTTCATCTTTTGGTGATTCATCCCTGGTTGATGTAACTTGTCCAGATCCAGCACTACTGCAATAGCAATGTGTGTGCAGTTGACCGCTCCAATTACATTTGGAAAACCTGATGTTGCTGCAAATTTCTCTTTGATGTTACCCAATTCAACTGCAGTGTAAGGAAATCTTATATATCTGAATGACAAGCAGATAATACCATCCTATACCGCTGGCATGGCATGACTCAGTGATAACTGAGAAATACCCGATCATTCAGCAAGTTCATATTGAAAAGCTCCTGTGGCTAAAAACCTGATAGTGGACAGAACTTGCAAAACAGCTGGTAGAGTCTGCCCTTGTAAAGCTGGTGCCAGCTCAGCACACAGTTCCAAGAGGATAGCCCTTGGAATTCGAAATCAACTTTGAAGCCATTAATGATCATCTATTAATACGTGCTTTCTTCTAATTCTTCCATTTGCAATGTCTTCTAACAATGCTGAAGCAGCCGTGGTAGTTGGAATAGTTTGTCCATTCCGTGCACCATTATATTGTTACAGAATAATTACAATCAAGAGAATTAAATGTGTAAACGATATGCAATTAATTTTGGTGTATTTGATAAAACCTGCATCATAGATGTGAATCTAACAAAGAAAAGCAGACCTCAGAAACAGTAGCACTGCTTTGACGCTGGGTACCGCCAGTTTGCAAAACCGAACAGAAAACATGCATACGCCATGTGTTGTGCTGCCATGAGAATGTGCATGGCTTTACACCAAGTTTAGTTTTTATATATCGCAATGTGAGCATGGAAACGGGCGTACACACCATTTATGCATGAGGCCTCTGGTCATTATGTACATATTTACTGTATATTCCTCCCGTGTTAAAACTATATCCGGTTTCTTATAATGAACTAAAACTTTGGAATGCATCTACTGCATTAATTGAGATATTTATATACATTTAAAGTAAAGAAAACCAGCACAACCGCAACGTGATGGTGGGACAAGTTTGGAGCTGATGCCTGTCTTGATGGCAGCTGGCATCTATCATGAAATGACCCTCAGAAGAAAGAAAGTGTTGACTTCTGTAAAATTATAGTTGCATAAGCAGTTTTGTATTGTATGATTTTAATTTATTCTTTCATAGTACATTTCTCTGAAGACAGGCTCATAGTGCTTATGCTGATTTATAAATATGAAGGTCATGGTGAAGGTGAACCTTATTATATCTGCACAAGAAATTCAATTGATTGTGTGAGTTACAGTTTAATAGGTAAAAGCTTCAGAAAAGTTCAATAGAAAGCCTACAGTAAGATATTCAACATACTGTAGAAGTGGGTGCAGGGTATGATGGCACAGCCATTAGTGCTTTTGCCTCACTGATTCAGCTTTGTGATTTTAGATTCCACGCCATGGAGTTTCAAGGTTTGTGAGCTTTTCTCTGAGTTTTCTACTTCATTCCATTTGATAATTTGTGATACTAAACTGGCACCATTTGAATGTAGGTGTGTGTATGTGTCTCTGTGAGAGTAAGTGAGTGAGAGCCATGATGGAATTGTGTGGACTCCTGCCTTATACCCAGTGCTGTCAAAATAGGCTCAGACTTCCATGATTCTGAATTCTCATTCATGACTGTCCATCAATCCAACGATGACACTGCCTATCTATTTGTCCATCTCTGATTAATGGAAGGAAATGCCTGTGCAAAACAGATGTTGAAATTGGTTGTAGTGAGAGTACGCAATCTTCAATCACACCGCTTCACTTCCTGTCGGGACTCCACATGGCAAGCCATATGCAGGACGACGAGGGGCAACAGGACCCTTGGTGGGATGGTAGGGGTTTTTGAGTCAGTCTTAGTCAGGACCTCAAATCTCACCTTAGCACCACGGGTGGTCCTACAAGGAGTATACGACTCCAAATGGCATTGCTGGGGAGTCATTGATCGCACAGACCACTCCACCACGTTAGGACACTGACTCAGTGGAAGGTTGGCAATTCTACGTTTTAGATCCAACTCCCATTCTGGAGGACCACAGTGGCTGCAGGTTTTTGATCCAATCCAGTAGCTTAGTTAGAAGCCAATCCTCACCAATAGCGGAACTTGTTTTCAAGGCTTGTTCGTGTCTTAACTCTATCATGTCAGTTCATTCTTAAATCATAGATTTTATTTTCCTTTCTAATGATACACGTATCATCCAAGTGACTTGAAGCCTAAAATGGATGAGTAATGTTCAGTTCTTCACATTCTTTTCAGTTTTCTTCTGAGTACTTATTAAAGCAAATAGTGAATGATGATAATAATAATAATAATAATAACTTTATTTATGTAGTACCTTATCATACATTTACATGAAACTCAAGGTGCTTTACACGGATTACTGAACAAAAACAAAGACATATCACATTTACTTGGATTATTACTATTAATTAATACTATGATCATTTTCAATGTAAGTATACATACATGATCAACCAGGTACTTTTAAGCAAAATTTAACCGATAAAGTGCAAAACAAGATTTTCTAATTAAAATATTTATACATTAAGGTTGATAATAGAACAACCAAATCTAATTCGTATATAAAAATAAATATATACAGTAAATATCTACATTTTACCTTGGCATATGTACATTGCTGCCCACTGAGTAGAAACAGTTTGATATTATTAAAGTTAATGAAAAGATACAAAAGCAAATAAAACAGTCCATAGCAGTTTCAGTTGATTTATGTGAATACATGTGGGTGGAAATGCAGACCAGCTATGTGGTGAACTGCTGGCTCCTCTGTCATTTGCATCTTATTGCTAATAAGGAGCAGTTAAAACAATGCATACAGCTGTTTAAGACTAAAATAAGCAATTAAGGGTTCAAAATCTTAACAAGCGAGACCACTAAAATGAAAAAATTGTCACCTGAGCAATAAGTACATCATCAGCAATGGATAATTTCTCATGAAGCCATTTAGTTGGAATAAAAACCTGAAGCCATTGCAGCCCCTCAAGACTGACGTGGTTCAGCCCTGATTTAAAGGGTCTGTGTCTTAAATAGAAAATCAATTAAATGAAATTAATTAGCAAAAAAAACTGGTCACTAATTAAGAAAATAGTTAGAATGAAAACCTGTAGCCACTGTTGGCCACCCCTGTTCTACTTTATATTCGATTAAATAAACTTTATTAATCCAATGGGGAAATTCAAATGCATACAACAGCAGAAACATAAAAAAACAAGGATATAGACTCACAGGACAGATAATACAGCCAATCAATCAATCAATAAAAATAAACTTTGGTTATCGATGTTAACCATAAAAAAGTAAATAATAGCAAACATCAATGAAGACAAACATGGAGCTGCTGTTGCAGGCAGCCGCTTGTATTATGGAGCAGTATCATACATACATACAGTAAGAGTGTTAAATTAACTCATATGGTATTAATTTACCCCTTAATATACAGTATATATGTATATATATACATATATATACTGTATATATGTGTATATATATATATATATATATATATATATATATATGGAAAGAATGTCTGCAGGTATGCACACATCAAGTGCTAATTTAACTCTGTCAGTTTTGCTGTACACACATTCTCAAACCCATGTAATTACATTCATAGTCATGGAGGGCCAAAGCCTATCATAACAGCACTGGACACAATGAAGGGAACAGTGCCGGTCTGGGTGCAGGTCTATTTAAATCAGCGTTTCTCAACCAGTTAAGTATTTGCGACCCGAGTTTTCATAACAGTTTTAATCGCGCCCCCCTAACGTTTTTTTGGAAGGAGTCCACTAATACCAATTGGTTCTTTTTTTAATTTTAGATATATCATAGATGCAAATTTTAACTTTTATCGATATTTGTCTAACTCTATTATCTATTTTTCTAGTATCCTAATGTAGTTTAACTTAATTTGTTTTGGTTTCAATAGATGTATTTTTCATATTTTTGATTCTTGTTTTCTTTTATTCACATCTTCGCGCCCCCCTTTTTGTTACTTTGCGCCCCCCTAGGGGGGCCCGCCCCACAGTTTGAGAACCACTGATTTAAATGAACAAACACCCACTCACTGGGGCCAATTCAGAGTTGCCAGTTAATCTAACCTGGGTGTCTCTGGTGATATGGGATGAAAAGCGGAGTAAAGATAGGAGGAGAACATTAAAGCTCCAGAAAGGAAACAAAAGGGTGTGGGAATTGATGTTGGATCCATGAGGCAGCAGGGCTAACCATTGTGCTACCATGCAATCCATAAAACAGCAACATGAACAACAGGGACTAGTATAGGGTGGTCCAGATCTAATTATGCAATTTTCATTATGCTATAACAACGTGCAACGCAGGATGTTGGAGGAATTTGGACTGCCTGCAGTGCATAGGAACACGATCTCCCAAATCAACACAATGTTTGACCAGACTGGTAGCACCAATCAACCGAAATTGTATTGTTTTCCTGCATTGCATTAAGAGTTGCATAATTAGATCTGGACCACCCTGTATTTATTTAAATATATGCTAATAGAAACATCTTTATATTGGGTAACAGCTGTTCCTAAAAATTGAATTCAGGTAACAGCAATTTAATAAACAGCAAAAATTATTAATGTAAGACGTATCAAGTTAACAGAAGCTATGACCTGTTGAAAACTGAAGAAAACAAACAGTTAATGACATTACTGGGGAAAATTTAGTGTCTAAGGAATTATAAGATGGCATATCTAAAACACCACATACTAACATCAAATGGCTGCTTTCTCCACCCCATGAATCATACAACAATGGTGCATTATGTGCTAGCATCAACAATTGCTGTAAAATCCCACAATGATCCATTGATATGTCTGTTACTATCCATGCTGACACAATTTTCCTCCTTTGATTTGATAAATACACTACCAATTAAAACAATCGATTGAGTTACCAATGCCTAGGTAACTTTTATTAATAACATTGCAACAGCCTCCTGGCCATGAAGATTCACACTGTACAACATTCACAAGATCAGATGGTATCTAACAGAATATCCAACCGAACGTCTTGTCCAGGCACTGGTCACATCACACTTTGATTACTGCCACTCCTAAACCGAAGCAGAACATCTTACTTTCAACCAGCCAAGAAAGGCGCATGTCACTTCTCTTTTCAGGTCACGTCACTGGCTCCCTGTAGCAGCACACATCAAGTTCAAGTCGTTGATGCTTACCTACAGTAGAGAGCAGTTAGTGGTTCAACAACTTGCTTATATGGAGGCTCTCATTAGGTTCTATGCTCCTTCTCTGCCCATTGAAGCCTACTAATGAATGCCTTCTGGTGATATCACCTCCATATACTTGTATGAAAGAGTTGCCCTCCTTCATTTGAAAAGCAGACTCCCATAGTGTGTTTAAGAAGCATTTGGAGACTTTCCCCTTTTGTGAATGTCTTCCTAATTGCTGATGGTGTTGATGCTCTGTTCTTTTGTAGCTACGTACTTTCCTTCCTTCCTTCCTATTATACAGTATCCATCCATCAGTCCATCTATCCATCTGTCCATTGTAGCAGTAGGGGCACTATCGCTCCCTTGAACCCTCAGGTACCACGTCAAACACCAAGTAAAAGTACAATAATTATTTATTTATAATAATTATGTGCACTAAGCACCCTCCACTCCACACTATACTCACAAATAACCACAATACTAAATCAATACTCAGTCCTCCACTACCAGACGCGTTGTCCTCCTACTACCCAGTTCACCTCGCCGTCTGGGAGTTCCCACAGTCCTTTTATAGTTCACGACCCGGAAGTGCTCCTTAACCTGCAGTCCATGTGACTTCCTAGCACTTCCGGGTCAAATCAAAACTCTTCTTTCTTCTTCAGCCCGGAAGCACTTTATTCCTTCCGTCCTCGTGACCTACAAGTACTTCCGGGCTGTAGGAACACCAAATGTCTCTGTGCCTCCCTGCAGCGTCCCCTGGCGGCCCTGACGTTATCCAGCAGGGCTGTGTATTACAACTCCAAAGTCCATGATGCCCTGCTGGAATTCGGGGCATCTCCACATTGCAGGGAGGGCTCCATCTGGCGGCTTGGGGGTCTTGGCCGGGATAAACTGCCGGGCATAGTCCACACCATCCATCCACCTATCCATCTTCCTGAGCCGCTTATCCCAGGGCAGGGTCACAGGGCAGCTGGAGCTTATCTCAGCAATCATATGACACAAGGCAGAAATAACATCTCTACAGGGTAAAAGTCCATTGGAAGATTAACACACACAAGCACAAGCTAATTCAACAACTCCAGTTCACCTGACCTCAGTGTCTTTAGACTGTGGGAAGGAACTGGAGCACGTGACGGAAACTTTCATGGACAAAACCCTGGATGTATGTAAGTCCATTGCAGGGCACTGTCATGCACACTACCAAACTCACTAATACTTGTTAAAGTTGCAGTCACCATGGAACCTATGCTGTCAGATATTTCAATATTTTTACTGTTCATATTAAATTGACCCTAGTGAATGTGTGTTTGTGGGCATTGGACTGGCACCATGTCCAGGATTTGTTCCTGCTTGCTGTTATAGGCTCCAGCTTCATCAGGATATGCAGGTTTAAAAATTTAATGGATGGATGGACAATATGCATAGGTGAATTGCAATGCAATTTACAATATCATTTATTTTTGTATAGTCCACAATCACACGAGAAGTACCACAGTGGGCTTTAACAGGCCCTGCCTTTTGACTGCCCCCCAGCCTTGACTCTCTAAGAAGACAACAAAAAGCTCCCAAAAAAAACCCTAGTAGGGAAAAAATGGAAGACCCCTTTCCAGGTAGGTTGGGCGTGCAGTGGGTGTCAAAAAGAAGCGAGTGAATACAATACAATACACAGAACAAAACGCAAGTAATCCTCAATACAGTATGCACAGGTGAAATAGACACTTTCCTCTATCCAGTATTACAGGAATTATCAACATTGATAAATTAGCTTTTGGAATATTGTGTAGACAACTGGACATATCCAAGGATGGACAGCTAGGGCAATGTTGAAAATGAGCCAAAAAGATAGGGAAAAATGTGTAAAATAGTATAAAAATGTGTTTTGCTCCTGGGCATCCCTAAAGGTTTGGTGAAAATGAGGCATTCTTTTGTTAAAAATTAACCATGCAGATGTTAAGAAAGTGGCCCAATCATCACCCTGTCAGGAAGTTCAAATGGCAACGGCAATAAATCTTTCTCCCCTCCTGACAAGCCCGACAGAAATCAAAAAGGCAGATGGAATGCTGTATGAGTAGCTCCCCCAATTTAATAATGAGGAAAATTAATCAGCTGCAGCTCGAGATTGGAGCAGCTAAAATCCTGTGGTGTGCACTCTAATGTAATAGATGAAGGCTGTCAAACCTGGGCCGACGCATTCCCTGTGGTGGCCTTGCATATTTTTTTTTTCTCGCCCTTTTTCACATACTCATTCACTTTACCTTTCAGCTTTGCGACGACTTTGTGTTGTGAAAAAAAAAACAGATCCATTTGACAGCTTTCGATGCTTTAAAATAAAAAAAAACACACACACAGAGGCACAGGCACACATGTGGAGACCCGAATGAGAGAAAACACAAAAATTATGGCTGTCTGCCTGAAGCTCCATTTGATAAGGGGACAGCAGCCTGCTTGGGTTTCCACTTTTTCTCCTCTCTCCCTGGGTTAATTAAATGAATCGTGTTGCCTACTTTTTTTGGTCCAATTATTGCACTAAGGAAAGAGGAACAAATCAGCATAGCGGGTCACTTTTTCCCTTTTCATCATTCTAATTCATCCGAAACGCCAGGGATGCACATCTATTTTCAGTGTCTGATTTGCACCTTGCATTTACTGAACGCAGCGTGCTGCCAAAGTGTATTTTATTCTCTCTGGTAAAGGTGCTTAAATGGTGTCGTTTTTATCTAGGAAACAACTGCACATTTGTATTCATTTTTCCACATACATTTCATATGTTTTTCTGTTACACAGTGTAATTTATTAATTTTTTCCTGTCCAAAAAGTGGCATGATGGCACAATGGTAGGTGCTGTTTCAGTGCATCTTCATGACTTGGGTCCAATTGACCACTTGGTTAGTTTGTGTGGAGCTGGCATGTTCTCCCAGTGTACATGTGAGACCTCTCAGATACTCTCATTCCCAGCTTGATCGTGACGATGTCACTTTTACATCAAGCAGTGACTCTAAATTAGCAAAATATGAGTGAGTGAGGCTGTGTGCCCAGTTTTAGCCTGATTGGTTCCTGGTTTGCACTCAGAGTTGCCAGAATAATTCCCCAGCTGCCGTGATGCTGTCCTAATAAAAGTCGGAAAAAGAAAATCAAAGAGAGGATTTATTCAAATTTAAAGCACCAGCGTGGCCTTCAAAACTTTTCTGTATTTTTTTCTCAGTTGACACCAACCGAGGGAACACACATGTCCAACTGAGAAATGTTGGGTGGCAACTGGGTTGCCCCTTTAAATAAGCAATAGGTTCAAAAGAGACAGGCGTTTGATGTTGCTAAACAGAAGGGTAAGGCAATCACGCCTGGAATACTCAATAAATCAAAAATAGGCCACACTGCTTAGGAAGGAGTTTGTCTGGTGGCATGCTCATCATGCAATGAAACAACCCCTGACTTTATAGTCATTGGACCGGAAGGAGTGGAATCAGTTGTCCTGACTGGGTGGTTTCTCTGGGCTGTGGGTGAAAAAAATTGTAAGCAACAGTGCTCCTCGTGTCCCGTGATTACCTTGGATGAGCCTGCAAGATGACCCTCTGATGTGCATGCATGACACGGTTTATCTATTCATTCCACTATCTATTCATCCATCCACAAATATGTATTTCATATCGTACCTTTCACAGTGGGAGCAGTCACTGAGAAGAATAAAATAATTCCCACACAAATCAAATTTAAATAGTTTGCTTCCTGGAGAAGAGGTTACCAACCACTGCCACTGCTGTTCTTTACTTCTATCAGGTTCTTATCTCACTTTTTTGATGAGACAGTTCTAAATCTTTTTAATTAGACTATCTGGAAATAATGAGATGTGTAGTCTTGTTCACACAGAAACATGAAATGATTTAGGGTCCAAGATCCCCAAAACCCCATTTAATATCATCAGATGAAGTAATGCAAAGGAATGAATAGGCTCATGCTTCTGTCACTCTGGTGGGCCTCCATCACTCACTGGTCATAATACATGACATTTACTGAAGTGCAGTACCAGTGCAGTTACCTGAAGGTGGAATCACCCTGGACCATCACAGCTCTGGGGTAAGAAGGGATGTAGTTTCCAGTAATTCCTAAATATCCTTCTCTTACACTTACTTCAAATCCATCCCCATAAGGTTCATGGTACACTCACACAATTTAAACATATATGTGACGCAGTGGTCATGACAGCTCTTTCACAGACCCAATGTTCTGTCTCTGTCTGTATCGAGTATACAAGCTCACCTCATTCTTAGATTGTCTTTTTTTTCAGTTACTTTATTTTCCCTCCTACATCTTAAATATGCCCATTGGTTCCTGCCTTGTGTTTTATTTATTGGGTATCTTCTGATCCCCATTATCCTGACCTGCATTTATCAGATCTGATAACATTATGCTATTTACTTTGCAGCAGACATAAAGTATGTTTGTATTATATACATAGAGACACAGACGATACACACTCAATGAGCAAATTTTTAGGTATACCTTGGGGCGACCAGGGGGTGCACCAGCTCCCCAAACCCAACTCCAGCAGACATCAGGCACAGGTCTTTGCAACATACAAGGCTTTATTTCAGAGGGAAATGCTTTTTACCCGTTTCCCACCAGCACCAAGCATAGCACTCTCTTTTCTTTTCTCTTCTCTTCTTCTTTTCTCTCTTTTCCACCTCCACCCTTCTGGCAAGCTTCGTCCTCTTCCTCCCAGCTCTGGCTCCAGAAGTAGTTCTAGTTGGTTACTTTTAAGCTGCACCCAGGAGCACTCCAGTTGGCCCTTAAGCATGTTCCACAAGTAGTCCCAGGTGTGGCTGAGGCCTGATGTCTCCACAGCTCCCTATGGCGACATCCACGGAACCCAAAAGGGCTGCAGAGAACTCCCATGAAGCCCTGCAGAAATCCGTGACACCACAGCAACCCAGGGATCCCTGGTCCTTCTACAATATTAGCATCCTGGCCAGGAAGGGTTCCCGGCCATCCGTGAAAACCTGTACACTTGCTTATCATCAGCCAATCATGTGGCAGCAGCACAATGCAGATAACAGGTCAGGAGGTTCAATTAATGTTCACATCAAACACCAGAATGGGCAAAAAATGTGATTTCAACTGTGGCATGATTGTTGGTGCCAGACAGGCTAGATTGAGTATTTCTGTAACTGCCGATCTCTCAGGATTTTCACACTCAACAATCTTTCACTTCTGACAGCCAAGAACAGAAAACTGGGGTTGCCATGGTTGCACCAAAACCACCAAAACTGGACAGCTGAATAATCGGAAAATGTAGCCAGATCTGATGAATCTTGATTTTTGATGAGGCACACAGGTCAAAATTTGGAGCAAACAGCATGTACCCATGCCTGCCTTGTGTCATCAGCCCAGGCTAGTGGTGGTGTAATGGTGTGGGGATTGTTTTCTTGGCACACTTTAGGCCCGTGAATATTGATCAGTCTTTACTTGAATGCCATGGCCTCTTTCAGTATTGTAGCTGACTATGTGCATCCCTTCATGGCCACAATTTTTATTGGCTACTTCCAGCATGAAAATGCACCATGTCACAAAGCAAAAGTCGTCTCAAATTGGTTTCATGAACATGACAATGAGTTCAGCGTTCTGCAGTGGCCTTCCCAGTCACCGGATCTGAATCTGATAGAACGTCTCTGGGATGTGGTAGAACAGAAGATTCACAGAATGTGCGTCTGTCAAATCTGCAGAAATTATGTGATCTAATCATGCCAACACTGAGCAGAATTTTAAAAGAATGTTTCTGATAACTTGTGGAATCCATGCAATGAAGCATTTGGTTTGGAGCAAAAGGAGTGTTGTGATGTGAGATTTTGCATATAACTTGATAAATGTTTTGTATGTCTTTATTTGTAATTTAGGCAAAGCAATTTAATTTAGTGTTACTTTGGTGAGAGGTAGTCGTGTTTGACCCCCCCGTTTACGACTAATTTTACGACAGGATTTGGGGGTGTGTGTCTTAAACCAGTTTGATGAGTATTTCTCTGCTAAAGTCTTTTAACCCCCCTGCAAGGAAGCCAGGATGTTTAACATATGGTCTTGGGGGATTGCAGGTGTTAAGATGTACTATTTCCCCCATTGGTCTGAGATATGGCTGTCTGGATTGGCTGTAGGGGCTGGATAGAAAACCTATAAATTTGCTTGCTCAACCACATTCTCTCTCTCTAACCAACATATGATGAAGAAGCATCTTCTCTTGCTAACCTGTGATGATGTAGAATTATCTTTCTCTTGCTAACAACTGAAGAAGACCATCACACCATGAACTGAAGACAACACAATCAAGAGCACAGCTTCTGCCATTTTGAACAGACATGTGGCTGAAAGCTGAGCACCAACGATGCCTTAACTAGAGACATTTTAAGTAACTACAAGTCTGTGTGCCACCTGAATTACACATCACCATTTTATCAGGTTGTATGGTTGCCAATATTCAAATGAACTTTGCATTTTGTTATTATTTTTGAATATTATCAGTGATACATTATTTTATGTGTAACTTAACTCCTGCTTGTCTTTTTACTACATCTGATTGCCTGAGGTTAATAGATATAGAAGGGAAAGTGGGGATAAGTTATATACAGTGGTAAGTCTGTGAGATTAGGCATTCTAAGGCTACATATTAATAATACAATAGGGGAAAGTAGAGCAATATATATATATATATATATATATATATATATATATATATATATTACTAAGTATTAGTATAGTGGTCCTAAGAACTTACTCAGTGAATGCAGATGACACCTTGGAGTGTGAGCATAGACGATGTACTAGCTGGGGACATATTGCAGGTGACTGACCTACATTGTTAAGAATTTACTCTACATTTTTTTATCTTAATAAATCTTCAAAGTAAATTATGTGCCAAAGTAACATTTATATACCAATGAAATGGGTACTGAATAAGTAACTCGTTAATAGGCCACATCATTATTTACTTCTTACTAACACAAACAAATAAAAGTCTGGGCATCATGTACAATTATCTATTGCAAGTAATTTATTACTTTTGTTAGTTACAAAACACTATTGGGATTCCGTATATTGATAATTTACACAATTTTACATTTCTGTTAAACCAAAGAACTTCTAAGTCACATAGCTTACAGTGCCTTTGATGTCCAGACGAGGAGCAGAAGTGATGGCTCTGATTTACAAATTGGCTAAAATGAAAGCAAGTTATCACAATAAGTTTCTTTCAGGGTGATGTATGGAAGCCATTCTGTAACATGCTCTGCTTTCTAATGGCATGAAGCTTACTTGCTATATTTGGGAGAATGGGAGACAGAGAAATCAAAATAGTTCAATACATAATGAACATTTAAGCACAATATTTAAATATTTTTACAGTTAATGCCCTTAAGTAGGGAAAATGGCCTTTTTACTAAAGAAACTACACACTGAGACATGATGTACTATTTCTGGCTAGTCATGGGTATAAACGAAGGACATACTGGGTTGTATCTTTCTGTCTCCACATCAGTGTAATCGGTTACTGTCTAGGTTAAGTCAGGTAGGCGTGTTAATAAAAATTAATAATAATTGATTACATCTCTAGAGCACTTTTTTCTCATTACTCAAAGCACTTTTCATAGATAGAAGGGAACCACTTTAACCACCACCACCTGGCAACCATTCTTGTGCCAGTACTCTCACCATACATTAGCTCTTAGGTGGTGAAGGGGTGAGTGAGAGAGATAGCCAATGAGAGACATGGGATAATTACGGGACCAAAATGGACAAGGCTGTGATGTGCAGTTTTGCCAGGACACCACTCTTTTTGAAAGATGCCCAAGGAACTTTTAATGACCGCAGAAAGTTAAGGACCTCAGTTTTATGTGTCATCCCAAAGATGGCTCCATTTTCACAGCTCAGTGTCCCTGTCACAGCATTGGGGGAATTGGGATCCACACACAGACCACAGCGTTAAGTCTCCCTGCTGGCCTCACCATCACCTCTCTTGAAATAGCAACCCCAGCTTTTCCTTAGGTGATCTCCCATACAAGTACTGAGAACATGCTTAGCTTCAGGTGGATGACCTGTTCTGAATCACATGTGGCAAGGCTGTTGTCCACCAAATTCATTTCTGTCACTTTGTACCACTTAGTTTGGGGTACTGAAGAGTTTATATGCCAGATGTTCTTTCTGACACCATCCTGTTTTATTCACTTTTAATGACAGCACCAGTAGAATAGGAACATTGGGCACCTAACTCCATTGTCACATTGATGGATCCAGTGTTCTGGACTTGATGCTTCTGGGATAGGCTCTGGCCCCTCTGTGACGCTAAACTAGATTAAGTGGCTTTTAGAATATTATATTATGTTATGTTATTGTCATAGATACTATAATAAGAGCACAAGACTTGGGGCACCACCGGGTGGACCCCAAGTAATTGGCACATTAGAAAAGCCAAAAAATAAAGAACAAATTAAAAATGGTTTTGGCCAGTGAGCTGGTCATCATATACATCTTAATCAGACAGGAGTCACAGACTGATTGGGGACTTGCATTGTCACCAGCTCTCTTATATCCCAGGGCCGGAAGGGGCTCGACTTCCTGTGGAAGCAGAAGTGACGTCACTGGTCCCTGTGCCTCCTATGTTCAGTTCTGAGGGCAAAAGAGGGAAATGAATAAATGACAGCGCCAACCCGGGACCTGGGGTGGAATTACAAGTAGCATAAAAGCCATGTTATGTTTCAGCCAGAATCCATTCCCAGCTTGTGTTCTAATTCCTGGTTTATGCCTTTTTTGTTCATTTTTGATTCTTTTGTCTATGTTGATATTGTTACATTCGTATTTATTTGTATTCTGTGTTTTTTATTAGTTTTGGGCATATTTAATTTCTACAGTATGTGTCTATACTTGTTCTGTTCCATGCATTTTGTAGGTGGATCCCCAAGAGGCGGGGCCATCTATCTAACTCAGTCAAGGAACAGCCCTCAAGTCTATATAGACTGAGGAAATATACAGTCCTTTGTGGTTCATTGAATGTGCTTGGTGGTGTCGGTGAGTTCATGTGATTATTGATGTGCACTTGTGGATTTTTTAACTTCTATCCTCTGTTTTTGGCTTTGCCTTCTGGATTTCTGCTTTTGGAACTCATTTGCATTTGATTGCCTTTGCTGTTTAAGGCAACTCCTGGAACTTTTGTGCTCTCTGGAGCTTCCAGTTTCAGGGTATTTTTTGTAAAATAAGTATTTATAAAGTTTCTTTGCTACTTTTTCCTTCAAGCCAAAGGTTGATGGATCCTTCCACTTGTGGAGCTGTTTGTTACAGGTTTTGGTACTTGGTGCTTAGGAACCCTCTAGTTCTTGACACCATGAAGATGGCTCCTACTAATGCATGTGTGATAGTATACATATTATAATAAAAATTATAACATGGCCGTTTTAATGAATTAGTTATGTAAGTGCCTCACAGGATGGATGGGTATCCCGACCAGGAGAGGAGAAGGTTCCTTACCCATACGGGAGGCCCCAAGTGGATGGACAAGCATTCCTACTGGACATGTTGATAGCACCTTCTATGGCCAGGACGAAAGAGAAGGACAGGGAAGACCTGACTATAAGGGATGTTCATTCCCCCAAGACTCTATGGTAGCATTCAGGATATTGGCACCCATTCAGACACCAGCAGGGAATACTGGGAATTGTAGTCCAGTAATGCAGCCCTGCTGGGGTTCATGTGTGTCGCAAGAGGGTGCTGCACAGAGATACACTCCATGGTATGGGCAAAAGTATTGGCACTGGAAATACTCCTGGGTCCTCAATAAAGGGGGCCACAATGCCTTGTCCAGGAGAGTTGGAGCTGGGAGTTAGGAAGGCAGCACTCAGTTGGAGGAGAGCAGTGCGGTAGAGGGATGAGAGGAAGGGAAGGAGAGAAGAAATGACTTGTTTTGTGCTTGTTATTACAAGGTATTTGTAATAAGCACCCTTTATTTTTTTGTGTTTTGGGGTTTGGTGCCCTCTGGCGCCCCCTAGCCTTTGCAACATCTGTTAATGTAACTTATGGTTTTGTGTAATGTGAGTTCCCACAAACTCCCTCCAGAATAGCAACAGATTTCATGGGATGTTATGAAGGCATGTTCCATCTTGTCCTGTTTTAAAGACTGCATATATTAGATAGTAATATGAATTTAACTTATGCTTAATTCCATTAGGGACACTTGCATTGTTGATCTATTTATCTGTTTTTTTTTTTGTATTATCTGTCTACTCATTTATTTTCTTTGTAATTGTAAATCTTTTACTTTGTTTAACTTCTCGTAAAGAACATTTCAGCATCTGTCTTTTCACGAAAATGTGCCATGTCAATAAATGTTGTTATTTCTGGATATTTTTAAACCTGAGCCTCCCCTGTGTCCTATTCTATCCTTTATTAGTGGCTAGCTTTTCAGTTTTTGCGGTTGTTCTATTAATGAGTATGCCCTAGATATTTGATCAATTATCTGTCCCACAACTAAGTTAACTGACTATTTAGATTCATCAGCCATCTGTAATGCTCATTAAAAGCGAGCTTAGCTAGAAACTTTATGTCAGTGCAGAATTTCAAGTCCAGTGAGGATTTGGGGAAGAATAAAGCCATGGCAGTTTCACGCAGTGTAAAGCTGTGCAAAGATGAAGCGTCTTTGCTGGGGTGTTCTGTTTATAGGAGGCTTCCTTCTGTTTTGAAAACGGGCCTTTAAGACGTAAGCTCTTTTACAGCAAGTATCCACTTCAGGCCAGTTGATATTCACCCTTCTGAAATGAGAAATAAACAGTGACAGTGGCTATTCTGTTATGAAAAACATTTGCTGACTATTACAGATAATCTTCTGTGGGTTTTAATGAGAGAGATTACTGTAGGTGAAATACATTTTCAAATCAAAATTGAATTTCATGCTGCTTTATCTGCCGAAGGTCATTATGTGGCCTTCAAATCTTATAAATGTAACAATCACAATGGAACCAATTAAATATGGGACTAATCCATGTAATTTGGCAATAATAATAAAAAGGAACCCTTTGTATAGTTTATTTAAATCTCTGCAGTGCAGCAACATTATGAAGAAATATGGTCTTAACACGACATACCGTATTTAGCATAAAAATTGAAAAAGTATTAAGTTTTTTAAATGTTTTTTTCATCTCTAAACTTCTTGTTCTTCTTTCGGCTCCTCCCGTTAGGGGTTGCCACAGCGGATCATCTATTTTTCTTATCTAAACTATTACTACTTTATTTAATTATTGTCTTCTTCCTGAAGTTTTCTGCTTAAATCTGTTTTATTAATTACCAATAAATGCGCACTGCATGATAACGCATAGTGAGTACCCTTGACTTGAGCATTCCTAGTTTTCCTACTTTTTTTCTGTACGTTTAGCATTCTTTTGCTTAGAGGTTGATGCGCTTGCCGCTTCCTGAGCAGCTCTTCTCTTCTCCACCCTAGCAGCCTGTTTCTTCTCTTCTTTCGTCGGCATCTTTTCGCATTAAAACTGATTAAGTCAGTGTTTGTGTTGCAATTACTTAGTACGTTTTCTTTAATTTTTCACATAAGCTGGCACTTAAGTCTTCAATTTGCCTCAAGAATGATTTAAGATGTGAAGAGGTAGGGGGGGGAAGTGACGTTGAAGGTGATAGGGATGAGAACGGCGCCCATACACATGCGCCGCATGGCCGCCCTGCTGCCCGCTACTGAGAGTTGATTCTACAATAAAATTAAATAAAAATAAAAACAGGAATAACCTTGGAGATCAATCATCACCACGGAAGCAGATAGAAAACGTCACATAGTATATGTGTACCAAATTTTAGGTCAAATGGTTTGCAAGCTACAGGTGATTTCAAATCCTGGACAGACAAACGAACAGCCCACGGTAGCGTATTATATAAGAACATATTTGAAAGTGATGAATGATGGTAGAGGTTTCAATGGGACTTGAGATTCTTTGGTAGGTCTTTGACACAGGAAACTGTCCAAAATGAGATGACCATTTCTCTAAAGTTTTATAAAAGGTGCTGGGCTGGGTGCCTCGGCAGTGTAGTGGTTAGTGGCGCTGCCTCTTGGATCAAACATCCTCAGTTTAAATCTCATGCTTGGACGTTGTCTGTCTGTAGTTTACATGTTCT
>JANRMT010062840.1:9004216-9049873 GCA_026402145.1 Polypterus bichir lapradei | reverse complement strand
TTATTTATCATATTTTTACCTGTGAAAAGTTTCCTGTGTCCTCTGATTTCTCTTTAGGAATCTCGGAGACTGCCTTCTACTTATATAAAAGGCATTAACACAGCTAGTGTAAACACAGACACAGGGGTTGCCCATTCTAGGGGTTTTCTATTGGAATGAGAGATCATAAAAGTGATTTTAGCTCTTTCCATGGAAGAGGATTAAAGTTGAAGTTCCAAAGTTAAACTTATTATGTTTATAAAAAAGATGAGGTTCTTTACTAAGTACAATAGAAATTTAAGTTGGAGTGCCGCTGTGGCAACATCAGCAGGAGCCTCCTTATTATTTTTCTGCTCCCTGCTGTCAATTCTAATTACTGCAATATATAATTTAATTGTGCTACCTTACAGTACAGTATATTAAAACCCTTCATTTTTGAAGCCTAACTGAAAACCACTTCCTCTGAATTTCTAATGGGGTGTCAACATATGACTGGTCTTAGATAATGTGATGGCATTTTACAGCAGAAGTCCCAAGATGTTATGTGCAATGCATTGTCGCTCATGTGATATAAACTATACTGTAAATAAGGCAAAGTGACAAAATGGTAGACAAAGAAGATGTTATATATTATAAATGAGACACCGAATGAAATGTGCCAAAATTATAAAAACAGAACTATAACAAAATTATCTAAAAACACAGAACTGTATCAGAGAAGGCTAAAATTGTATTCCAGATTTTCATTAAGTTTATTCCAGGTTGACTTTGGTTAAGCACAGCAGTTATCACTTTTTATAACCAAGATCTTCAAAATGGTCTCTGACCTGTAACTAATGCCGCCATCTTCAAGCTTGTAAGTGCGCGTGTCAAGGGTTCCCTGAGTGTCCTTCTCTGCCGTTATCCCTGAAGCACCCTCCACAATCAGCCCGATGTCATAGTCACCAAGTTCTCTTCTTTGAGTCATGACAGCTAACAATAATGACTAATTGGTTTTGTCCATCATTTTTATACATGACCTTTAAAATGATGCATTGTTGATTTTTTAAATATTGTGGCAGACAACCGGGGACCTTGCCCCACTGGGATGCCTAGAGAAGGGAAGGACCAGGAGAGAGGCAGTTCTCCCCAGGGATGCAAGAGGGCAGCCCCCCTGGATTTTATCAGGACCACGGACTTGGAGTTTGGAAGCTCAACCCTATGGAGCCCCGTGGGCGGTCCCGGAGCCAATGCCTGCAGCACATCCACCACACCAGGAAGTGCTGCAGGAAAATCATCAGGGTGCACCTGGAGCACATCCGGGTGCCATATAAAAGAAGCCGCCTCACTCCATTCAAGGAGCCGGTGTCGGGATGCAGATGACAGAGCTTGTGGGAGAGGAGTGGAGGCAGCAGAAGAAAGATATAAGAGAAAGGAGAAGAGAATAAAGAAAGGACTGAGCAGTCTTTGGGCTGTTTGGTGCACTGTACTGTGTGCAGGAGAAAACAAAATAAAATTGTGTGTGCTGTTTGGACATTGTGAGTCTGCATCTCTGTCTGCGGTGGGACCGATCCTCCACACTATCTTAATAAGTGTAGGGAAAGAACCTGCCTTTAAATAAACATGTCTCTCTCTTATTTACATGAGTGTTACTCTATTTTATCATTTAATTATCTCATCTGATCTCATTCTTGGTCTCCCTTAATCCAATGCAAGGTCAAATCTATCCTGGCAGCACTTGTGCACAAAGGAAGAAGGTGCCAGTCTGTTACAGGGCTCATTCTTGCAAACACACCCGCATTATGGATTAACCAAACCTGAGCGTCTTTGGGGGTGTAGGAAGAGAATCAGATTACCAGGAGGAAAACCCACACAGTCACAGGGAGAACATTCAGGCACAGGCTATCCACTGCACCCACTGTGCCACCATGCTTTAACTGTAGATCCCCAAATAACTAGAAATAAAGTACAACACAGACTTTTAAATATAAATTGGCAGGCTGATAGAGAGAACATGAACACAAGAAGACCTCATATAATTTATTTGTGTTTACTCTCACTCTCTTGTCCTCATATTACATCTGGATTGGCAGCAGGCCTGTTGTTCCTGTGATATTGTTTTCCGTGTCATCTTAAATTTGTAATTCGCTCTATTGCTGTCTGTCTGACACAGTTTCTGCTTCAGTCATAATAATCTAAAAAAATAGGACCAGCACTCTTTATCTACTGCACAATAAATAAAAAACAATAAGGGTAATTCTTTCCCTTCTATTTACAACATAAAATGAAGATGGGCCCTACTGCATGTCTTTAGGCTATGATCAGAAAGAGTTATCTTCAATTTATTGGATGGCACCTGTTAAATTGCAGACTTTTTGTGTTGTGTTAGTCGAGTACAAAGTGTTTGTTATTGTTTCAGTTGGTGAACTCCTGTGCATCTCCATCTCAATTAACTTTAAACACTGTCATCTGCAGTTCCTGCACTTCAATTTCTCTTTTGTCATTCGCTTACAGCAAGGGGTCCATTTAGTGAAGCTAAACTGAAACAACAGCACTGGGAAATGATGAACCAGTAATTAGATTTTTTTCTTTTTTCTGCTTTTTTTTTTGTTACCAAGTGGTAAATTTGGTTCAAGCCGTGTCTTACAGATGATGCCGACAGCAATTAACTACCCAGCGTCTCCACTCTTTGTGTGTTTTTCCTGTAACTATGGGCCTTGTAACTTGGAAATTGTTGTCTTGCCCACTAGGAATTCAACCACATATTTTCTTAACTATTATTCTGATTATTTATTATTATTTTTATTAATAGTATTATTATTATTAATAATAATAATAAATCAGTATTAATTTTACATTGCACCTTGTATAGTCAAATCAATATTCTGCAAAGCAATTACAAGTATTATACTATCTACATCAGTGTTTCTCAGTCTGTGGTTCACTGGACACCCTAGATGGGTTGTTAACTTAAGCTTACTGTAATGTTATGGGGGGCTACTGACTGCAGATTTCAGTTTTGTATTTAGTTATAGGGACATGTTGTTCCTGAGCACTGAGGAATTAAAACGACTGACATTAAAACGACAGTTCCAAACAGATGACAACCTGTTATACAATGCACAGTACACTTCATGAAGAAAGCCATCAACCATGGACAAGGACATGGATCAAATGCCACGTAGCATCACCTACTTTGAACTTCTCCAATTTCTCTCTATATATAAAATCCATTGTCTGTCTGTATGTCTGTCCACTTTTCACGAGACTTCTCTCATGGTGTTAAGTATTATAGTTCGTTTGCAGCACCGATGTATTCGCGCAAATCCGAGAGGCAGTCTGCAGGCTGAGGGGATGGGGAGGCGGGACCTCAGGAAAGTGGAGCAGAGCAGGGCCTTCCTCACTCACGCACCAGCCTCCGTATGAGTTGCTCTACCTCTCGCCACGTGTTGGAGAGTACCTTGCCTCCACTTAGCTAGCGATACCTGTTATCATCTAGAGATTGTTAAAGAGTAATGTTTAACATTTCCGTTTTTCACGAGAGAACTACTTAACGGATTTAGATCTGTTTTTTTTCTATAATTTGCTTGAGCATTCCAGTTAATTTTGCGACTTCTCTCATCCCACTAAGTATCATAGTCCACTTGCAGAAGTGATATATTTGCGCTAATCTGGGGCATAGAGGCTGCGGGCCAAGGGGAGGGGGAAGCGTGGTGTCAGGAGTCGAGAGCCGGGCAGGGTCCTATTTACTCACGCGCCAGTCTCCTCTCGCCACGTTTTTGAGTGTATCTTGCCTCAGCTTAGCTAGTGATACCTGTTTGTGTCTTGATTTTTAAAGTTTCTTATGTTTCAATACTTCGTGGGCAGATTCATCCTGAAAACCTGAAACTGACAAGAACGTTAAAAGAACATACTGAGATTTTCTGAGGGATAGACTTACTTTTACCGTAGAACCCTTTGACTTAAATTCTTTTCTTGTGTTTCAGGTCTGATTGCTGTGCAATTGGTCTCCTGGTATTTGACATCTTCAGCTACATCTTTCTTCTGGTTACTTAATTAGCAGGGTGCTGTACCGTTTGTTAGGCATTATGGATGTAAGGAGACGACAAGCAAAATGACACCTTTTTTTGGCTGACTTAAAATACAATACAATACAATTTATTTTTGCATAGCCCAAAATCACACAAGGAGTACCACAATGGGCTTTAACAGGCCCCCAGCCTTGACTCTCTAAGAAGACAGAAAAACTCCCAAAAAAACCCCAGTAGGGAAAAAATGGAAGAAACCTCGGGAAAGGCAGTTCAAAGAGAGACCCCTTGTGACGATGTGGTTTCAGCTCCATGCTCCCATCTGCTGTTCGGGAGCCCTTGAACCCAACAACGTCGATAGTTATAATTGAGATGAGCTAGACAGTGACGCAACAACATAGGAAGGGGATGATGTAAAAAGTGCAAAGTGCTTTTATTTACAATCACAAACATCAAAAACAAAGTGTTCAATTAAAGTGCAGTGGTTCCCAAAAGTCTTCATCAATAAATAATCCATAAAAGAAATATGGAGGTTTAAAAATCAAAATAGAAAAAAAAACACAATCCTTTAAAACGAGGTTAAAACGTTGCTGTAAGCAGTCCTTTAAAAACAATGACATGCCCGGTGCTTCTTCTACACTAGCGTCTCACCTGCTTCTCCCGTTTGGGCCCTACAGCAGGTGAGATGCTCTCTCTGCTGCTGTCCTTTCTTTCCTCAACACAGGTCTGGAGGTCTCCCGATCCTGGCTTCGGTCTGGCACTCATCCCAGGCCCGAGACTTGGAGTCCTTGATAACCAGGATGCTCACACCAAGGACTTCTCCACCAAGCCTCCCAAGTCCCGCTGCTTTCCTGGACTTCCACGGCCATTCGCCCTTCACTCGTCACTCCCGCTACTCGATCACTCAGCGGGAGCGACCACTACTACAACTCCTGGGTGTTGGCCTAACACCCAGGCTTCCATACAGCTGCCTGTGAGCATTCACTCGCTCGCTCACTCACTCGCTCACCCGCACCGGCTCTCTCTCTCTCTCTCGCATCCTGCTTTCTCCAGCCACCTCCGTCTTTTCATCCTCTCTTTCTTTCTTTCCTTGTTCTTTTTGTTCCTCCCCTTTCCTAGCTGACTCGCGCTTCTATATATTGAGAGGGCCATAGCAGCTGCAGCACATTAGCAGCCCCAGGAACAATCACGGATGTGGGCAGTCCCTCACCTGTGCACTTAGGTGAGAAACGCCCACACCGCAGATCGCCCTGAGATCTGCTACAGCCACCATGCCCCCTCGCTAAGCCGTGAGCGTGGTGATTATTTATTTAAAAAAACTGGCTTTACTGAGAGAGCTGTGGACCCATAACACCACACCCCTTTCCAGGTAGGTTGGGCGTGCAGTGGGTGTCAAAACGAAGGGGGTCAATACAATACAATACAATACACAGAACAGAACAAATCCTCAATACAGTATAAAAATAAATATTTTAGAAATACGTAGCAGAATTTAACAGTAGATGATATCACATAATATGATTTGGATTTGTTTATAGTCCTGGAGACCTCATCCATCATGCTGCCTCCCCCATTTGGTCATTCCATAGCTGAAACAGCGCTGGGCCAGCCAATCCGATGAAAGGACCTCTCTTTCCCATGATTCCTGCGATCCTCCATCAGGGATGATTTTACCATAGGCAGGCACAACAACTTGGTAGGTGGGCCATGGCACCAAGTGCCACATTTGAGTACCGAGAAGAGAAACAGAATAGGTGAGGGTTAGTATCAAATTATAACTATCATGTTACTAGTGCTAATGACTGACAACAGAGATGCAGTCTGTACAGTTAATCAGCAGCTCTAGTCAGGATATACTAAACTGAAGTAGTGAGTCTTCAGCCGGGATTTAAAAGCTGAGACCGATGGCGCAAAAGATTACAAAATGCAAGTTTTTGTTATGTCTTGCCTGAAGAAGGGGCCTGAGTTGCCTTGAAAGCTTGCATATTTTAATCTTTTTAGTTAGCTAATAAAAGGTGTCATTTTGCTTGTCTTTTTATTTGACTTAATAAATATTAACGTGATCCCAGCTTAGCATGACATAACTAAGTTCAGGGTTAAGAATTTTTGATGCAAATCATAAAGAAAATTACACAGTAGTAAAACAATTATTAACATGTAAATTGATCGAGCAGTCCACATGTATTTTATGGACTTGGACTTTCGGAGGTCCTCTGGGTTGTGCTTCAGTAATATGGGCTATCGGGCCTGCTGTTACAGGCTATTTAGTCCCTGTACATACAGTGAGAAAACTTGCTTCACATTGCCAGCAGTAAGTCGAACTTGTTGCCAGTGGGTGTGGGACTCTGCCAGGGCTGCCTTTTGTCACCATTTCTATTCAGAATTTTTATGCTGTGCACTGTTGAAGTTTGCAACCAGTTGTGAAGCAGCCACGGTGAAGATTACCACCTCCAAGTCTGAGATCTTGCTTCTCAGCTAGAAGAGGGTGGTATGCCCTCTTCAGATTGGGTAGGAGGTATTACCTCAAGAGGAGGAGTTTACGGGTCTTGTTAACGAGTAATGGAAAAAGGAGTGAGAGATTGACAGGCAGATCAGGGAGGTTCCTGCAGTTATGCAGATGTTGTTCCAGTTAGTTGTGGTTAACAGAGAGCAGAGCTGAAAGGCAAAGCTCTTGATTTTCATGTCAAGCTACATTCCTACCCTTACCAACGGCCACTAGCTTTGTGGTTATTGACCTAAACTACTAGATCATGGATACAAAAGATGGAAAGGTTCTTCCTTTGGAGGATGTCTGCACTCCACCTTAGAGATAGGGATAGGGTGAGGAGTGCAGACCTTTGTAGAGCTTCTGCTCTTCCACATTGAAAGAAGCCAGTTAAGATGCTTCTTGAGGTGTTTAATGTATATCCAACTGAGAAGAGACCGTGGGGGAGATTTCCCCCAGCTGGCCTTGGAATGCCTCAATAAGAGGCAATAGTTCTACACTACTGCTATATATTTTGTGAGGGAAAGCCTTCAGAGTGTAAGGAACGGGGGAGATAGAGTACACAGGACATCGTCTCCCTTGGATCACTAGATGAAACCGAAGGAGAGGAGTGTCTGGAGTGAAATGAGGAACTCCAGTTGGATCAGCTGGAGAGGTTGGATAGCAGCCAAGAGAAACCCCGTCAGAAGAGAGTTGTAGTAGTACAGCTAAAGAGAACCAGTGCCTGGGCATGGAGTTGAATGGCAGAAATTAGTGAGGAAGGGTCGAATCCACTGAATATAAGGAAGAAAGAAATGGCATGATTGGTTCATTAAAGAAATATATCTGATGAATAAAAGTGTGGAGTCCAGAGTCATGCTGAGATTCCTGACTGTGACTAATGCTTAAAGGGTGACACCTTCAAGGGCAATGCTTAGAGACAAATTCTGAGGGAGGAAAACCAGAAGGCAAATACAGGATATCTGACTTTGACAGGTAAAGATGATGATTTTTCATCCATGATGAGATGGCAGGGGGACAGCTGGAGATCTGGGCTGAAACAGACTCACACGCACTACTTACATATTTTTACCCCAAATCATTTAGGTTTTTACTTTTGCATTCTCTTTGGAACATGTAGAGTCCTTTGCAACTGCTAATTAATCAGGATTTATTTTAGTCATCATCTTAAGCAGAGTATTCTCATCTTGAAAGCTGCAGTCAGTGCTCCCATTCATCTTAATTTAATTTTTATTTTCAGTGATTTAAATAAAAGACTGGAAGAACTAATTAACTTTGTCCATTGGTATTATGTTACATTACACCTACAGTGCATTGAAAGGTTCAAGGCTACAATGATGTAAGTAAGGCAGCCAAAGCGTGATTGCATAAGAGCTCCCACTACAAAGCTTTTATATATAAAAGTTGTTTTTTTTATGTTCAACCTTCAGAGATTTCTATACACCATGAAAGAACTGCCAAGGAAATAAATAAAAAATAAAACCATAAGTCATACTCAAAAAAGCTGTTCAAAGCAATCAGGGCAAGGCATTGGAGACAATCCTGTCTATAAGACCCCTCTAAAAAAATACCATAATATTTTTCAGCAGAGGAAAGGTAATAAAGAACAAAACAGGGCAGAACCCAGAAAACAGTCTAGATAATGAAACTGCAAATTTAAGGGCAAAAGCCCACTTGCATTCTTTGATCCAACAGAACACAAACAGGAAAAAAAACAAAATGGAGTTTGGTCATCACTGTCTGTAGAAACACGTCTACAGACGTAATCTGCATTAAAATATGAAGCAACGTCTATAATACAGTAGCTTAACTTAACTATAACGTAACATAACATAACATAACATTCCCAGCCCAATAATCCAATATGGGTTCATGGTGACCTGGCAGCAATGGGTGAAATTCAATTAATTCAAATGTTCAATTCAATTTTGCTTATTCATTCATTTTCTAACCCCATTTATTCCGCTTATTTCAGACTCATGGAAGTCCATAATAGGGAGCTTGTCTCCCTACTGCACCCTCTCGTGGCACCCAGTGACCCCAGCAGGGCTGCTCTGCCGGACTACATATCCCAGCATGCCCTGCTGGCTTCTTACTGTGCACTGACCTCAAGGGTTGCTGCCATCTAGTGTGTTGGGGGAATAAAAAACCTCCAGCAATTTCTTCTCTTTTTAATGGGCTCTCCGTCCACCCTTTCCGGTCCTTCCTTCCAGATCTGCTTCCTCTCCTGGCCAGAATGCCCGTCCAGCCCGTGTCGGCATCTACGATGGGGATGCTTTGAAACAGAAAAAGAAGCTTAGGAAGGACATTCATAATGATAGTGTTATTTCTCCATGATACAATTGTTTTAAATGTGCAATTAATTTATTTAGTGGTGATTTTTATACCTTTGTGGTAAACCATCAAGATCAAGAACCTGGCCCCAAAGTACAGTTTAGCTAAAGAGGCATCTGTGCTGTAAGAACATAAGAACGTAAGAAATCTGACAAACGTCAGGAAACCATTCAGCTCATCAGGCTTGTTTGTTTAGCTAACAGCTAAGCTGTCCGAATATCACATTAAGATACTTCTTAAAAGTTGTCAAGTTTTCTGCTTAAATCACACATCGCGTCCCTTCTGGTTTTTGTTACTGTAAATAAATAAATTTAGGTTCAAGTTCTTTACCTTTTGTACACAGTATCAAGAGATTCTTACTTGCCGATCTAACAGTCAGTCAGCCATTGTCCAACCTGTTATATCCTAACACGGGGGTCTGCTTGAGCCAATCCCAGCCAACACAGGGTACAAGGCAGGAACAAACCCCAGGCAGGGCGCCAACCCAACACAGGGCACACACACAGCCACACACCAAGCACACACTAGGGATAATTTAGGATCGAAAATGCACCTAACCTGTATGTCTTTGGACTGTGGGAGGAAACTGGAGCACCTGGAGGAAACCCACACAGACACGGGGAGAACATGCAAACTCCACGCAGGGATGACCCTGGAAAGCGAACCCAGGTCTGCTTACTGCGAGGCTGCAGTGCTACCACTGTGCCACCATGCTGCCCCCAATCTAACAGATTCTACAATTTCATTTTTTTGTAAAAAATGAAAATAAACTTCAAAGCAGCTCAAATTTTGGAAACATTGTCTATGATGTTCCCCTGTAAAATCCGTGGAAAATTTGATAAGTTAAACGGTGTGGATTTGAATGATGGACAAACACAAATAGGGATACGAGGCTTTGCCTGGCGCAGGGAAACCAACTAAATTTTGGAATAAATGTCCCCCAGTACAATTAGGGACTCTGTGCAAAAGTTAGTGGGGATTAAGTTAAAGGTATGGATTTACTTGGAGCTGCTCAGGGTCAGGGCACCAATTCAGTGTTGATGAGACATTCGTGCGAAAAAAATGGCTGCGATAGGAAATTGGGGTGAATTTGTAGGGGACAAAAACACATTCCCATTAAATTTTAGGTAACAAAACAGTGATGCCGTATTTTCTTACTTGTTGTTCCAGTTGAGGATCATAGGCTAATGCATTGATGCCCTTAATAAAATTCCTCAGACATTTGCTGCTTTTATTACACTTGCTACCAGACAGCATGACATTTGGTAAACTTTTGTTAAAAAAGAGGAAAAAATGCTCTGCAGCTAGACACAATTAATTAAATTAATGAGGCACCAGGGTGGCGTAGCGCATTAATAGTCCTGCTTTGTGCATTTCAGAAATAGATTGGAGTCATCCAGCAGTATACAAAGTATATAAACTAAGAGTGTAAAATCAATTTTCCAGCAGTTAATTAAAGCCATTAGTCTTCTTTATGGCTTAACACTGTTGACCACTTCCTATATTTTTAGCAGTATTGCTTAAATATAAAATCTCCTTGCAGGAACAGAAAATTCATATTTCTGCTTGGTAGAATCTGCGAAAGCAAGCTGCTAACCTAGGGAGTTTCTTTAAAAATGAGATAGAAATTTGCAGGAAAATGTGTACAGACTAAGGAGACAGCACACATTGACAAATACATTTAAAATTAAAGCAAGAACAATTTTCAATAAAAAAAACATTAGCAATATACAATAAAGCTCAAAATGTATAAATATATAAATACCTTGTTTAATACAGTTGTCAAGATTTCTGATAGTTCAATCAATCTATTTATTATTGCAATTAGTTTTGATTGGCAAAATTTGCCAAAGCATATTTTGCAGTGAATTTGCTGGGTTCACCGGTGATCTTGCTCACTGAAGTTTTTCCTGAGAATCTGCCATGCAGCTGGCTCAGATGAACTTTTCTTCTACCTCCCATTATTTTTTGCGCAGCCAGTGTGACATCACAGAGCTGTTTCAGCCATGTTGGATAGGGATGTCGCTGCCTAATCTGTTCTTCCTGACTGATTTGTATTGCACATGCACATAACTTTCACACAGATGTAATAGAAGTGTATTCTACACTTTACATCACTGCTCGATTTTCTCAGTGCATATGTGAATAATTTATGGTGTATACACACATGCGTGATGTCACTACCAAATATGGATACTCCAGCTAGATTTGCACCCCACATGCATTTAAACAAAAGAAAAACAGTATTATCATTTTATGTGACCATAATGAGAATATTATAAAAAAAACATTATTGTTTTTCATAGATTGATTGAATGTTGAGTCTTCAGTGCTGGATTAAGTTTATTATGCTCCTTGCTATGTAGCGCCGATCGAGTAGTAACAAGGGTGGCCCCATGAATGGATAACGCTGATCCCTTGTAGCACAGGCTCTGTGGGCGTTAGTTAGTCAGAATGATAGGAACTCGGGAGACACATAGAGAGGTAAAGAACTCGAAATATAATTTTATCTCAGAGAGGCCTGGCAGTCTCCACTGCTGTCTCACACCTCACTTTTTTGGCCACAATAACCAGTCTAGCATAGTTGCCAGATGCTTCCCTAGCCCTCAGGAGCACTTACTGTTAAAGACCATTGCATGATTATAAACCGCTCAAAACAAGTTCAGTTTCTTCTGCCTCATTGCATTTTACTGAGTTTTCCCAAATTCCCAAACATTTCCACATTTTTACCAGACCCGAGGTAAAGTGAATTCAGTGGTGTGCAATACCTGCAGTCCAGTTTTGCTTAGCAACATCAAAATTATATACAGTAACTCAAAAGGTAAGGCAGCAATGTATTTGGTATTGCTTGTCCTAGTTAGGAACTCAAGAAATAGAGGGTAAGAAACTACAAAAGACCTGGCAACAAATTGAAAAATGCAGAAACTGTTTCATTTGATGTTGACTGGTATGTTTTCTTTCAGTTTTGTTCTGATCATTTCAAGTATGTAATTTTTCGACTGAAGAAGAGAGAGGAAAAAACTTGGACTGTGCAAAACATGAGTAGAGAAAGGCACACAGCGGTGGGCTCAACATTTTACATCGAGTCATTGTGACATTACATTAATGGGAATTTCGGCATGGCTTATTGGAAATTAGAGGTCATTATCACCATTTTGTGATGTTCCAACAACATACAACGTATTCAGTGGCGAGAAGAAATGCAGCAAACACAGATATAGTACAAATAGTTATGAAAAAGTATCACATGCAATATGAAAAGTATAGTTCTGCAGATCTGGGGCAGCATGTATAAACAGTTCGTACGTACAAAAATGTTGCGTACTCCCGTTTCCACGCTCAAATCGCGATGTATAAAACCTAAACTGTGGAAACAGTGTGGTTTCCCTTTCTTTCTTAGATCCACATCTCTGATTATCATATACACTGTAATCAACCACATATTGTTTATTAGTTTAAGGCATCTGATTGTAATTAACCTGTAACAATATAATGGTCCACAGAATGGCCAACCTATTCCAAATACCATAGCTGCTTTAGCGTTTTTACTCTCACTGCACCTTGGAAAGAATAATTAAACACATACTACAAAGATATTTCAGTGTTCCTTAAAAATTTTGAAGAATCGGCGTTCTCAGCTTACAGATAGCTTAACGTCTATTACAGAGCTGATTGTGTGGTGGTTGGGTATTTGGAGAAAGAAAAGGAAGGACAGGAATTCGGGGTTAGTACGTTTGAAAGAGACAGTACTGCTGCAATAAATTATTTCATCGAAGGTTGCGCATGGCACAGCAAGCATCTTTCGGGGGGGGGGGTTGAGGCAGGAACAATCTGTGGACAGGGCGCCAGCTCTTCACTATCACTGCGCCACCGTGTTTCCATGTTTAATACATGCTTTAATTCCTATCATCCTGAAAATTATATCAAGTATACATCGCAGTATTTAATTCATTCAAAGAGCTGTAATATCACGAATGTAGTGGATTGTGTGTCCTGTCAGAGGAAGAGAAAGCCCATTTAAAAAGCACGTAGTTATTCACACACATAGAGCACATAAAAGATCAATACAAAACAAAGCATTTAACGTGTTACTTTAGTTACGATGGGATTTGAGAAACTAGTAAATTAAATGATTTTAAGATGAAGTTTATGATGTTCTACTTTCATGACAAAATAAACTACGTGATTAACGTGGAAATTTCAAGATTAAAGTTGACATTTCGAGCTTTTTTCTCACTGTGTCCATATTTTTTTTTCTTTTCCCTGTACCCTAATTCATATGACACTCAGACGGTGGGCTACAACTTGCCTTTTCACGGCAACTTTGATATCTGACAACTTCTTTTTTTTTGAGGCACTATGCGGCTTTGTGAACTTGAGCTTTCGAGTTTCTCTGACACTCTATCTCGCTCGATCAACTTCCTTTTCTTGTTTATACTATTGTTTAAACCAACAAATAGTACATTTTTCCTTGCCTCCACTTGGTATTCGCTGAAATTCTTCTATTTCCTCCATGCTTTTGCCATCGCCTTTTTACAGAAGACTGAGCTTAAGGGCTATTTATATTGATTTTCATATTCAAAGAGGCGTAATTCTGGGAGGAGTTTGAGAGTGGCAGCAGGTGCGTGCACATGCGTTACTTTTCACGCTGACCAGGATTTATGGAGCAGAACAACCGTGGAAGTTGGTGAACGCACAGATTTATGCATCTGGATTTTTTTGTGCATACAAACATTTCTGTTTTTATCCGTATGCCATGTTTTAGTGTGAATTCTACGCACAACGTTATGCATGAGGCCCCTGGTTATTGCACCACATCACAGATCTCTGTTGTTTTTTCTTGCTATACTAAATCCATTGCTTTGCATAAATTTAATTCTTACTTTTTCAAATGATTAAGTCCTTGAAATGGTGCCACAGGGTAGGTTATATGTAAACATGCCAGCATTTCCAATTGTCTTTTAATAACTGCCTTGGAAAAAGCAATACAAATTGGAAATACATATTGCCTAATTGTCTGATGGCACACTTTTGAGCATCTCAAGTTTTTTATTCTCACAACAATATGCACAAGACAAGCAAAAATAGCAACAATAATATTTATGACATTTCCATAAAAATATAATTCATGCTGCTAAAATAATAACAAGAAATAGTAGTTAACAATTGCCACCTGCTTCTTGTCCTCTAATACAATATCAAACTGAAGAGTGAACACTTTATGGAACTTTACTTAACAGGGACTTGTTTGAATGAGGAACAGGGAGAGCAGAGCACAGGCCAAGATCGCTACTTCATATGCAATAATGTTATATCTTTAGATGTTGGAGCGATTTGTCATGTTGCCAGCCTTTTTTGCAACCTTGTTGTCTCTTAGTTTGTTTTTGTTGCTGGCTAGCAGCCATTTTGATTCTACCACCACCTGCACCATTGCTTGCCATTTCATTTAAGCAGTTACTTATACCATCATCTCCAGGTATTATTATAAAAAAATCCTCCTCCAAGTGCGGGCCAAATGACACCCTGTTTATAACAGAGCTCATTGCAGTCAGAAGAGTGATAAGCTTAGTTAAAAATAACAAATATTGTCTGTGAGATATGTAAATTAATCTGATCACTATATGTGGTTCAGTTTTAATGTCTAACATTAGGACCTTGAAGAATGCAATACTATGGAGACCTCTTAGAGATATCTGAAGCTTGTCATTTAATATGACTTGTAGTGCACATCCTCATGCTAAAGTGCAAAACCCATGAATAAACAGAAAACCAGCAGAGAATAACATCAGGAATAAATCAAGTTTTTTGGAAAACAATGAATTCAGACTTTAAAAAATGCAATTAATCAGAACTGTTTTATTGCCAAGAAAATTAGACTTACCAGGCCATATTGTAAGTGGCTTTAATATAAAGAAATTTGTTTTGTACAGTATCAGTTTTTTATGTTATTTATAAAGGTGCTATATAAATAAAATGTATTGTCATTATTATTATTAATTGAATTAGTAACAGAAAGTATTTTTGAGATGCTTCCTTATCATGAAAAATGTTTATGCAATTACTTATTGTTAAGGAAAACTATGAAAGAGAACTAGAGCATGTAATTTAAATGTTTGAAAATTTGAAAATACGAGAATTGTGGGTTGGATACTGCTCCAGACAGAAAGATCTGTAGATAATACAAATATTTACTCTAGTTAAGGTGAGATCATTTCCTATTTATTCTCAAATTATTTCCCAAATATTACAAAAAGCTTTTCTTCAAGACTCACACATACTGTATAATGAAATGTGATTTAGTTTGATGGTTATTTCAAAGTTTTTTCTTGCTTAAAACAGGTCAGCAGCTAAAGTGACGGATGGCTCCCAGTATTTTGTCCTTTTGATGATCACAGATGGAGTTATCTCTGACATGGTCCAGACAAAGGAAGCCATTGTTAATGTAAGTTGGGGCAATATTTTGATTACTAAGAATGGAACTGTTGGAAAGTGGGAATTCTCAATACAGTATAGTTAGTAGTTCTCTCAGTACAGTTGGTATACCACATAGCAGTAAAACATATTGCTGCCTAAACTAGTGAGCAGACCTAACACTAAAGTTAGTTTGAGCTTGTGTCTCCAGTCAAAGGATGTACCAATGATTAAAATAATCCAGTCTAGACTCAGACTTCAGATCCAGATAGGTAGATAGAACTTTCTTTCTTTCTTTCTTTCTTTCTTTCTTTCTTTCTTTCTTTCTTTGTCCCCGAGGAAAATTTGTCTTTGTACAGAAGCTCTTTAAATAAATAGATATATCCAATGCTTTGCTAATTAACAGTGAATAGTGAAAAATGATATAGTTTGAAAGAAAAAGCCTGTCTATAATGAAATATTTAATGATTTTTCCAACCAACCATCCGGTAGGTCATGCTCTGAATAAATATGAAGGAAAGAAAGTGATACTTCTCAATAAGTGCAAAACTTTCATTGACTGAACCATTTTTGAGATCTAATGAAGACTCCCAAGGTGGGGTGGTGAATACTTCCTGTGGACATTATACTGTATGTGTTTTCACCAGCAAATAAACTATTACCACCCAGATAACTAGCTTTAACAATCATTTTATTATGTAGCCTAAGACTTTTGCACAGTACAGAAGTTCTGGGTTGCAGGTTGCTGAGCCTGTCTTAGCTGTATCAGGCCAAAGACGGGAACAAACACTGAATGGGACAACAGTAAGAATACAAATTAATCAGCTCAAGCAAAAAAGTGACAATCAATACGTGTAAAAAGCACAAGTCTACATAAAGTTTCTCCAATTGCAGCTAGTAAACTTGGTGCTGTAC
Organism: Polypterus bichir lapradei; assembly: GCA_026402145.1. Lineage (NCBI taxonomy): Eukaryota > Metazoa > Chordata > Cladistia > Polypteriformes > Polypteridae > Polypterus > Polypterus bichir. The sequence goes on along the minus strand of JANRMT010062840.1, from coordinate 9,033,742 downwards.
TTTTGCATGCTGACATCTAGTGCGCAGTGCCTCACCAAAATTCCCTTCAGCTAAACTCAGCGGTTTATATATAATTAACACAAATTGCACTGAACATTAATTACTCACACTAGAAGGGGCTGTGTAATTATCTGTCCTCTGCTCCATCCCCCATATGCACGCACATCTGAATATATGCTTCTTTGCCTTCAATGTCTCATAAATGTCACAATTACAGGCTTGTCTATCCAGAACATATGCTAGTTGCTTGTTCCACACTTTTTCGTAGCAACTCTCCAATTCCCATTGTCTCTGCAGGATACACATAATGACAACAAATAAGCATATCACATAAGGATAAGCACTACTCTGAAAAGCAGGCGCTCTGTATGCATGGGCTTTGCTAAGAGGTAATGAATCGTGAAACACATTTACATCAGGATAATTTACAGCTGCGGAGGAGTTTGGCTGTAGGATGATTGTTTTTTTTAATTAAAGAGCATCAGGCCGACTTAAATCGAGGTCTAGCTGTTGTCCAGCCTGCTCTATTAAAAGGCAAAAAGGTTAGGTACTGTAAATATCCACAGTGCTTAAGAGTTTTATTCTTGTCTTGATGGTTTTGGAAAAATGCAGTTAACCGTTCTGCTACCTGCTGTTTGCATCAGCTAAGTAGCCTTTATTTTGTTTAATGTGTGTTATTTCAAAGGTTTTTACAACTATCTTTCAACAACAGTACAAAAGGGTCAACTAGTGATCTAAGACATTTCAAAGATTTATTTAATATTCCCAATTTTACAGTATTTTATATAAAGACAGCTATAGTTAGCACCACTACCTCTTGCCTCATTGATTTGCCTCCCATATCCCAAATATTGGCATTTTTGGTAGATTGATGGAGTGGCACCGTGTCCAGAGTTGAATTCTACCTTATACTAACTACTGATGGTTATAGGCAACACCCCTAGGCATCATCCCTGAACCGCTTTAAATGAATATTCCACCCAAAACTGATATTTTTCTTATATGTTACTTTCCAATATAGTTTGTATTGATGGTCAAGAAAAAATTTTAATGTCATGTTTTCAGGCAGAGCAGAAATAAAAAGAGCTTATGATTTAATACAAGCCAATGATGACCAACGCTGTACAATGTGGAAACAATATGGAAGACAGAAAAAGCAATCTCACGATATTCATGTTGTATAATCCATATGTCACTTATTCAGTCATTTGCTCAAAACGTACAAAGCACTTGCAATATTTGCTAAAAAATTGTGAAACAGGTACATTTGGGAAAAGTCAGCACACATCGTAAACAGAAAAGTAAAGTCACATGGGATTGACTCTTTCCCTCGTTCATTGGTCAAGGGTCCTGTCTCCAATTCAAAAGCACAATTCTGTATGAAGGAACTTACTGTTGTGGACTACTTTTATTTTCCAGAAATATTTATTTAACATTATTATTAAAAATGCATGCATTTGCACAATGTAAGCACTGGATTACGTGACATGTGGATTTATACAACGCAAAAAAATTTTTCGTGGATGTTGTTATATTGTTTGCTGTTGTCCAGAGCTGATCACCAGTGACTCCCGTTCAATCACAAACATTGTTATGCCAATTCCCTGTGAAAATATGAAATTAGATTAGATTAGATTTGATAAGATTAGTTAAACCTTGTTAATCTTGTGGGGAAATTTAGATGTATACAGCAGCAGAAACATTATAGCAAGAATATAGACTCACAGGACAAATAATACAATCAATTAATTGATTAATGAATAAATGTATATTGTGCAACTATTTCAAACTGAATTTAAAAAGTTTATCCTAAAAATCTTTCTCAGCCGTCACTATGATCTTAATGTCATATGTAATATATTCAAAATATATAAATCTATATATATAATTTTTTGGTGGCACAGTCTTTCATGCAGGTTTGAAATTACCGTGTTGTGTTTCTTACAATGTCTAATTAATTCCAGAAGACTATGCACTGCAGTTCAGTACAAGAGAAATTAAATACTTTTTTACTTTCTCGTGTACAAAATATAGGGAAAGTATTGTAATCGTCCAGAAATTCAGTGTTGAGATTTTGATGAATCTCAAAGTTTTAGACCTCCCTGACTTTCTTATATATGAAATATAAGGAAAGCATTATAATCATCCAAAAATTCCATTTGGAGATTTTGATGAATCTCGACGTTTCAGAACCTCCCTGAGTCCGAAAATACCATTTCTGGAATTATGTCTGTGTGTCTGTTTGTGTGTGTGTCATGGTTTGGGCCTGTTTGGCTGCATCTGGGCCAGGACGGCTTGCCTTCATTGATGGAACAATGAATTCTGAATTATATAAGAGAATTCTAAAGGAAAATGTCAGGACATCTGTCCATGAACTGAATCTCAAGAGAAGGTGGGTCATGCAGCAAGACAACGACCCTAAGCACACAAGTCGTTCTACCAAAGAATGGTTAAAGAAGAATAAAGTTAATGTTTTGGAATGGCCAAGTCAAAGTCCTGACCTTAATCCAATCGAAATGTTGTGGAAGGACCTGAAGCGAGCAGTTCATGTGAGGAAACCCACCAACATCCCAGAGTTAAAGCTGTTCTGTACGGAGGAATGTGCTAAAATTCCTCCAAGCCGGTATGCAGGATGATGAAAAGTTACCGGAAACGTTTAGTTGCAGTTATTGCTGCAAAGGGGGGTCACACCAGATACTGAAAGCAAAGGTTCACATACTTTGCCACTCACAAATATGAAATATTTGATCATTTTCCTTAATAAATAAATGACCAAGTATAATATTTTTGTCTCATTTGTTTAACTGGTTTCTCTTTATCTACTTTTAGGACTTGAGTGAAAATCTGATGATGTTTTAGGTCATATTTATGTAGAAATATAGAAAATTCGAAAGGGTTCACAAACTTTCAAGCACAAATATATATAAATATATATATATATATATACAGTATATATATGTTGCGTAGATTACTATCAAATAATGCAAAGAGTACACGACACGTGCTTCACCCTTATTTGGGCTCATCAGGCATACACACTCCACTGCTCCCCCTGTGGGGATCGAACCTCGGACGTCAGTGTCAGAGACGAAGTTCCTTTACGCTGTGCCACACCTTATTTAAACTATGCAACATTCCATGATCTACTTCTCGCAACTGAAAGAGAATCCGAAAATACCATTTTTGGAATTATGTCTGTGTGTCTGTTTGTGTGTGTGTGAAAACAAGATGAATTGTGTACACTTTCACTTAGGTCAATCAAATTTTGCATACAAGTATTAGGTACAAAACGTAGATTTCTATAAACTTTTGGGCTATCTCCGCTAACCGGAAGTGGTACTTTACCTTTTATTCAGTCCGATTTATTCAACTTAACTTTTATAATAATTGTTCAATATATTATTAATTTAATATGATTTATTGTTGATGGTTCTTTAATGTACATAATATAAAAATATAATTATTGTCTTGCGGTTTACCCCTCAAATATCCATCCCCATATCTGAGTATATGAGCCGATTTTTTAAGATATGAATGGAATTTTTCATTGTTATAAAGTAGGCTTCAATGTATTTCACAAATCTGGGTTCAATTCCTGCGTCTGGCCCTACTTGTGTAGAGTTTGCGTATCCTCCTCGTTTTTGCTTTAGTTTACTCAGCATATATTGGTTTTCTAACACAAAGCAGAGAAAAACATGTTAAGTTAATTGGTAGCTCTACATGTCCCCAGTAGGTTTGAATGTGTGTGAGTGTGGCCCACAATGCACTTGAATCATGTTAATAATGTCACCTTCATGGCTGCCTAAAACCTGTAAATGCAAATGAATAAATGGTTGCCTTTGATAACAAGTTGCCCTCTTAAAGTCTGTCCAGCCAGCCCTTCGTTTCAAGCCCACATAATCCAGTTAGAGGGACACAAGGCAGGAGCAGGCCTCACAGACATTGAGCGTAAGGCAGGAACTGAGCCTGGCTGGAAACTCCCTTAAAGGACTAACTGAATATACTGTATCAGCTCAGAAGAATGCAATGAATGAAAGGCTACTGTTATGCATGTATCACTGTGTCTTTTTAAGTTACAACAATACCAAATAATCTGCGATAAACAAAGACATTAATCAGTCTTCATTTTGAGTATGCATTTCATAGTAGTATTTGTATTAATGCAACAAAATGTAAAGCACTCGTTTGCTGTACTACTGGTAGAAAGAAATCAAATATCTAATCAGTATAATTTCAAAGTGACTCAAAATGTAATAAATGGCAGCTTATAATATTAGAGTTTGAAAAATGTGAAATATATATTACTTACAGAAAACAATAGCTCAATCCATCTTTATTTGATGTAACGCTTTGCACATCTTGATTTTGTTGTTGTGTATCGCTCAATTAAAGATCCTTGTAACGAAGCTGTCTTTGAAACACACAATGTGAAAGCAGTGCTTTAAAGCACCACTCCAACAAAGCAGCTTCCTTATCTCTATGTGCAGCTCACAGATGACACTTGAGATTTCACAAATTTCAGTCTTGCACGTACATTCCCAAGCAGTGTATGACATAAAGCTGCTCCATTTTCAATAATAAGTGCAGTTGGGAAACATGCAGAAATGAATGAAGTGAATGTGTACAGTAGATCGTAATAAACACACACCAGAAACTCCAATCTGAATACCCCATTTAAAGAATGCAGGTGATGCAGATGATGCAGATGTGTGTGTTTATAACACGGCATTCATCTCAGTACTACATTTAGGCGTGCAAGTACATCTGTCATTTAATCCATCTCTGTCGCTCTACAAACTTTTGATATTCTTCGTATTTATTTATCTTCGTCAGTTTTTACACACAGCTAACCATATTTTACTTGCTCAAGAGCAATCTCAAGACCAAAAGTCAAAGTAAAAGTTCTTGATAAAGAAAAGCAAAGAAAACTAAATAGCGTGTATAAGGAAGTTTTTTTCTACTTAAATCTGTTATTTAATTCAATAAGGTGTTACGTAAACATACTACAAATATATATATATGTTGCATAGTTTACTGTCAAATAATGCAAAGAGCACACGACATGTGTTTCACCCTTATTTGGGCTCATCAGGCGTACACACTCCACTGCTCCCCATGCGAGGATTGAACCTCGGACATCAGTGTCAGAGACGAAGTCCCTTTACGCTGCGCCACAGCGTGTGGTTCATTTATTTAAACTATGCAACATTCCATGATCTGCTTCTCACAACTGAAAGAGGGCCCCGTGGCAGATGTTTGCCGAACGGCAGACCAACCACATGCGTTACCTGGTAGGTAACCACCCATACAATCAGGTCGGGACTCAGACTACAAATGCCATGAATATATATATATATATATATATATATATATATATTATATAAATATATATATACACAGTGCTTGCTGGAATGGACACATCCCTAGATTGATGGATATAATCATTAAACATCCTTTTCAGAAATATTGCGGTAACGTGTCATTGGAAATTAATGGGTGTTCCAGGCAATTCACAACACAGCGAAGCCAAACCTGTTCTCAATGTGATAATATCTCGCACTGCCACCTGGTGGATTCCTCCAGATTTACAGAAAGTACGTGCACAAGTATAAACAGTAAAACGCTTGCATAGCAGGAGTGTCCGCTGCAGCATGCATCGCGTTGCATGAAGTATAAACCTGGCCTTAGAAGGTGCAGGGTGTTTGGGCAGCATTTTAGGGCTTTAAGAAGAACAAAATGAAAAACACAAGAACGCTCATTTCAACACTCGAGATAGCTGCATGCGGTAAACTGTTATGATACGGGAATGCTGGGCTGCATCTGCCGGAGATGCGTCACAGAGCAGCAGCCAGTCAGCAGCAAGGAGAAATGAATAACGCTCTCAGATTGCTACTTTCACCATCCCAAGCTGCCTTTTCCTCTATGGTTGCTTAGTGTTCTCTCTACAGTACAGTATTGTCACGAAAAAAGCCATAAAAAAATTGCGGAGGATATTTGCGGTTTCTGCTAACAGTTATTAGTTAGGTTCTAAGGAAAAATCCACTAACAACTGAGACCGCGAATTCTGAACTTCGTTAGGGTCTTCTGTACTTCCATTTGACATGAAACTTCTTCCAACGAGCTATGCCCCAGCACCGGAAGTACTCCTGGGTCTACCACTCAACCTTGTACAGGTGAGTTGTAGTCGGGCGGAAGAGGAAAAAGCTCACCTGGAAGCAGTGGAGGAAAGAAAAGAAGAGAGAAGTGGGTCGTTGTATTGTGCTTGTGCAAAGTCAGATTAAGAAACCTCTGTAACTGTGATTATTAGTAATACAACCTTTTATTCAAATCCGTGAGGTTGTGTCTTGGGTTTTGGGTGTCGCAATGCCCCCTACAGGTCACAGTGTATACAAAGAAGCATGTAAGCATCCACGTTATGTATCTGTTTTCTCATCCTTCTTTTGAGCTTACAGCTAGAAGTGCTGCACACACATCCATTATTACAGCCTTCTTCCCTCAGACAGCAGGATGTCCTCTTACGGCTTTTTCAGACGTGGAAAATAAGTAATAAGAGCATAAGTCAGAAATGATTTTCTTTCTTTTAAAAAAAATTCTGCCTTTTTAGTCATTCTGGTGTTTGTGTTCAGACCATAGTGTAATAAGTGCATATTTATCTATTTATGTATTTAAAGAGCTTATGTAAAAAGCCACAAATTCCCCCAGGGGACTAATAAAGTCCTGTTTAATTTAATCTAATCATATCTAGCTATTTAAAAGACTTTAGCTTTCTACACAACAGAGGCAAAGGGTAATGACACATTTAACTGAAGTTAACACAGAATTTGACAACTCATTGTATTCGTTTAAAGAAGAGGAGATCAATGTGTAAATACAGCAGATAAAATAAAAAATGGGTTTTCATGTTGAAATAAATTCAGCGATTGAAATAATACGATGGATTAGTATACCACAGGGTAGAATTCGGTGGAGAGAGGCACAAAAAGCTGAATGAGGGTTCATTCCCTATTTGCTTTACCTAAAAAGGAATTCTTTCAGTGTTATCTCTAGTAAATTAGCATTCACTTTGCTCTGAGCCCCAACATATATTTAATATAAGGTTAGCTGCTACATTAAAAACCGTCAAAGCATTTTTACTTTGTTCCTTGTTAAAGACCTCCCATAGGATTTTCACCATAGATGATTATTTATTTACTGAAAGGATCATTTCCTTTTTTTCCAACATGCACACATTTCCATTTTTTAATAACGTCCTCTGTGATTTAATCAGACTGTGAACACTCTTGAAGAAGTTTCTCTTCAACTTTGTTTTGGGTTGCTTTACATAATACCGCTTCAACTTTCCGTGTCCTTTGCTGCTAACACACTTTATGAAAGTAATCAACAATCATATTTGTTCACAGTTAAGTAAATTAAGACCTAGATTACTCAGGGGGAAGAAGCTTTTTTTTTTTGTGATTGATACTTTTTTGGTCAGAAAGCAATGGCTGACTTCACCCGTAGAGACACCATTGACACAGTAATTGTTGTCTCTAAGGACACAATGAATTTTTATGTGGTCTAGGAGATTCCGATCCTGGAAGTTATTTTTAGGGAGTAACAAAGGATTTATATGAAAAGAATTTTGAAGGATAAAAGTACCTTTCAGTAATGGCACTCAATTATTTGTTAAAAAAGGAATGTTTTCTGTTGTTGCTTAATGCCCCTAGTGAAATTACAACATTTGCTGAAACTGAAATATTAATAATTTTTACACTGTGAATGGGGTGTTCCTGGAAACCATGCCAAAAAAAGAATGCCACGAAAACTGAAAATACAAAGAAAAGAAAATGGTTTATTATAGCAAATTGGTAATAGCACAGGAGGCTATAATGCATTGGCACTAAAGCTAAAAATATACCTTACACGTCTAGCTCTGTTCTACCTTTCTTCCTACTTTGAACTCTTTTTCTTCTGGCAGCTGAACTCTTGTACACTCTCCTCCCAACTCTTTGTTGGTGTATGATTAGGAGGGTCTTTAAATTGCTTCCAGGAGAAGGCCAGCTCCCTGTTCGAGTTTTGGGACAATGCTAGTGAACTCCTTGGGTTGTTCTGACAGAATACTGGCAGTATTGGCAGTAATGACAGTATACTTCCTACTTGTGTATCTTACAGCCTGATTCCTATCCTGCACTATTTCAGTGTCATTGTAATTGTAGGCCCTGGAAGGCTCTATTTCACAAAACATCGAACCTAGAACAATGCAAAGAATTTTACAGGTTTAACATGTTGATAGCATTCATGGGACAGTTACAGGTTGGGACAGAGTAACATAGTATGGGATCCAGAAAGATAAATAAGAAGCCCACAACTATTAATGTCCAAAGAGTTATCAACAATATATGTTATAACAAAAGGTATCATCATTAATAAAAACTGTCACCATAACAACTAAAAAAAGAATTCTATTACACTAAACATACTGCTGAATGAAAAATGAAACATAAACTGCCGTTAAAATTGCATCCTTGAAAATCCTTGTTTTGGGGATTTATAAGCTAAGTCCTGAGGCTGAAGCTTGACTTGAGTATACACTCTAAACCAAAGTGCAGGAGGAAATTCTTCTTCTTCATCAACCAGCTGAATTCTGTTTCATATTTGGCACATAACTCCAATAAATGTGACTGTAAGATTTTCAATCTGAGATGAAGTCAATTAGATTGGTTTCATAAAAGTCTATTACATTTGGTTTAATGTTAGTTCTATGTACTTGTTTATTTAAGTTTAGCAATTTAATACAGCTTGTTTCTATTCTATACAGGCTGCTTCCCTTCCTATGTCTGTTATAATTATTGGAGTTGGACCAGCAGAGTTTGATGGTAAGTAGAGAGTGATGGGACGAATGATCATGGCTTACTTAGGTAAGAACGACTGACCCAATGCCGATGTGTGTCTGCTATGTCCTTTATATGTCTTCCTGCAACACAATCGAATGAGTGTCCCTGTTATTAACCAAGGCATTGCAATCTAACGATATGATCATATTTATTTTCCAAAATAGGTTGTAAGAAAATTCTGTAAAAACCTGGATACACAAAGACAATATACAGAGCCCTCCGTAATGTTTGGAACAACGACACATTTTTCATTGATTTACCCCACTGCTCCTCAGTTTAAAAACACAAATCAAACAATTCAGACGTGATTAAAATGCACATTGCAGACTTTAGTTTAAGGGTATTTGCATACATTTAAGTCATGTGGAAATGAAAACACTTTTAATACACGGCCCCTCCATGTCTGGGCAACATAATGTTTGGGACAATTAGCATTACAGGTGTTTATGATTCCTCAGGTGGGTGTCATTGCTTCATAAGATACCTCATCTTGCTTCTACCCTTTGGAGTCTGAAGTTGCCATTGGTCAACAGGAGGACAAGAGCTGTGCCAATGAAAGTCAAAGAAACCATTATGAGGCTGAAAAACGAGAATAAAACCATTAGAAACATCGGTAAAATTTTAGCATGACCCAATTCAACTGTCTAGAATAACATTAAGAAGAAAGAACGCACTGGTGAACTCAGTAATCACAAAGGGACTGGTAGGCCAAAGAAGACCTCCACTGCTGACGGCAGAAAGATCCTCACTGTGGTCAAGGTGTCTGACAGATCAGAAGCAGTCTTCAGGGGGCAGATGTGGACGTTTCAGAGACGACTATCTGCAGAAGACTTCATGAATAGAAACACAGAGGCCACACTGCAAAATGTGAACCAATAGTTAGCCACAAAAATAGGATGGCCAGATTACAGTTTACAAAAAAGTACTTAAAATAGCCTGAAGAATTCTGGAAAAAGATTTTGTGGACAGATGAGACAAAGATGAACCTGAGTGATGGCAAGAGAAAAGTGTGGATACCAAAGGGTACTGCCCAAGAGCCAAAGCATACCACCTCATCTGTTAAACATGGTAGTGTGGGTGTAGTGGCTCGGGCATGTATGGCTTCCATAGGTACTGGCACACTTATCTTCATTGATGATAAAACTTCTGATGGCAGTGACACAATGAATTCTGAGGTGTACAGAAATATCTTATCTACTCAAGTTCCAGTAAGTGTCACTAAACTCATTGGACAGTGCTTCATCCTACAACAAGATGATGATCCCAAACATACTCCTAAGCTAACACAGGAGTTTTTCAAAGCTACAAAATGGAGAATTCTTGAATGTCCGACTCTGTCACCTGATTTAAATCAAATTGAGCAGGCATTCCATATGCTGAAGAGAAAACTTAATGGGACAAGGCCGCCCCCCCCCAACCAAGCAGGAGCTGAATATGGCGGCATTAGAGGCTTGACAGAGCATCACCAGAGAAGATCCTCAGAACCTGCTGATGTCTATGAATTGCAGACTTCAAGGAGTCATTGCCTGCAAGGGATATGTGACAAAGTCCTGAATATGGCTGCTTTAATATGCCTGCCATTGCTGTGTCCCAAACATTATGGTGCCCTGAAATGGGGTGACTGTGCAGAAAAAGTGTTGTCATTTCTACATGGTGGGACCAAAATGTCTGCAAATACCCTTAAATGAAGGTCTGCAGTGTGCACCTTATTTATGTCTCTATTGTTTGGTTTGTAATTGTAAACTGTCGAGCAAAGAGGTACATCAAGGAAAAAATGTGTCTTTGTCCCAAATATTATGGAGGGCACTATATCTAATCCTAAAATCCAGGTATCTCTGCTGGCTGGAGTTTACTGGGCACTTCAAAACATTGTCATTAAGTATAATAGATAGATGTGGAAAAGTCATGCAAATAGACTTACGTTTTTTTGTTTCATATTGTCAAAATTCGACTTTTTCCATGATAATCTATATATATATATAATTCACTAAGGCAAGACACCCATGGAAAGCACGCCAGAAGGAGCGTGGATTCACTAAGCCGCCGACAAGTAAGACACCTATGGCGCACGCAGGAAGGAGCCACGCCCACCAACTCCAAGACCATTGGATACGATGACAACTTGCAGAGCTACGCCCACCAACTCGGACGCGACGACACAGAAAAAACGGCGTCATTTATATCCGTCTGTCGTAGAAGCCACATGCACCTCCGAGCCACGTTGACTGTTCATAGAGGCATGTTTTTCGCGGAGGTGAATCGCCATATGCAGCGTGTAAAACGGTTTGCGAGGGGTATCCCATGTGTCGGTTCATTCCATGCATTGTTACAATGTTGCTTTTCTTGCTGATTTATTACATTACCGATTTTTCAAATGTTAATTTTCTCCCTGTGCTTAAAAATCATTAAAAAACCGGCCTGATTATGCGGCGTATGGTACGCCGTGGGTGGGCTAGTTATAATTATTTCATTTCTGTATTGTGACAATCAATTGTGTGTGTTTTTTCCGCCACTGTGTGGTGTCTTAATTCTGCCCTTAGTGGAGAAGTGGAGAATTTGTTTATGAGTGATGAAGAAGATCAATAAGTGTATCAAAATGGTTCTATTGTGGTTGTTGGACTGGTCCATGTTGACAAAGCAGGATCTGAGTTTAAAGACAAAACTCTCAGTTTAACATTCATTAAATATCACAGGTCCTCACCTAGGGTCATGAGTAATAACTGAAAATATTGTGGCAGAAATTAGTTTTCTTTGCATGGCTGACACTCCATGATAGAGTGAGAAGCTGAGAGATTTGGGAGAGTATCATAATAGAGTAGCTGCTCCTCCAGATTGAAAGGAACCACTTGAGATGGCTTAAGCATATTCTAATGTTCCTCTTCACTTAGGTTCTGCTGGCGTTGCTCCAGGTTCATCCCTCTGGGCATGTGATCGTGTTAGCCTAACAGTGTGCCTTTGGTGCCATGCACCCCATGACAATCCATGATTAGTTCCCTGAGCCTATCCTTTCTATTCATGTTCTTAACTCATTCAGTCCATTCCAGGTCTTGGGGTGCTGGAGCACATCTGAATAGCATAATATAGAAGGCAGAAACCAACCCTGGCTGGGACTCCACTCTGTCAGTGGGCACATTTACTCCCACATTCACTCACACTACGCCAACTGAAATCTGCTACTCAGCTGCATGTCTATAGTCAATACTCACTTTATTATCACTTTGAGAAAGAGCTTGTATGTGGCAGACACATATACATTTTTTGCATAAATACCAAACAGGGCTGGATTTGAAGCTGTATCACCATGCATAACGATTACTCTTAAGACGGTAAATAAACCCAGTTTTACACTGGAAGCAGTGACCTAAAAAAAGGAAACAGTAATACAAAAGAAGAAAAAATCTGTTTTTTTTTTATTTAAGCCATCAAAGCTGAGAGTCCCTTGAGAGATATTCATGACTTTAAATAAACTAATCTTGAAAGAGCAGCAGTATTACAAAAATAAATTACTGTATTTATTAATAAATCTAAGGGGGGGAGGAAGCAATCATAATTGCAGAGCAGCCTTATTTGCTGTGCAGCACAAAATACATTGGCCAGGTTTTATTGAGGAAACCCCTTATGGCTGGTGTTTCCATTCCACACAGATCCGCAAAGAAAGAGATGGTGTGATATTATTTTTTACCACACATCCCCTTCTGGGCACAGTGTGATTTTCTTGCCGCCTGAAGATGCGGCATCAGATTTCCCATTGGGCTCTGTTTGCAACACTTATTAAGGGGCCTGATAACGCGGCTGCATCTTGCATGTCATCTTTGCACGGAGGCAAAGCAGAACTTATTAAAAGCAGTCCCATCTTTCCGCTCTGTTAAGCAGGGGGAACCCCCCACCAAGAAACCACCTCCCCATCCTCCATTGTAGTGCTTTTATTTCTGCTCACACAGCTCTTTATTTAGACACAAATGAAGGCCAGGAGTTTGTGCAAATCTGAAGGGGGCTCAACAAAAAATGAAATCACTTCACAGCTTTGTGGCCAAATGAACAGTTGCTGACATTTTCCTGCAGAGCTCCATAGGGTCTCTGCCAGGACTGATGACACGTGGCTGCTAAAACCAACCTCTGAAAGCTGTCTCCCAGGATGAAGAAAACACTAGCATGGCTTTTCCTGCAGGAAAATATCTTAATTCTTCAAAGCCAGTTTTCAGCAGCACAATTTGCAAAAATGTTTAACTAAAATAAACAGACTCACTGAAGGGAATCCTTGTTGCTTTGTGATGCCATATCATTAGATATTCTGTTGAGTGCTTTCAAATAGTAAATTTATTAGTATAAAAAGAAAACTCAGGTTTGTCATAATGTGAGTACCCTGGCTATGGTGATCTCATTGTGAACTGCGTCATCAATGGGGGTACCAGCCCAGCCTTAACCTTCCTCACTTTATCCAGGTTAGGGACCAGCAAGGCTAACTTAGGTACCCTAGGTGGAGTTATGCCATTATGATTAAGACTAATGAATAGAAGGGACAAGACAAGATTAATCGCTTAGCAATCACAGGGCAGAAACTAGGATTGCTCATCTCACTCAGAATATTGATGGAAATAAACACTTCAGGCTCCTCCCTATGCTTTAATGGCAATCATGTGGACAATGCTCAAGAGTTCTCTTAACTTGGTAGCCTGCTTACCTGCGACAGCAACCCTATGGCTAAGATCAAGACACGGATTGGCAAGGCATCATCTACTTTGAGCAGATTGAGGTAAATTTGGGACAACAAGCAGCTCTCCATATACACCAAGATGTAACGGCCGACTTGCTCTCCAAAACTGGCAGCTACACCACCAAGACTCGTGGCCTGGCAAGTTGAGGACATTAGACCCGACAAGCTGTACTTCTTCCAAATAAACTTCCCCAATTCAACGATCAAAAATACACAAAAAAAGAAAGAAATGATAAAGAAAGAAATGAGCAAACACCAAACAATATACTGTATATATCATACCCCAACCAACCCCGACATAACATTCAACCCCAAAAGTGTCCGGTGGAAAATAATAATAAAAAGAAAAAGTATAGCACAAAGTTAATATACTGTACAATACAAACCCTCTCTTGACTCCACACAGAACATGAACTCAATAAGACACACAGAAGTATGAAACGCACATAAAAGTACAGAAGGTTTAACGGAAAATGGATAATGCTTGTGAACCTGGTTCAGCTAGAAAAATTGTCCTATTGGATGATAATGATGGCTTGCTCCTCTCCCCAAACAACAAGAAACAGTCTCACCATGCTTATCCTCAGTACGTGGCGTAATCCTGAACCCCGGGGTTTTGCGGTGCAAAGATGTTGTTGTCGGGCGTTGAAAGTGGCAGGTAGACAAAGGTGTAAATGATTTGGTAGTGAATTGGCATTTTTTTTCTTTTCTCTCCTTTCTAATGAATTTGCACACAGTTTGTGTGAGGAACTTTCAGATTTGGATATGACTGCCGATCCTAATGTGATGTGGGAGACCTTCCGTTACAAGACCCTGAAGGTTGCTGAGGGTTGTGTTGGTGTTACTGGTGTTCCCAGAAGGACATGTTTCATCTCGCAGGGTACCCTGGATATCATCGAGAGGAGTCACAGCGCACGGTTCAATGGCAACTCTGGTCTGTACCGGAACTGAGAAGGATGGCTGTGAGAGCTCTGAGGGCAGATAAAGAGGAGTTTTTTAGAGGAATATGTGAGCAAGTGACACACCATCTGTGGTCTAGCAACCCACGTCCTGCTTACAGAGGAATTGAAGCATTACGCACATAAGAATCTGTTCCTCGGAGAATCGCAGTCAGGGCGGCTGATGGAACAGTCCTTACGGATGACACTGCAGTTGTGACCCGCTGGGCTGGCTACTTTGAGCAGTTGTTCAAAGCTGATCCTCAAAGCTAGGATGTTGGATATCTCTGGGTTTACGGTTCTTGAGGCTGATCCTCCAATTACCTACCAGCGACCAAGACAGTCTGGTTTTACGCCTAGGAAGTCTACCATTGACCGCATCCTGGCACCGAGGGTTCTCATGGAGCACAAATACGAATATTGGCAGAGTTTCTTTGCAGCCTTTGTCGATTTTTGCAAAGTGTTCGACTCAGTTGATCGAGCTGCCCTGTGAGACATCCTGAGAGTTTGCGGGATCCCCTCGAGGTTGCTGGATATCATGGCCGGCCTGTACACTGGTACTGTGAGTGCTGTGCAGAGTGGAGACAGGACTTCTGCGTTTTTCCCAGTTGATTCTGGGGTTCATCAGGGGTGTGTTCTTGCTCCCACTCTGTTCAATGCTTGTATGGACTGGGTGTTGGGCAAGGTCGTGGGGTCCAGCGGCTGTGGCTGTTGGTGAAGAAAGATTCATGGATCTTGACTTTGCTGACGATACTGTGATCTTTGTGGAGTTAATGGAGGCTCTGATCGGGGCGCTTGAGAGACTGAGTGAGAAGTCTGAGTGTCTGGGCTGATAAAAACCAAGATCCAGGTCTTTAATGACATCTTGGGCACAGCCATCAGCAGTGTGTCTGTTTGCGGAGAGAGTGTTGACCTTGTTGAGGGGTTTACTTACAGTACCTTGGCAGTGACATTCATGTCTCTGGTGACTCTTCCTATAAAGTCAGCAGACGGATTGGGAGAGCATGGGGGGCTTATGGAGTCACTGGAAAGGGGTATGTGGTGCTCCCGATATCTATGCAAAAGGACCAAGGTCCAAGTCTTTAGAGTCCTGGCACTTCCTGTCTTGCTATATGGTTGCGTGACATGGATGCTGTCCAGTGACCTGAGATGAATACTGGACTCCTTTGGTACTGTGTCTCTCCATAAAATCCTTGGGTACCGTTGGTTTGACTTTGTGTCGAATGAGCGGTTGCTCATGGAGTCCCGAATGAGGCACATTACCTGCATTGTGAGGGAGCATCAGTTACAGCGCTATGGCCATGTGGAGCATTTCCCCGAGGGTGATCCGGCTCGTAAGATCCTCATTGTTGGGGACCCGAGTGGCTGGACCAGGCCAAGGTCGCCCACGTAACACCTGGCTGTGACAGATTGAGGGTCATTTCCGGAGGGTGAGACTGGACCGTGTGTCTGCCTGGGGGGTTGCAAACCTAGACCCCGAGGTGTTTTATCGTGTAGTGGATGCAGCAATGCACTGTACCAATGCATGCTCCCCGACTTGACTTGACTCTGTCCTTCCGCTTAAATAGCAAATGACCGGATACAGGTGATGGGAATGACAGGACCAATTATCGTGAGGAGCCACATTTCCACAGTGTTATCCTTACCCCCATTGTTTCTAGGGGAGCATATTAACATAAACACAGACCATGTAAACAGGACAACGCTACGAAAAATGGGACTCAGCACAAAATACATTTATGACGACGTAAATCATGTAGCACTGCTACAAAGATAAAAATAGTGTTATCATCCCAATTCTTCTGTATGGTTCCTCAAGAAGGCACAACTTGAAAAACTGGATGGCTTTGATTCACGCTATGCCGAATCAGGACATGGGATACAGATATGGTCTGGCCAAGAGCTGCCCAGTTGCCCATCAGTCTCAAACTACAGAAAAGACGCCTGGCCATCTAATATGTATGAAAAACAGCTGATTACCCCAATGAGCCATGGGGTGGGAAATTCCTAGAAAACACCAACCAGGCAGACGAAGGACAACCTGTGTGCAAAACAATAACGAAGACCTTCACTTATTTGGTATGAATTGGACAGAAGCACAATCACTGGCACTTGATAATTTTGCTTGGCATCATCATATTTCTGCCTTATGTATCAGGGGGGCACAAAAAAATCATAAGAAGAAGAAAACAAAAATGGTATTCACCACTTGGATGTTTTCACAGTTTATTGTTACATAACATTGAATCACTGTGGACTTAGACTCTTTAAGGTCAAAGTGAAAACAGATGTCTGCAAAGTGATCCAAACGAAATTAGAGATATAAAACATAACATTATTGATCATCTAAGTATTCACCCTGTTCCAGTCAGTATATTTAGGAGATGCACCTTTAGCAGCCATGACAGCTCTGATTCTATGTGCACAGATCTCTCTCTATCAGCTTTGCATATCTGGACATGGCCATTTCTCTTCATTCTTCTTTATAAAATTTCTCAAGCTCTGTCAGGTATCATGAATGAAAGCCTTTGTCAAATCCAGCCACAAATTTTCAATTGCATTGAGATCTGAACTAAGACTCGACCACTCCAGGACATTCACATTGATGTTTTAAGGATGTTCTTGTGAAGGTTTGGTGTCATGCTTTTTGGGTTGTTGTCTTGCTTGAAAACAAATCTTCTGCCAAGATTTTTTGCAGACTTCATCAGGTTTTCCTCCAGGATTTACTTGATTTTTGTTGGATTCTTTATCCCCCTCTGCCCTCACAAGCCGACCAGTGTGCCTGCTGCAGAGAAGCTTTCCCATAGCATGATACTGCCATTCATGGTGTGCATGGTAAGTTTTTCATACTGTGCAGTATTTGAGTAATGCCAAGCATATCATATACAGCTTGATTTTGGTCTCATCAGACCATAAAACCTTCTTCCACCTAACTTCTGAGTGTCCCATGTGGCTTCTGGCAAACTGTAGCTGAGTCTTTTTTTTTATACCAGTGGCTTTATCCTTCCCATTCTTCCATAAAGCTGTGACTAATGAAGCACCAGAGCAACTGTTTGTGTCTGCACAGTCTCTCCAGTCTCAGTCACAGTAGCTTGTAACTCCTTCAGAGTTCTCACAGGTCTCTTGGTGGACTCCCTCACTTGTCTTCTTCTAGCATGATCCCTCAGCTTTTGTGGATGACTTGCTCAAGGCAGATTTACAGCTCTGCCAAACTTTTTGCTTTTCTTAATGACTGATTTAACTGGACTCTTAGGGATATTCAATGGAGATTTTCTTGTTTTCATCCCCTGACTTGTGCTTTTCAGTTCCATTTTCATGGAGTGTCTCAGAGTGTTCTTTTGTCTTCATTGTGTAGGTTAGGGCACCATAGTTACTCACAACAAGTTGGACCTTCCACATAAAGTTGCAGTTATACTGCAATCAACTTAAAACTACAGAAAGATGATCTCTTTTGAACTTATTCTGTGACTTCTTAAGCCAATTGGCTGCACTGGTGATGATTTTGGTGTTGTAAGGGACCAACCGGCATCCCTGTCAGGATGGATCCTGCTCCCTTAACTGGACAGAAGGCCATTGAGAATGATGGACAGCTGGGGAGTGGTGATAATCCCCTGCCGTTCCAGGCCATGGACACAGGAAGATGCTGTGGCAGCAGCTGCACTGGGATTGGTGTGCCTGCAACCTCAGAAGGGCACTCTGATTGGGCTTGGGTACATGGAACGTCCAGGCAGTGAGTGACTACCTGCCATGCGCAAAATGTACCCCCGTACACTGGGTGGCAGCATCCGGTCTGGTGAGCCCCAGTATGGATGCCGTCTGGGCAGCATGAGAGTTGTGGTCCCAGGTGCCTACCCTGCCAGGTTCTGTGGGGGCCACCAGGGGGAGCAGTTGAGTACTGATGACACAAGGACTGTTGGGGTCCTGCCTAACCCAGAAGCGCTTCCTGGGGGACAATAGATTAAGCACAGGAAGTAGTCACTCAGCTTAAAGGGAATTAGAGTCGGATGTGGAAGAGGTAGGAAAACTGTAGGAAAAGAAAAGAGAAAGTTGTTCTAAAAGTATTGATCTGATTTTATTTTTGCAGGAGGAGCTCAGTGTTGTCATCCTTTTATTATTATCTCTTTTGTCTCTGTAATCAGTGTATTCTGGCAAGTTCCTTGTTATGTAAAGGATCTATCTCATGAACTTCAGCTTCATCCAGTTTTATAGTTTGTCACAGTACATGTGGCACTTCACATTATGAGAGTTCAGCAAAATACTTTTCTGTGTGGTTGTACAGGCAAGTTACCGCTATGTAAATATGTAAATATAGCAGAAAAATCATGTATATGTTCTGTAAAACCCGTTAAAGTGTAACACACAGTGTCTTACTGATTAATGATTATTATAAAGATTATTTGCTCTTCATGTTTTAAGGGTCCATACAGTAGAATGAGATTATCATCATCTTCACTTGTTTAATGGCCATTTTCTTGATTTACCCAGGTTGGCCCATTGCCCCCATGTCTTATTCTTCCACCTCCTCGGTACTGGGCATCTTCGTCCTCTTGACCGCTATACTGAATGAGTGTAAAAAAGGGCAGTCAGTCCAAATAATCAAAGACTGGAGAAAGAAAAGAGTTAAAGGGCACAAAAAGGGTTAAAATGGAACATTAAAAGGAGAGAAACACCAAAGCCAAAAATTGTACTTGAGCGGCACAGCTTTGTTTCAAAATACTATCAAAGCGCAAAGTGAGTAGCATGCTAAGTTTGGTTCAGTCTCAGATAAAAGTGAATATTTTAGGGTACTCTTCATACTAGGGCGTCAATGATTTCACAAGTGGATCAGGCCCAGTGCTTCATGGGAAATCTTCATGGAAGCAGACATTGCAACCCACCAAATTGTGTAGGAATCCGCAAAACAAAAATCAGGAGTGGTCTCTTCTCGACTTTCTTGTATACTCAGATATGGGGATAGATGTTTGAGGAGTAACCGCAAGACAATGATTATATTTTTTATGTTATGTACATTAAAGAACCATCAACAACAAATCAAATCAAATTAATAATATATTGAAAAATTATTATAAAAGTAAAGTTGAATAAATCGGACTCTGCAGCTGCATGAATGAAAGGTAAAGTAACACTTCCGGTTATCGGAAATAGTCCAAAAGTTGATAGAAATCTATGTTTTGTACCTAATACTTATATGCAAAATTTGGTTGACATAAGTGAAAGTGTACTCAAGTTATCATGTTTACATACACACACAGACACAGGAACACAGACTTAATTTCAAAAAGTGTATTTTTGGACTCAGGGAGGTCTAAAACATCGAGATTCATCTAAATCTCAAATGGAATTTTTGGAGGATTTCAATACTTTCCCTATACTTCGTATACGAGAAAGTCAGGGAGGCCTAAAACGTTGAGATTCATCAAAATCTCGACATTGAATTTCTGGACGATTACAATACTTTCCCTATATTTCAAATACAAGAAAGTAAAAATGGAGTCTTAACATACAGTTAAAAATATATAACTTCTAAACAAAAGCTGGATTTCAGAATTTGATTTATTGGGTGTTAAAACCCCAAAATAATACCAAGATGAATATGCCACCTTCAAAGAAACCCAAGAAAATTTTAAAAAGAAGCTCCATATTTAACACACAATCATAACAGCGACTTTCTGGAACTCTTCTCCTCCACCTCCATCACAGTGCACCTCTTTTTGTGACAAGCTGAACCTTAAGTGGCTGAGAAAAGGGAACCCATGATGTCAATGTAAAGTTATACAGGAGAGATGTTACGCTGGGACTGAAGAGGATAGATGAGAAATGTATGCTGGGTAAGAAGGATTCAGACCTTAAACAGCACTAACATAGTGAATCATCTAAACTGCGGAACTGGAAATATATCAAGGTTTGACTAATCATCAATAATTTCCTGAAGAGAGTCAAATGAGTGAAGTAAACAGCAAGGTGAACTTTCACACACTGAGAAGATCAGCAATGACTGCTCAGGAACAGGGTGCTATTTCTGGCCTATCCTCTAAAAGCCGTTCAGACCAACAGACAAGAGGCTTGAGGACTCTGTCAACTGTTATTTAGAAAGCAACAGAGCATAGTCAAGATTTATACGGTGTGGAGAAGGTCAAGGCGGTTGTCAGCAGCACAGCTCAGAGTCTGATTAGCCGTTTGCATGTTAGTCAGGTACTTTTTTTTTTATTTTAAGTCATCCTAGCAAATAATGTAAAGCAAATGCAAGACAGCAATTAGACTGCAGAGTTTGTCTGATATGCAAGTAGACGTTTCACATTAAGGACATTGGTGTCATTAAAATATGAGTTGTTCACAATGTCTTTGTTTTACGCCTTTTATGGAGTGTCTTCATTGCTATAGGATTACCAGTCAGAAACTCTTTTAAAATGAAAACCCGTCTGTTTATATAAAAGAGGGCCCTCTTGCCCTCACACAATTTATCGCAGCAGTTAAATCAATATTTATTTCATGATGAGTCTTTAATAGACAGAGGTTGACAGAGTTCGTCACATACTGTACCATTTTTAAAACAACATCACATTTTTAAATCCACTTGTGCATGGCAGAAGATAATTCTTGTTACTGTGCCAGTCCACCCCTTGGCTCATTGGTGTACACTCTTACTGATTCTTTAGTGGGTTGTGCAGTTCTTCATAGAACTATCGCTTCATTTTATTCTGGGAAGGGTTCCTTGCATATTAAGTTGGTTCTTGGTGCTTTGAAAAATTTCCTAATATGTAGAAAAAAAGACCAAAATATTTAATGTATGGCAGGCTACACTAACAGATGAAGAAAACCTGGACTTAACCAATCATATTTTAATGGGACTAAAAATGTAGTTTTTGCAGATCAGTGTAATAAGAGTAGCTAAGTCACCCCGCTCATGGCACTGGGTCTACTCCAGTGGTTTACCACGAGTGCTGCCTTTGGAACTAAGATACCTAAACATGGCTGAAGGGCCACAACCTGTGCCACGTACAAGATATGTCCCCATGTTCTGGGTGTATCAGAGGATCATGTTATGATGATAATGCTGCATTTCTGTATTTTAACATAAGAAGTGTGATAGATAAAGCAAATGAGACAGATTAAGGATTGGGGAGCCTCCCCGTGTGCTGGCCGTTGGTTCCAGTAATCAGCAATAAGGTCAAGAGTACAACAAAAAGATTGACACATTTGACAAAAACTCAGGGGTCAGGAGGCTTTTTATAGAGGGGCAAATCAAATTAACGCAAGTGATGAAGAGGGATGGAGCTACAGATGATGTCAGGAGCGGAGGGACAGTGGACAGGACTGGAAGTGAGGAGATTCCCTGGGCCGGAGCGGAGCGTTTTTTTTTTGTGGTGCGGAAATGCGGTAGAGATTGGTATACTCGTTGAGCTATGGACTTTTTATTCAGGTGTCTTTCTGTAGATGAAAAGGAGAGAAAAGAATTAATACCGTGATCTGGATCCCCATTTCTTGCAGTTTCATGCACAACAGAGCCAGCTGACTGTCACCTAATCGTGCATGTGTGACAGAGGTTATACCTGCATTAAAAATCAACAGTGCTGTGTTTTTTGTAATGTTCAAGTGGCTTGTCTTTTACTACATCGTCTGAGGTCTCTCTGTGTGTCTTTGGTTCTTGGTGCTTAAAAAAATTTCCTAATATGTAGGAAAAGAGACCAAAATGTATGGTAGGCTACACTAACAGATGAAGAAAACCTGAACTTAGCCTGTCCTACTGTACATATGTAGCAAGAATCCTTTTAAATTCATGACCAATTGGTATTTCACAAATCTGTTACCATCTATCCATTGTTATTTGCCGTGTGGAGTCTGTTACAGATCTAAATAAATAAAGGTTCTTTCTGGAACCTTCTTGTGAAGGTGTCTTTTGGGAACCAAAAAATGGTTCTCCTGTGGCACTGCTCTGAAGAACGTCTCTGGCGCCTTTAATTTTTGAGTGTATGCATCCACACTCACACTCACACAGAGCCAGTGTGGAATTCTTACTTGGAGTTGTAGAAGGAAAGACACGTCAGACATGAAGAGAATGTGTAAATTCTACACAGGCAAGGGCCAGGCATGGGAATCAAGCCCAGGATACCACATCTGTGTGATGCTATTACTATCTACATGCAGTACTAGTTTATATTGCAGGGGAATCTTTATAGCTGTGCATGTTGTGAAATTAATTAATTAATTTTGTGCCTTAAAGCTACAGGAAACCATGTTCAGTTTCTACTCACAAAACTCTCAGTGTGCAGATTATAAAGTCCTTGTTTCTGTGTAGGTTTTCTCTTGGTGGTTCTCTCCATAGGGCAGGGGTGTCCAACTCTGGTCCTGGAGGGCCGCAGTGGCTGCAGGTTTTCATTCTAACCATCTTCTTAATTAGTGAACCATTTTTGCTGCTGATTAACTTGTTTTGCTTCAGTTTTAATTAATGTGGCATAGATCCCTTAGTTCAGGGGACCCCAACTCTGGTCCTGGAGGGCCCCGGTGGCTGCAGGTTTACATTCTAAACTTTTTCTTAATTAATACATTGTTTTGGCTGCTAATTAACATCTTTTGAATTAATTTTAATTGACTTGTTTTTTTTAAGATTTGTTCCCCTGAATTTCTCCATCGCTCCTCTGAATTGCTTCATTTCTTTCCTTAAACAGAAATGGAACATGAAGTGAGTGAACCAAGAGAAGACCAACTAAGTCAGGGCCTCAAACTCCAACCAATTTCACTCCAACCTGTTGCTTAATTAGGTGCCGATTCTTGTCATTAATTAAACCCGTTCTTTGATTCCATGGCTTGTTGCTGCTCTCATTGTGCAATAGCAGACATTTCTGACTTGTTGATTTTCTCTTTTCTAAGGGCTCTGTTACAATGTTTTGTGGACCTGAGCAGATCAGCATTCCTGAGACCTTCATCTTTCTTTATTTTCAGATATTGTATGATGGACACAGTTGGCTGGTCATGTTTTAGCTCATTTTGTATCATTATTGTTTAGCAGCTAATTAAGGAAAAAGAAACAATCAAGGGGTCTGAGTCTTCAAGAGCAAGTCAAATAAAATTAATTCAAAAGAAGTTAATTAGGAGCAAAAACAGGTCACTAATTAAGAAAAGAGTTAGAATGAAAACCTGCAGCCACTGGGACCCTCCAGGACCAGAGTTGGGGACCCCTCCCTTAGTTGTTCCTTTTCCTTAATGAGCAGCCAAACAATAATGAGACACAAAACAAGCCGCTACACGACCAGCTAATCTGAAAATAAAGAAAGGTGAAGGTTTCGGTCATGTTGGACTGCTCAGGTCCCCAAAACATCTTGGCGGTGGTCTTAGAAAAATCAGAAAAATCAACAGCCTGCTGTGGCAGAATGAGAGCAGCAACAAGTCATGATATTCAATAACGGCTTTAATTAACAACAAAAATCACTTCTTATTAAGAAACTGATTGGAGTGAAACTGGCTGGAGTTTGACATTCCAGTTTAGCTTGTCATCTGTTAGCTCGTTTCACAACTCGTTTCTGTTTGGCTGCCATTTAATGAAGAAAGGAATCAATTCAGAGGACAGAATCCTTAAAACAGGCCTATTAAAATGAAGGGAAAGGAGTTAATTAGCAGGGAAAACTACTCACTGATTAGGAAAAGGGTTAGAATGAAAACCTGCTGCCATTGCGGCCTACTAGGACCGTAGTTGGACACCCCTGCCATAGGGGAACCATTTACAGTTAACAGAAGACTCATCCACAAGAACCTTTATTTTTTTAGATCCGTAACAGGCTCCATACAGTAAATAACCTTGAATAGATGGTAACAGATCTATGAAACAACTAGCAGTATGGTGTAGCGGTTAAGGCTTCGGACTGAGGTTGTGGGTTCAAATCCTGTTACTGACACTTTGTGGCCATGACTAAGTCACATGACCTGCCTGTACTCCAATTGGAAAACTATCAGAAATGTCACCAATTGTATCATGAATATTATAAGTGATCTTGGATCAAAGCGTCAGCCAAATAAATGCAAAGTAAATGAAATATCAATGGCTTATAATTTTAAAAAGACTCTTGCTGCATATCTCCAATAACACCAGCTAAGTCCAGGTTTTCATAATCGTTAGTGTCCTCCTGCAGCTTACCATACTTTAAAGATTTTTTTTCTACATATTACAAAGTTTTCCAACACTCAAAGTACCAATGTAACAAGCAAAGAACCCTTCCCAGAATGACATGGTACCTGGTCAAGTCATAATTCTACAAGGAACCACACAATCTAGAAAATAACCATTATGTTAAAGAGTGTGGGTACACAGGTTTAATGCCACATCCCAAAAACATAGACTAGTTGACAACCTTTGATTTTTGTTTTCTAACAACTTTTTGCAGCATTCAGCTTTTTAGGAGACAATGGATTCAGTGATCAAAAAGAGTGCAGCCTACTGACTCAGCGGTCATACTAAGAGACATCAGCAATTCACTCCAGAGGGGAAATGATGAGGAGAGCCAGAGGAGTGAAACTGAGAGCAATGGCCTGTCTGATTTTATGTGAATTGTTTATGGATTTATGTGATGCTTATGGATTGTCCACAAACTCCGTGGTCAAACATAATGTGGCTGGTACCAGAGTGCCTTTCGACCAAAGGTCAATAACTGACTTTGTAGTTATAGGTTTTGGCTTTTTGCTTTAATGTAATAAGTGAGTCAGAATATCATGAAGGATATTTTTCCTGAGATTATATTAAAGGTTATATGTGAGTGCTGTAAAAATTTTAAGGCTTGGAAGAACATGTTAACATGTCAAAAAGAAAATGGATCACTGAACATCTTTTTTTTTTATTGGAGCAAAGGCTGACCTCTTTATTAATCCTGACAACTCTGTTTTTGGTGTTTTCTTCATGGTGGTCTGACAGGGGTTGGACTGGGAGCAAGTGTGAGGAAAGACTCAGGGTACCTTCCGTTTGACAGCAGATGCTGCTACTGCACAGCTATTCCCACGGGGAGCAGGTCTCTGTATTCCTTTCCTGCCCTCACTTGGAGACCATCTGCTTCTGGAAACCACAGGGGAATCTTTTTTCTTTATTAATTCACGAGATATAAATACACATGTCAGCAAGCAGGGCTCTGAATGGAACTTCAGGCTAGGCAGTGCCTCAGAAATATTCACTGTGATGCTGACATCAAACAGTCCCAGATGCTGCAGCTGGGACTGTTATTTCTGCTGATGATGGCCTCTGACAGTATTAGAGCTCAATAAAGCAGAAAAATTCTGTTTTATATGGCCTTAATATGTACCCCAGTGCTAGGCTGAGGCTTCAATTCTTTGGCAAAGGGCAGAAAGAGCATCTAGCAGGATGTGTGATGTGTTTTTTAATTTTTTTTATTCTGATCAGTACAGTATAGTGTAGTCCAAAAATATTAAAATGCATGCTGTATTTTTACTGGGTGTTTCAAAGATGTATACACACTTTAAAAATGGCAAATTAATACATTTTGTTTTTCAGGCAATTACTAGTTATATAAATCGGCATTTACTGAATACAATTTAGTACAATGCAAAAATCCACCTTAATAAAATGATAAGTGAGTGTGTGTCTGTCTGTGGGTCCTTCCAGTTGCTATGTCTCTGTCATTGCAAAAGATGTCGCGTCACAAACATTTTAGTAATAAAATGCATTGCATTTGCCGTTAAAACAGATTGCATATCACAAACATTACCACTGCTTTTGTGAATCCCATACCAAATGGCATACAACAGAGATATACGCATTTCATGGTGCACTGCAAAGGTTAATGCTGAGGTCTACAGTGATTACTTCGATTTCAACTGGTGTGTATGTACAGGTGTGTGTTTTTCCTAATCTTGTCCAATTTAATTGCACTGAGCACCAGTGGACTCCAAACAAGATGTAGAAACATCTCAATGACGATGAACAAAATAAGGGGCACCCAAGCCAAAATTTAAGAGTCATAGTGAAGAATCTAAACACAGGTGTCAATGAGAAATTTCGGGTTTTTATCTTTATTAGATATTTATTTGCAAATATTTCTAAAGTCCTGTTTTTGCTTTGTCATTTTGGGGTAATGAGTGTTGCTTGGTGTGGGAAAAAAATGAATTTAAATGGTTCTATCACAAGGCAGAATCCTGTTAATCTGGATTTGATGGGACCGCACTGTGTCCAGATTAGTGAAAGTCTGGATTTACTAGAAGCTAACTTTAACATGGTGTAGTTGTTTTTTTAAAAAAAAAAAACCTTTGATTGCTTCTCTATATTTTTTCCAATGCAAAGAGTTTGTTTTGCTGCCTCTAATTCAAGAGCAATCTTTTAGCCCTTGTGACAGATTGGGGGCGCTATCGCTCCCTTGAACCCCTGTCCAAGACTCCAGACACCAGATAAAAGTCCAAATGTTGACTCTATTAATTCGCCACAGTGCACAAAGCACCCTCTCCTCCACTATACTCATAAATACAAATCACTAATCACAATAATACAATAACTCTCCTCCGACTCCCAGACGCGTTGCCACCCTTCCACCCAGCTCAGCTCGCCATCTGGGATCTCCCACAGTCCTTTTATATACCCTGACACGAAAGTGTTCCCAATCCCCAGTCCATGTGATTCTCTATCACTTCCGGGTCAGGTACAAGTCCTTCTTCTCATCCCGGAAGCACGTCGCTCTTCCTATGACGTACTTCCGGGTTATAGGGCACAAATGATTCTTTGGTCCTCCCTAAAGCTCCCTCTTGTGGCCCCTGTGGTATCCAGCAGGGTCATGTATACAAACTACATAGTCCATGACTCCCTGCTGGTCTTCGGGGCACCTCCATACTGCAGGGAGGGCTCCATCTGGCGGCCTGGGGGTATTGGCCGGGATGACAAGCCGGCCAAAGACCACACCCTTTATCAATGTGAAAAAAAGGCATTCACTTTTTGTTCCATCATCCCTGTAACACTCTTTGATATTGTTGCCATCCCCTGGTAACCCAAACTACAAATAACAGATAGATAGATAGATAATGAATGGCTCTATATTAGATAGATAGATAGACAGATAGATAGATAATGAATGGCTTTATATTAGATAGATAGATAGATAGATAGATAGATAGATAGATAGATAGATAGATAGATAGATAGATAGATAGATAGATAGATAAAAGCACAAGTGAAAACAAAACAAAACTATGGATAAAGAATTGAGATGAGGTGTATGCGTGGAAAGTGCCAGCTGCAGCTGTTGTCTGACTACAGTACCTCATTGTCCGATTTGTGTTGGTGTAGCGGAGGAGAGGGACTAGTGGGTGAGTCATTTCCAAGAATGCATGGCCTCCCATCACTGATCACCTGCTACAGCACACCACTATATTCACTCTAAGCCAGTACAGCAGGCAGTTAGCGCTTAGTATGCATGGACTACCTGATGTCTCTTTATGCCTGCTCTTCTTGGTTACAACAACATTGGTAATAAAAACTTAGCAAGGTGAGCTTGTACATTTGGCAGAAAACCATTTATAAATCAGGTATTTTTATAATTTATTCCATATATTTTTTTCTTGTTAGTTAGAATTTTTCCCATGATATAAATACCAGTCCAAATTAATTGAAACACCGTATCATCGGGTTCTCAATTAACAAGGTACTACTATACATAAATGGTACACACACACACACACATATATAAATTTATACTGTATATATACACACATCGTCACTGGCCATCGGACTTTACTTTTATTCTATGTTAATTAGTATTGCCTAATTTTATTTTTATATTTTGTCTTTTTTCTCTTTCTTCATCCGGTAAAGCACTCTGAGCTACATCATCCATCCATCCATTATCCAACCTGCTATCTACCAATCCCAGCCAACACAGGGCGCAAGGCAGGAAACAAACCCTGGACAGGGCGCCAGCGCCAGGCGCACACACACACACACACACACACACACACACACACACCAAGCACACACTAAGAACAATTTAGAATCGCCAATGCACCTAACCTGCATGTCTTTGAACTGTGGGAGGAAACTGGAGTACCTTGAGCTACATCATTTGTATAAATAAATATTGTCGTTGTTATTGTTGTCGCAAACTTAGACAAAAGCCACAAAAAGGTTTGGGGCAGCCACCCGTATATTGTTTCCTGGCTTCAAAATTGAATGAATTGATATGTTGAAGTATCCGGATTGGAATTCAGAACAGAACTGATTTGCTTGTAAAAAGATGGCGGCTTTAAAGGAGAGCGGAGTAAGTGATGTCATCAGTAGGGCCAGAACTGGAAGTAGTGTCATTGGAGCTGGGACCAGAAGTGACATCATAATTAGGAAAGGAACCACAAGTGACGTCATTGGGGCCAGGTGGAATTTCCTGCAACAGGTCTGCAGAGAAGTGAGAGAAAGAGTTAGCGAACTCCGCCACCCCCTGGTCTGGCATGGAATTGCTCTCATTCAGGCCCTTTAGCTGTCTCCCATGTGCACACGTGTGACAGCACATATTTAGTGACTGCCATAAGTCCTTATATTCTACTCAGTTTATAGATAGATAGATAGTTAAATAGATACTTTATTAATCCCAATGGGAAGTTTATAGAAGACAAGACACAACTTGATGCATTTCTGGATGCATTGCAGATACCACAACTAGATACTGTCAGTGCAGAGGAACTGGATAAACCTCTGCTAGGTGCTATAAACTCACTTCATAGTGGAAAAGGAGCAGGCCCTGATCACTACCCTGCCAAATTTTATAAAAAATTCTCAATTCAGTTAGCTCGCCTTTTATTTGTAAAATTTACACAAGCTAGAGACAATAAGTTTCTACCTCAAACTTTTTGCCAAACATTAATTACTGTCTTCCTAAGAGGATCTATGCAAAACTTTTCTAATACCTTACAGGATCTAATCAATAATATTTTAGAATAAGCATTTAAATTGATGAAATGGATTCTCTTCCCTTATTTATTTGAATTATTTTTATTTATTTATTTATGTATTTATTTACTTATTTTTCCT
>JANRMT010062840.1:8925723-9004116 GCA_026402145.1 Polypterus bichir lapradei | reverse complement strand
ATCATCAAGTCCTTCCATGAGAACCCTAACTACAAAGGGGACCACAGTAATCCCTCCTCGATCGAGGGGGTTGCGTTCCAGAACCCCCCGTGATAGGTGAAAATCCGCGAAGTAGAAACCATATGTTTGTATGGTTATTATTATATATTTTAAGCCCTTATAAACTCTCCCACTCTGTTAACGTTATTAGAGCCCTCTAGACATGAAATAACACCCTTTAGTCAAAAGTTTAAACTGTGCTCCATGACAAGACAGAGATGACAGTTCTTTCTCACAATTAAAAGAATGCAAACACATCTTCTCTTCAAAGGAATGCGTGTCAGGTGCAGAGAATGTCAGAGAGAGAGCACGCGCGCGAGGGAGAAAAGCAAACAATCAAAAAATCAATACGTGCCTTTTGTCTTTTAAGTATGCCGAAGCACCGCGATAAAGCGGCCGGCCACAAAGAAGGGAGCAATGTGAAGTCCGTATCCTCTAAGCAAACAGCCCCTGTGCAAACAGCCCCTCTGCTCACACCCCCTCCGTCAGGCAGAGAGAGTGTGAGAGACAGAGAAAAGCAAACAATCAAGCACCGCGTGGGAAGCATATCGTATATCATTGAGGAGTTTTATTTAATACGTAATACATGCTCTGATTGGATAGCTTCTAAGCCATCCGCCAATAGCGTCCCTTGTATGACATCAACTGGGCAAACAAACTGAGGAAGCATGTATCATAAATTAAAAGACCCATTGTCCGCAGAAATCCACGAACCAGCGAAAAATCCGTGATATATATTTAGATATGCTTACATTTAAAATCCGCGATGGAGTGAAGCCGCAAAAGTCGAAGCGCGATATAGCGAGGGATCACTGTATTTCACTTATGTGAGGTAGAATGCCCAGAGGGGACTGGGCGGTCTCATGGTCTGGAACCCCTGCAGATTTTATTTTTTTCTCCAGCCGTCTGGAGTTTTTTTTTTTTTGTTTTTTCTGCCCTCCCTGGCCATCAGACCTTACTCTTATTCTATGTTAATTAATGTTAACTTATTATTCTTACTGTGTCTTTTATTTTTCTATTCTTCATTATGTAAAGTACTTTGAGCTACATTTTTTGTATGAAAATGTGCTATATAAATAAATGTTGTTGTTGTTGTTTGTAGCTGGAAATCCACAAAGGGAGCAAATAAATGTAAATGACTAAAAATATTCTTGCTACTTTTAAATTTAACATTACTGGCAATTTTTCTTAGTCTCTCTTAAATGATTTAATCAGTTTAATTGCTTAATTCTGTTTTTTGCAGTGATAAAAATAACAAATAATATGGACTTTGCTTCTCTGGGAAATTCAGAAAGAAGTCTCCTAGTTGTTGAGAGATTAGCACGGTTCCTTTATAGTATTATGCCAGCATGTTACCTACTGTATATTTTGATATGCCATTATATGACTCCTTTGTGACCAGACTAATGATGATCCAGCAAGGCCCCCTTAACTGGCATGTCTTTGTTTCAGTTCCAGGTTAGGTTATCTGTTTAGCAAGCAGGTCCCATGTCTGGCCACTGGAAGCTACAGTTTTACTTATAACTGGAGGTGCATTTTCAGGCTACACAAAGATTCCACCTCCGCATCTTGAAAGACACACATCTTTTCTTTTACGCTAGAAACATTTCTTATTCTTGTTCTCATTCTTTGCAGCAATGGAGGAATTAGACGGAGATGAAGTACGCGTATCATCTAGGGGGCGTTTTGCAGAAAGAGACATCGTGCAGGCAAGTATAATTGCTTATCAACTTTCTTGACGTGAAGCAAATCAGTAACTAATTTATCGCTTGAAGTTGCTTATAATGTGCTGATCATAAAAGCTGCGTAAAGGAACTGTTAACTACAGTATGTTCAACAGCAATACATTTTCAATTAAATTTAATTTACAGAACTACCTGTACAAGAGTTGCAGCCAACCACCAAAAAGTGGACATTCAACATTTGCGCAGCCTTCAGATTCTTCAGTCAGATTTCACTAAGGCATTTGTATTCTGAAGCAATAGCATTTCAAAGGCCATTACGAAGACATGAAATGCAATTATCAAAAATTAAATTAAAGACGGGGCAGATGCTCTCTTTGGGCAGAATTCAAAGGAGTAAGCACTTTAATCTAATGATTATCCTCACTCTCTTCCCACAGTTAAGTTGATGTGATTGGTTTTTTTTTTTATTATTAAAAACTTTAAGATCTGCCTTCTCAATATTTGATTAGGGTTTGTTGAAAAGTAACACAATTTATTTAAGATTATGCTAAAATAAAATCTCACTGATGTGTTCTCACTCTTGGAGAGCGCTCCGAATAACCCTTAAATTCATTACCATCTGATTATTGTTAATCGCATACAGTATCTATAGAGTCTCTCCAGACCGAACTCATTAGACTGGCACTGGACTGAGGCTTTCTAAGGAATTGCATCTTACTGAGGGCACCGCTCATTTCACATTCTTTCTGAGTATGTGAAAGGAGGTTAAAAAGAGTATTAAATTACCAACTTTATGGTGGAATAATATATAAAAATCAGCTGAAATACTAAAAATAAACTGTCATTTATGTCATAGGGCGGAGGATCACCTAGGACCCCATTTAATATGCACAAAAGCAAAAGCTACAGTTGTAAAAAAAAAAAAAAAAAGTGGGCATCGTCCAGCGCATCTCTCTCAGGCTAAGAGTCTGAATTGCTCTCTGCTGCAGGGCTTCATTTGATTCTGTCATTGATCCAGAAGTGAACACCAACTTCAGGCAACGCTATTGTTTAAATAGTCCACGGGGTTGAAAATGCGGGACTTCCTCTGACATCTGCGGTCATTGTCGGATTTGTTCTATGGTCTGTGGGTGTTAGCGATCAGGAATCCCCCCATCACTGGTATCGTTGTGCTCACTTTAACAGTGCCATTTGGATGCTCCCATACGTGTGACACTTTTTAAGTACAATAGCTGAGTGTGCGAATCTTCATTCAAAAATAAAAAGTGGACACATGACAACATTCTATTATTAAAAATGTTATACTTCCTTAGCCATTTAATTGCTACCATTTCAGAAATTTATAATACTTAAAGTTTAAAAATGTTCCTGAAATTACCAGATTAATAGAATAGATTATGGGTGGCATGTTGGCCAATTACTTAATTTCTGCATCATAGATTCTCTCTATGTCCACATATTGTCCACAATAAATTATCTTCGATTGGCATTACCCACACTCCACTAGATTGGTTCAGATCCGATCGCTTAGGCCACACTCAGTTCGTTCATCTTAAAACTTTTACATCCCAACCCACCGCTGTTACTTCAGGTGGGCCCCAGGGCTCTGTCCTCCTCTTCATTATTTACCTCCTTCCCCTCGGCAATATCTTTCGTAAATATTAACATGAATTTCCACTGTTACGCTGATGACGCCCAGCTTTACCTCAATGGCAAACCTACTTTTACCTTTCCACATTTCTTGCTTATTGACTACATAGCAGAAATCAAATCCTGGTTTTCTTCAAATTTTCTTAAACAGTGACAAAACTGAGGTTCTCCTTATTGGTACAAAATCAACATTATCCAAAACTGATCATTTTTCATTTGTTATTGATAATTCCTCTGTCTCCCCTTCCCCACAGGTTAAGAGTCTGGGTGTCATCCTTGACAGTACTTTATCTTTTCAGTCCCACATAAATAACATCTCCCAGTCTGCATATTTCCACTTGCGTAACATTAATCGTATTCGCCCTTCCCTCACTCACGACACCACTGTTATCCTTGTTCATATCCTTGTCACTTCTCGTCTGGATTATTGCAATTCCCTTTTCTTTGGTCTTTCTCGCAAATCTCTTTATAAGCTTCAACTGGTCCAGAATTCAGCTGCCCGCATCATTACTAGAACCCCCTCTATTCACCATATCACTCCCGTCTTGCAGCAGCTTCACTGGCTTCCAGTTAAGTTCTGTATTGACTTCAAAATTCTCCTGTTAACATTTAAGGCTATCCACAACCTTGCCCCTCCATATCTGTCCAACCTCCTCCATGTCGCCATTCCCTCCCGTATCCTCAAATCCTCTTCTTCCATCCACTTGACTTTCCCCTTCATCCGTCTTACCACTATGGTGAGCAGAGCATTCAGTTCGCTGTTCCCCAGCTTTGGAACTCATTAACATCTGAGCTTAGAAATACTGAATCATTCTCACTTTTCAAATCTAAACTTAAGGCTCATCTGTTTAAGACTGTTTTTTCTCTTTGATTATAATTGCTCTGTCTGATTTTAATTTTTTTATTTTTAGTTTTGTTTATAATGTGTGTTTTATCTATTGTTCAGTGTCCTTGTGTGCTTAGAAAGGCACCCATGAATAAATAAAATGTATTATTATTATGATTACATAGGTGCCTCCAGGGGCTCAGGTTTCCCACCACATTCCAATAATATGCATATTTCAGGGAATGGCAATTCAGAAATGATACTCATATCTCTCTATTATAAAAGGAAATCCTGGGACGAGACTTTCTTGGAGATAATTTCAGGTCCTCCGAGACGAGACTTTTTGGCGAGAGATTTTGACAAGTCCCACCCTCCTCTCAAACATTTACAACCACGCCCACAGCCCAATCACTTCTCGTTCGTGTGAATGCTACTGTCAGACACAGTTCCTGAACTCTCAGCTCCAAGCAGGGTCAGAAATAAAAAACAAAGAGTACAAGACAAAGTAAAACGTCGTAAAGAGGTTCAAAAATGTTGGCACGATACACATGCAGAGCAAGTTAGAGATTACGATAGTACTTTAATTCGAAAGTCTCAAAAAATTGATCACATTAGCGCTAACAAATGGAAATTATTACTCGGTGAAATAACGGAACAGCAAAAAGAGATTGAATATATCGACATAGGTGATATGACAGAAGTATGTAGATATTGTTTGGCTTTAAACTTTAAGTTTAAAGCCACAGATCGTCTAATTTGTGTTTCCATCAGGGAAAAGCAGTGTTTCTTCCCAATGAAGAGGCCTATCCGCGAGAATTAAAAGATTGGTTGTTTGGTGAAAGTGAAATCCACATACGCGAGCGGCAGAGATGCAAAGTGACTGGCATGTAGTGAAGGCCGTGGGGTTGGCGAGCAAATCGAGTAGGGGGCAGAGCCCCCTAGTTTAAAAAAAAAAATTCCTGCCATGGACTGGCACCTTTCCTTGTACTACCAGAACAGTATTTTTTTTTTTTTTTAACTACCTTGAACTCGACAAAGTGAGTTTAGAAAAATGAAATCCTAAATGTATTTCAGCCAACCGCTGCATTACAATGTTAGATGCCTTGAAGAAAGCCTTCAGTTTTACATTGTACCGCTACCCCGTTTCCTTAGAATGTGCCATTTTTCAGACAATCTTTTATTGTGTCTTGCTAGTTCTCTAGAAGCTAATGGAAAGCACTTTATACTTTGTAAAGACTCACTTGTCAAAATACCGCGCAGTTCAATACACTCCAAAGGAACACACTGCAAAGAGGAAGGAAAGAAAAGTTTCAGCAGCAGACGCTCACTCACAGAAGGGCCGGTTACATGTAGTTAGTGTTTAGAGGTAGAGGAAAAGATGATATTGGCTTTTCTGTGCTCCAGTGTACAAAGGAAAAGGAATTTAATTGGAACTTTTGTGTTCCACCATTTATTTCTGACTCCGACTAGTTGAAATCGGATAAAACGCAGCCGTACTTTATGCATCTGCATTTAGCCTGCATGTAGTGAGCAAATGAATTATCAGGCCTTCGTTTTAGTCCATGGGGGTATACGCTGATTACTCACATCATGGTGTAATGATACTTGTATGGAAATAAAGGGTGTCTCAGTCCAAAATCATCTTATTTAAATTAAGAGCCAATGAACAGATGACGCTTGCATGGCTGTTGCTTACAGCAAGTCTAAAAGATTATGCAGACAAAGTACTTATCAGTAGCTTCTCACATATTTACCATAATGGGGAACTGAAATGAACTCTTTGACAGAATGCTCCCCCTGCCTTTTACCAATTAGATTTTCAAATGTCACACATTCAGACAGCTGGTACTTTTCATAATGTCAAAACTCAACCTGTGGATTGCATGAATATTTTAATACATCTCTGTGGGGGCAACAGACATCATGCGTTAACAGCAGGTTGGGATAAATGAATCCATCAGATACATTTTATTTAGAGACTCTCGACGCTGCTCTTAGCACATTCCACCCAAATCCCTGTTGTGTGACTATCATGCAGGTGAAATCACTGAAAACTGGAAAAGCGGTTAGGAAGTGAACTGTTTCTGATGTGCGAGGCCCATCAAATGAAGTTATGAGTACAGCAGAAGTGAATACCACAATGCTAACCTGTTTGCCACTCATTCTTCCTACACTTCTATATGTAACACTTTAGGGGCTTCCAAAACTCAACTTGATGTTATTTTAGAAGAATTAAGTGGGTAGGACTGGTGAGCTTTGGTGGGCTGAATGGCCTGTTCTCATCTAGATTATTCTAATGTACATAAGAGCACTGGCTCTGTGCAAAGCCATTTCCTTTCCTAAAACAAGACATACATTTTTGGATGGCCAGCTTTTCACACATTGTGTTGCTGAGGTCTGTAGCTTATTATTATGGGTTTGGTTTCATCCTTGAATGGTAAAACAAAGCACCAGAAAGCATACCAATCACGCAAACCTACAGCAAGACCTGCTCCTATCATTTCAATTTAGCACACAAAG
Organism: Polypterus bichir lapradei; assembly: GCA_026402145.1. NCBI lineage: Eukaryota > Metazoa > Chordata > Cladistia > Polypteriformes > Polypteridae > Polypterus > Polypterus bichir. The sequence continues at coordinate 8,997,396 of JANRMT010062840.1, read as the reverse complement.
ATCATTTAGACAAGCCCTGCAAGAATGTGAGTAGGAGTTGCAGCTCTCTTGATTCCTTTGACCCTCAATCAATCAATGCCTACTATTTTCTTGCTTTTGCCTTACAGGTGTCATGATTAGAGTTGAAATTTTAGGTCTTATAGCCTTTTCCTGTTATGGAAACCGTCTTTGTGTACCGTTGTCAGGGTCACGTCCCACGTTTCTAGGGGTGTGGTCTCCAAGGTCATGACCTCAAATTAATCAGCAGACGGGATAACACTTCAGCCTTTTGCACTGAGCCTGATCCAATCAGCGGATTAAACCTTCTAATCCCTTTTGAATTCTCTTTATGATTATTTTTCATGTCTCGCCTGGTTTTTGACTTTTTGTCTGATATTTTGACTCTCATCTGGGTTTTCGTTCCCTCATTTTATTTTTGTTTTTCTTTGTTTTGCCTTTTGCATGCATCTCCAAGTTTAACTCAAGAAACAAGTTATCTGTTTACCTCCCAAGTCAGGACAATAAGATCATTGGACACAAGAGCTTATAGTGGCTACATTTGTTACAACAAGCTTAAGGGGAAAAAAAATCAGCATATCCAAATTTAATACATAATGTAAACAATAATAATATTTAAAAATGTGGGAAAAACAAAGAAAAATGTTGTTTTATTTAACAAAAAGGAAAGACAATAGCATAAAACATAAAAAAAAATCCAATACAGTGAAATATTCTTCAGTTTATTCCACAGCTCTGTGTTCATGAACTCCTTCATTTTGACACCTGCATCTCCCATTTCATCAGATTCCGTACAACATTTTTATTTTTCATGCTCTAAAAAAGATTTTTGTTATTCATTTTTTTTGTATATATTACTTTCTGCTTTGTTCTACATTTGCATTGTTGGATTTTTCTAGATGAGGTTATTTAATTTTTTACCTTATTTGTTCTCTATTAAGTGGCAGCACAGTGGCACGATAGTACCACTGCTGCCTCGCAGTACGGAGACCAGGAATTGCACCCCATTTGGCTTTTTTCTTTTTTTTAATTTTGCAATTTATTAATTTTCATTTTTCATCAATTTGGCACACTTTCACATTGTTCACCCGAGGCAAGTGCCTTGTTTGTCTCACCCTTGTCCCAGCCCTGCGTGGCTGCAGCTTTTTGTTTCAGTGAGTTTCATAATCAGGGAGTCATTTTACCGCTTACTGATCTTATTGTGTAACTAGATGGTCTTTTTTCTTCTTCTTCTATCTTATTCAGCATTTAAAATTTTTTTTAGTAGATTAACATTTTGTCACACATGTGCACCAGAGCGTCACCTTCCGGGCTCACCTAAATTAAGTAGTACCACCCCAGGACAAAAGAGGGTGCTGCCGCTAACAGACTTGTCTCCTTCTTCCCTTACAGTCTTGAGAAAGTGCTCCCTAGAGAGCAAAAGACTGAAATAAGCCCCTTTAGGTCCACACAATGTACAGACAGAGCAACGATGGAAGATGCTGTCTCATTCTGATGTGGACCTTGCTTCTGTGCTGATTCGAGCCTGAAACCAAAATCACAACGTCCTACTGGGAGAACTGTTTTCTCTTTTTATCAGCACATTAAAGTGCTTAATTTTCTTTATCTTTTCTGCATTTTTTATTCTAATTAAACAGGGTATGTTGCCCATTTGGCACCCTCCATCATTTTGCCCTACTATAATTTATATGAATTTTAGAAAAGTTAGTATTTTTGCCATTTATTTTCCTATTAATTGACCTTTTTGCTATGGGCTTTGCTCACTTAACAGTATCCTAATATAACAACAGTTAACAAGCAGTGGAGCATACACTGAGGCAGACATGCTAAAAGGCTGCCATTAATTCAGCATCAGACCCACTTGCAAGGTAACAGCTTAAATAACTACAACACCTGAGAAAGAGGAAAGGAAATCCATCATGATGATGAAATTAATTGTTTTAAATCCAGGATACCCTAAATTATCCCAACATTATATATATATATATGCTTCAGAAATACAAAATTAAAACATAGAAATCCCAGTTATTTTAATATTTGAATTGAAACTAAAACATTGGGAAATAAGAAGTTGCACAGTTAGGTTAGGAGTTCAATGAAAACTAGAATTGGTTGAAATAAAAACCTGCAACCACAGGGGTTTTGTGATCCACTGACCCAAAATGGTGTAAGGCCTCCATGAATTGCCAAGGAAGCAGGCCAGAATTCCCACATGCCCGCCAAGAGACGGTGTGCCCAAAGGCAGCCTGAGCTCCCACTTCAGTGGCTGGCTTTGGCCTACACTGTTCAAAACATGGTTAGCTTCAAAATTTCAAAAATATATGTAATGTTCACAAAATGTAGCCTGAACCCCACCAGAGAAAAAAGAACCATAAACCTCCAACTTGTGGAAGAAAGAGCAAACAAAGAAATCTTTATTAAAGATGACGTATTCCACAAAAATCAAAATAAAATACAGTGGAACCTTGGATTGCGAGTAACTTGGTTTGTGAGTGTTTTGCAAGTCGAGCTAAAATTTTTAATAAATTTTGACTTGATAAACAAGCGGGGTCTTGCAATACGAGTAGTACGTATACGCTTTGTCTGCTGAGCGCCACGTGATCACAACTGAGCTGATGGTTCTTCTCTCTCTCTCTGCCGGATTGTGGGTAATCATCTCCCATTCTCAGGCTTAGTCAGCTTGCCTCACTCATATAGTTAACATCCGTATGACCGTATACTGTTTAGTACAGCACTGTGACCACGTGTGTGTGTTGTAACATGTGAGTCCCTGTCTTGCACCCCAAAACAGTCTCAATACTTTAGCAACACCAGCTTTATTCAGCTTGAAACAGGAACAGCACGGTTATTTATTGTAGTGGGATCTGCCACTCTCCTATACACAGACACAGCAGTCAGGCAAGGTCGGGGCCAGGTTAGTGGCCAAGTAATACTGTGCCCTGCGCATTTATAATGTTCCTTGTTTCTTGTATCACCCATCAACAGCAGGTGCTTATAGCACGTCCGCGATCTTTTCGGATTCGCTTTTACGGCGAACTTCTACAGTGCTGGGAGCTTGCGGTTGCTTCTGGACACTATTCCGTGTGTCGTCCCGTTGGGTGGAATCCCACAAGAGTTTAGAAACAACTAAATACAAATACAAATACAAGAAACAGAAATAATTAAAAGGAAAACTCACCAACCACAAAGTGCATACAATGTACTGGAAAAAACAGCTATTCCTATGGGCTAAGAGCAGACCTTCAACAGAGATTGACAGGAGGTTCTGTTATGAACAAGAGAATTACTAAGTAAAATAGTCTCAAAAAATCTTGAAAATGTCCACTACAGGAAGGAAGTTGTCAAATCCCAGCTAGTCACAATTACAGAAAACATTAAAGCTTTATAAATAAAAAGAATTACTTTAAAAAAAAAAAGTGCTCTGAAAAACAGTAGAGCTCCAAAGAGCACACGAGGCAATTCTGTATCAAACAATATTCCAATACACAATACAAAAATAATCAGGAGTTAAAATCAAATGAGAAGCAAAAAACACCAGCAAACTCAACAATGGCAGCAGCACATTCAATAAACCACAAGGGACTGTGGGTTTTACTCAATCTTTACAGGGTTTAGAGTAATTCCTTGCGGTGATAGGCAGGTGGTCCCACCTCTTGGGGTTAGGTTAGTGGAGATTGCTTCCCAAAGGGGAAATATATGGACACACTGATTTAAGTATTAAATTTTAATTTTAAACAATTATAAATACAACCAATGAAGTCTCTAATGAAGTAGATGTTGTTTGTCATACAGTGTTGAATAAATACCTACTATAAATATATTACTCACCCTAATTACAATTTTATTAAACATTCATAAATATCAGAAATGATTCACTGTATCATAGGTGTTTTTTTAAATAATTTTAATAAGGTGTATAAATATTTTCATAGGAATGATGTCTTGATTTAAAAATTAGTTGTTCACTTTCTTTAGTTGTTAAGAGGTTGAGTTCTGAATGTAGAGCCTGCCTTTTCCTATGAAGAGCTTCACTTGGACACCTGGCATGTTCTTGATCTATTCTAGTATTTCGATGGTTAGCTCTGATACCTTCTTGGTTTCCAATTTATTTCTGTGGGATAGATATGAGATAATCTGTCCTCTTAAGAAGGCATTCAGGGTTTCCCAGAGTATTCCTGCAGAGACTACTGAGGATGTATTTGTCTGTAGAAAAAAACTGATTTGTTTTGATATAACTTCTGTACAGTTCTTGTCTGCTAATAGAAGTGGGTTAAGACGCCATCTGCAAGATGAGTATGTGGGTAATAATGATTTTAGCTCCAAGATCAGAGGGGCATGGTTGGAAATAACAATATGCTCTTGAGTTTGGGTTTAGAAATCTCCAGGGGTCTGATAAGTTGTGGTCAGTTACAAACTGTGTAATTGTCTTTGCAGTGTTAGATGTCATCATCCCTTTTGCAGGAGACCTATCTAGGTCTGGATTTAAAACACAATTAAAGCCCCCAGCCATTATGATTTTATGAGTGTTCACATTGGGAATGGATGCACAATGGGTGCATAAACATTTATCAAAATCACATTACAATTAAATAAATTACCCAAGACAATCATGTATTTCCTTTCAGGATCAGATGCAACATCTGATACTACAAATGAGACTGTTCTATGTATGAGAATTTCCACACCTCTAGTTTTATTTTGTAAAGCTGGAATGGAACATTTGGCCAGTCCAGTCTCTGTGCAGCCAAAACTGATCCTTGCTTAATAAGTGGGTCTCCTGTAAGAATACTATTTTAGCGTTTAGACCTGTTAGGTGAGAGAATACTTTCTTTCTTTTTAATTCATGATTTAGGCCTTTAACATTCCAGCTCACAAAGTTAACTGTCCCATCTTGGAGACATTGATTCTGAATTTTTGATGTCATTTTGTAGCGTTAATCAAAAGTGAGACAGCTTTGACCTTAATCTGCAATTCTCCCAGGGATTATTGCCATGCAGACTATTGTTATGTTGGTAATTATAAGGATTAAAAGGATAGATCAGAAATAGCTTGCTCTCTTTCTCTCCCCCGCTGGTAACCCCACCCCCCCAGTTGTGCATTCCCACATAAGACTGGACCCCACTTCACAAGTTCCCAGTCCTCTGACATACCTAGAGACAGAGCACGTCTAAAACAAAACAAGCCCCCCAGCAACAGTGTATGAGGATTAAAAGGTAGAGATATCTATTGTCAATACAGTCTAAATGCTATAAGCATAAAATATAATCTTCAACAGTCTTGAAATATTAAGATAGTAGACCCAGGGAATGGTGTTAAAATATTTTAATAAAATTATTTAAAGAAACACTGTTGAAAACAATTAAAAATTAATATTATAGTTTAAAAAGGGACTAGTCTAGAGTTATTATTATTTTCCCTGGTTACTGGCCAGCGGGCAGCAAACACAAAGCACTGCCACAGAGTACTGGAAAAAAAGAAAATGCATAAAAGTAGTGATTAGTGACCAGCCTATAAAACATGGAATATAACTGCATTTAAAGAACAGAATACACTTCCTCCTCACCTCATTGTGAAGCAATGCTAGCCGTGCTAATGATTTCTTAAGTGATCACGAAAGCCTGATTAAAGAGGTGGGTTTTTAGGCGTTTTTTGAAGTATTCAGCTGTCCTGGCCCGGTGTTATTTCTAATGGTAAAGTGTTCCATAATTTCGGTGTGTACAACGAGAAAGCCTCCTCACCAGTTATTTTATACTTCACTTTTGGAATACTGAACATACCGGTGTTAGAGCATCTAAGGGTACGATTAGGAGAGTTGGGGAAACAAGCAGTCCCAAATATAAAAATGTGCTAGATCTTATAGAGCCTTATATACAGTAAAAGTATTTTAAAATCAGTCCTATAGAACACAGGCAGCCAATGCAGTGATGCTAGGACTGGTGATAAATGATTTCTCTTTCATGTTAAAATTCTTGTTTCTGCATTTTGTACTAATTGCAGTCAATTTATATTTTTTGGTATTCCTGATAGGACTGCACTACAATAATCTGATGGCTAAAGACACATTTTTTAGCGTCTTGCAGTGATATAAAAGTCCTAGTATGCAGTGTTTATTAAGCAGAATAATTCAGTCTTTTGTAATATGCCTAATGTGTGTTTGAAAGTTTGAAGTTCTGAATCAGTCTCTTAACCAATATGGACATAAAAAACTAACTTCATTGTTTTTACTGTCATTTCTAGTTTGTGCCATTTCGAGATTACATTGACCGCTCTGGAAACCAAGTGTTGAGTATGGCCCGCCTGGCCAAGGATGTACTAGCAGAGATCCCAGAACAGTTACTGTCCTTTATGAAATCCCGTGGAATTGAACCTCGTCCTGCCCTTCCTTCATCACAGCAGGCACTTCACATGAGGATCTAGCCAGAAGATCTCTTGGTACCATTTTAGTGAAGTTCACCTCTAGTAACACTGTGTGCAAATCCACATCTGACGATCAAGAACACAAATGGGTTCAAAGACCATTCTCCCTTCATCAGGCTCTCAGCATTGCATGGATGAGAACCTTTCTGTCTTATAATTCTGTGTGCCTGTCAGTATTCTTTATAGTTGTCCACAGTTTATACCAAAAGTTCTTTCTTCCTCCACCAAGCATGTTTTTCAGCACCTTCAAATTTGATGTATTTCTGACTTTTTGCATTCTTCTGTAGAAGTCCTATTAAAGAAGAGAAGATGCTTTCCCCACACTTGGGTCTGATGAAATGAAGGATTAGATAGAGTTTTGAATAAGTCAGGATGTGCACACTTGGGAATGCCCTTTAAATTTCAACAGTCCCTGCACTGCAGTTGCAAGAAGAGGAGCAAAGTATGGCAGATCAACCATTTTCTGCAGGTCCAGCAGATTTCATAACTCAAGAAAGACCAATGGAAACATTTATTTCTTTACCTTTATGACTGGCCAAAGGCTGTTTACCCTCTATGATGGAATGATGGAAATCATATGAAATTTCAGAAAATGAAGTGTTATCTGTAACTTCCCTCTGGTTCAGTCCATCAGGCTAGCCTTCTAATTCACCCCATAGAAAATACTTTGAGTTCCAGCTACATGTTTTATATACTGATGTACAGTACCTGTCAGAGAAAGTAGTAAGAGGCATGTTGTTTTCAGCCAAACTAACATAGGGTCTGCCATAGTAAAGAAAACCACAAATTACAGGACATACATTGACCCAACATATCTGATCTAAGGTAGGTAGAAGAGATAACGGTGCACCCCATCACAAAAGAAATGGACATGAGTGGATCCCAAAAGTACTCCCTAAAGGGGTGATATGGTACACAATACCAGTGACTTCAAAATGAGCCCATGGCAGCAGTTTTGTGACTTGTGCTTCATCCTTACTAATGTCCTGGACAATGGAGATCATTAACCAGTGCTTTAAGATATGGTCAAAAAAACAAAAGCATAATTTCAACCACAAGACAACCATCAGAGCTTAATGTGAGTGCAAAAATGTCATCTTGGTTTGTTTTACTTGCAACTGTTAAAGTATCTCCTTTACTATTACCATTAAATAAGCTGTCAGCTGATGTGATGGGGACACTTATTGAATTAATGGGAATCCAAAAAACACCAGTCTTCATTAGAGGGAACTCTAGGTGGATGGTGTTAATAACCATTGTTTTTCTCTTCCTCCCAACCAAATATCTTTGTTTCTCTTCAATGATCCTGCCCTTATTGCTCCTTTCAATGGGTAGTATGAATTGGATTATGGAGGTTTGAGAATATTATGCAATGTCATATCGTCTTTTATTGGTCTCAACAGCTAAAACAAAAAAAAAAAAAGGTCAGATAGCGCCTCAATTACGGCCATTATGTTGTCTTTATAAAGAGACAAGCAGACAAGTGTTAACTTTATCTGACCGTAATATCACTATACTTAAATTCTCGCTATAAGTAATGTGACTCATTTATGGCATGCAATTTTTTTCATTTCAGTAAGTCATCAATCAGTGTTACTTTTGGGGTATATAAAGCCATTTGAGGCAAGCATGTCATGTAATGTTCTTAAGAAAGCAGTAAAGGACAATATGTTAAGATCAAGCAGGAAAAGCAAAGCATGGAATATATTTAAAAGCAGGGGTGCCAACGGGAAGGGGAAATGGGAGCATTTGTCACTGGCCCTGGGCTAGTGGGGGTCCCCAGGACAATCTGTGAGCACATTTTTTGTCTTTCTAACAGCAATGTTTGTAACAATATCTGGTGATCGGACATTAGGCTTTAAATGCCAAATGAGGCACGTGAAGAAGATATACTGAGCTGACGCCTCTTGAATCACATAAGGGTAAGGGTTTCCAACCTGGGGTGTGAGATGGCATTTCAGGGAAAGGCTGGGTTGCAATTCACTAAAATTAAGTGAGGTGTGTTGTCTGACTTTATCGATGTGTGGATGGTGTCTTTCAGTGTGCCTTCATTTGCAGGTCATTTATTAGTTAGTGTGCCTGTTCTAGGATGTGAAAATAATCAAGTATTGTACGCACAATGAGCCTGTGAATGAGCCGCAGAAATGCACCTTCTTGCAAGTTCCTTGCTGCGGTTGGACTGTTTGTGAAAGCAAATAACTTTTTTTAAGAGAATGGAATTTGGACCTTGCAATGATCCGTAGAGAAGGCCGAGGTCTAGTATTGATTTCTGTGCAAGCCCTGATGGTGAAACGTCACTGATTTTGAGGTTTGATTGACAAGGGGGCGACAAGGGGGACTGAATTTTAATGCAGCACCTGCCGTTAAAAACCTTGCACTGTTCCAGTGTGGTGCTGAGGTGTCACTCGGGTCCCAATTCGTTGTGTGGTGGGTGCAGCAATACGCTTTCAGCACATGCTCCCTCTGCTGTTTACACACAGTAAATCTCTCCTGCCGGCGGTCCTGGCAGTAGCGCAGCAATTTTAACTGTGCAGCTCATCTGTTTTTGAACTGCAGTGCAGGTCTTATCGGGGGACAAAGATCGCTGACTGTGTTTCATTGATTAGCGGCATGCCAGCACCAATGCTTCACAAAGTTCTCCAGTCCCCCGAACCTCTCGATTGTTGATTGAATGTCATTTCCTCATGGTGCTTGATTAAATCTCAGCATTATTGAGATTTATAAAAGTGAATTGCTCAATTTACATTTAAGTTGTATGCACTGAGTTAAAAGCTTATATTTTGAGTTCAATTTGTTTATCTGTAGTACTGTATGTGGTTCAAAAATGACAAATTTGACTTCTTCCTCTTCAAGTGTAATATTAGTTTTATAGGGGGTGCGAACACAAATCAAACATTGCCTAGGGGTGCGGGGGGGGGAGATCACTGGCTTAAAGAATGAAATGTCAGAGGATTTACCCCGATGTGCTGTGTATTTTCTCACATTACCAGTCTTAACAGTCCTGTCCATTAAATGTGAGCTTGAGTGCCAAGTGAAATTTGAAGATGTTATTATTTGCTTTGTGGTGGACTCTGTAGAAATTAAAGAAGTAAGATTGGGCCAGTTATTTGCTATATTTGTTTTACTTGATGTTAAAAGCATAATATGCTGCATTTGGTTTCTAATGTTACAAAATACACACATTGATAATATTTTGTCAGTAACGCTTTCATTAAACAGCCATTACGTTGTGAGGCTGATGCTGAGGAGATGCCTATTAGAACAGTCTGGGGCCGTGAGATGTGGAACGGTGCCCTTGCTTAGAAAAGCACACATTTACTTAGTTGAGTAAAACCAACAGATTAGGTAAATAAAATAAAAAAGCAAACGGTTATTCATCTGTGGCTTACATGTCACAGAATGTCACAGATAAAACTCAAGGTTGCCAAATAGTGCAGAGTGGATGTGAATGTGGAAAAATCAAAGGTACAGATGTGCAGAGACAGAAACTGAGGTTCCAAAACTGGATGGCACACAATGCTGAATGGTTTTTTTTTTGTATTTATTTTGTAGCCCACATTTTGTTGAAGAGAACCAATTTATATCGATAATAATTTAAAGATAGTCACTAAATCTCCAAAAGTTTCAATGTTACTGTGGGGTGCTTTATTCCACTACTTTAACCCCTCTAGTATTGCACATTGTTCTTTCTTTCTTATCCTTAATGTTTAACCATCTTCTTTTAAAAGAGTATAAAAATGATGACTTTAGCTACTGTATCTGCTAACTATGGTTATTATTCAGTACCTGCTACATGTCTTTCTTTTATTGTTGTTTTGCTGATTCCATTCCATCCTTCATAAGGATCATCAAGATGAAGATATCAAGCTCCTGTAGTTTCACTGGCAAGCAGTTCCATATTGGCACTAAATCTTCACAACTCAAGGGACACCAGATGTTCTTTCTGATCAGAAGATATGAACTTGATATCAAATTGTACACCTTAATTGACAGACTACTGTGCTCTTAGTTGTCATTCAGCTTGCATACTATAGCAGGCCTTTGGTAATAAATATGTTCTGTGTTTAGATCAGTTTGGACATATTTCTGTGGGAATATGGACCTCTGCATTGACATGAAGAATTAAAAACCAAACAACAACTGACAAATGTGAAATCTTTTCTTACATTTCTGTCACCTGGGATACATTTTAAAATAATTGTTTTTCATTAAAAACAACACCTTGTACAACCTACAATAATTTTATTGCCAGTGAAGAGTAACAGGTCCTTAATATGAATTTCCGTTTAATGAGGAAAGGTGCATTTTCTTTAATGGCCACTAGCAAAATCTTCTCTGTATGCAGGAGGGTTTGTTAATCCGTTAGAAGAGCCGTGAAAAATAATTATTTCAAGACTGTGGGAAACATGAATTTTAAAATGAAATTTAATTTGTCCTTTGTGAAAGCATTTAGCATTCCCACAAGGCCATTAGCTGTTTACATCTTGTAATCAAAAATTATCTGCTGACTTCAAGGCAAGAATTTGTTAAGTGAGGTAGACCAAGCCTACTGAGGCGCACAGAGGTTTTTGTATGTTTAAAAATGAAATACAAGTGCTTATAAATTATGAAAGCGTTTGTTTTTTTACAAAGTCCATAGAATATTTCACATAATGAAACAAACCAAAGAGACAGAGAGCAACTTGTGATGAGGCATTTCTATCACATCAAGAAGAGGATACTGTATAGATAATTGACTTATACGAGTATGTGACCACTGCAAAGCCTCCACTCAAATGGATTGAATCCTAAAATTATAAAGTCAAGAAAGCCCCTTCCAGACTCCGCAAAGCAGATGAAGAGATTGTGACCATGTGAAGCGAACTACAGGGACACAGCTTTTAATATTACTACCCTCAACCTCTAGGAGCATGGCTTTAAGTCCCAGCCAAGTTCTTTCTCGTTGGAGTTTCCAAGTTTTCTTCCATCTGTCTATATATTTTAGGGACTCCCTGCTTCCTAAAGACATTGATGTTAGATTGCTTGATTACTACATAGGCCCAGTATGAGTTGGTGCTGATACATATTTAAATTTCAATTGCCTCAATAAGATTATGTCTTAATTCCATAAAAAGCCTTTACATTTTATATATACTGTATATATATATATATATATATATGACCACCAGGGAGTGCACCAACCACCCAAACCCGATACCGACAGATGTTAGCAGTAGTTCCAGTACATAACACATTTATTTTGTGGTGGGAAACTCTTCCCAATTGTTCCCACCTGCACAGTTTAGTATAACAAACTTCATCCCTGTTCCTCCCGACTCCGAGTGAAGTGAAGTGTACCCTTTTATGCGGAACCTGGAAGTACTCCCATGTGTAAACCCAAAGTAGGATTCTACAGCTCCCCCTGAAGGTCCACACGGAACTCAACAGGGCTGTGCCAAACTCAAATTCCTATGGAGCACTGCAGGAATCCAAGGCACCTCTGCAACCCAGGGAGACTGCCCTCTAGTGCTCTAGGGGCGGCAGTGTCCTGTGCATATCTACACCCCTGTTTTTTCCAGTATATTGACCTCCCAGTCAGGAAAGGACCCCAGCTGTCCATCACAATATGTATACACCAATCAGCCACAACATGTAATACACCTTCCTAATATTGTGTAAGCCCCCCTCATGCCGCCAGAACAGCTCTGACCCATTAAGACATGGGCTCCAAAACACCTCTGGAGGTGTCCTGTTGTATCTGGCACCAAGACATTAGATCCATGGATCACACTTGTTTTTCCAGCACATCCCACAGATTCTCAAACCAAATGAGATCTGGGGAATTTGGAGGCCAAGTAAACACTTGAAATTCTTTGTCATGTTCCTCAGAGCATTCCTGAACAATTTTTGTAATATGGGAGGACTTTATTATCCTGCTGAAAGAGGCCACTGTCATCAAGGAATACCATTGTCATGAAGGGGTGTATGTGGTCTGCAAAAATCTTTAGGTAGATGGTACATGTCAAAGTAACATCCACATGCATGTCAGGGCCCAAGGTTTCCTAGGCAAACATTGCCCAGCACATCACACATACCCCTCCCTTAGTGAAACGGCGCTAAGAAATCACATAGGAGAAATAACTTAGCTTTCTTTAATGACGATTTACACAGCATAACAGCCAAGGAAGCCAATGGTAAGACTATTACAGAAGTGAGAGCTTGATGTATACAATCTGCCATCTTTGTTGCTGCGCTGAAAGGATTTTCAGGATCGGATGACATTATCTCGCTTCCGTCTGTTGGCTTCAAAGGTGTTCCGGGCAATGTTCCAAGGCTTTATGTGCAGGCTCCCACTTAGGTAAATCATGCCATTCCAAACAAGGAAAAGAAGATCCAATATCATGCTGACTCTAACACACAGAAATAGTACACATTGCCAGTTTCACAGTTGTCCTTAACTTGTCTTGTCTGACATATTAAACTTCTATTCTGATTACAGCATCCTGCTGCCATCTCTTCCCCAGGTAAACAACACACTCGCATCTGGCAGTCCACATGATCTAAAAGAAAATGTGAGTCATCGGACCAAGTCACCTTCTTCCATTGCAAAAAGGTCAAATTCTTAAGCTTACAGTGGTGCTTCAGTTTGCAAGCATAATTTGTTCCGGAAACATGCTTATAATCCAAAGCACTCGTATATCAAAGCGAATTTCCCCATAAGAAATAATGGAAACTCAGATGATTCATTCTATAACCCAAAAATATTCATATAAAAATGATTAATACAAAATATAAAGTAAAAATACATAAAACAAATTAACCTGCACTTTACCTTTGAAAAGAATCGTGGCTGGTGTGAGGGAGACAAGAGAGAAGAGGGTTATTGTGTAGGATGATTTTCACTCTAACTAACGGAATGCCTGCTATCTGTTGGCTCACTGGAATCTTTTTTCTTCTTAACCTCTTCAATGACAGTTTGTTTTGCCTGAAGAGTCACTACACTTGGGCACAAAATTTAACAAAATGCTTTACGCACTGTAAGGATTCTAAACTCTTTTGGGTTTCTCCCAATGGGACGACACGTGGAAGAACGTCCCGAAGCGTCCCGAAGCAACCGCAGGCTCCCAGCGCTGTAGCAAATGCCGTAAAAGTGAATCGGAAAAGATCGCGGTCGCTCTATAAGCGCGCACTATTGATGGGTGATGCAAGGAACATTGCTTGGCCACTAACCTGGTCACGACCCTGCTGGATTGCTGTATCTGTGTATAGGAGAGTGGTAGATCCCGCTGCAATAAATAACCGTGCTGTTCCTGTTTCAAGCTGAATAAAGCTGGTTTTGCTAAAGTACTGAGACTCAGCCTGACACTCGGCCGACAAAGTGTATACGGACTACTCGGATTGCAAAACCTCGCTCATTTATCAAGTTAAAATTTATTTAAAAATTTAGCTCGTCTTGCAAAACACTCGCAAACTAAGTTACTCGCAATCCAAGGTTTTACTGTATATGGACAGTAGTAACTCTGCCCAGTTTGCAGCTATGCAGCCCCATAAGCAGCAACTTGCTATGCACCATGTGTTCTGACAACTTTCTCTCATGGCAGCATTACATTTTTTTGGAATCTGTGCTACAGTAGCTCCTGTGTGGGATCGAACCAGAAGGAACAGCCTTCACTCTCTGTGCCCATCTATGAGTCTTGGGTGCCCATGACTCCATTACCAGTTCACTGGTTATCCTTCCTTGGACCACTTTTGATAAGGTACTAACAACTGCATACTAAACTACTAACCACTTGCACCTGGTGCACCCTCGGTAGACTCAAATTCCTCACAATTTTGAACTGAGTTAGCCGAGTTATATTATTCTTTTATACTATATGGTGGCACAGTGGTGAGTGATGCTACCTTACAGAAAAGCATCCTGCTTTTGCTGGCTAATGTTTAGATGAAGTTTGCATGTTCCTACCATATCTGCATTGGTTTTCTACTGGGTACCCCAGTTTTCTGTTCCCGTCCCCAAAGATGTGATTGTTAGGTTAAACGAAGACTCCAAACTGGCCCAGTGTGAGTCCAGATGTTTGTATGAGTGGGAGCTGTGATGGACTGGCACCTGCCCAGGGCTAGTTTCTGGTTTATGCTCCTACTGCCAGGATAGTCTCTGCCAACCATAAGTAAATATATATACATACAATTTCTTCAAGCCTGCCAAATACTGAACTTTTTCCTGTAAAGAATCAGCTTGAAAATGCCCCCGTCTTCATTTAGCATTCAAGACTATCTAGCAATATCCTGACCTAAGTGAAAACAAGAGCAGACCATTGAAAAAAAAATCAGAAGAATGACCTTAACTCTTTCTTTTTTGTCTCTCACAATCACACTTTTATTTATAATTTCAAATGCTTTTTTTTACATGATAGTCATCAGCAATCAGTATCTCAAAGCCGACTTTATCATTCCCAATCACTTTAATGCACTTACAATCATCTCTAATAAGAACAACAACAAAAATGAACATATTTGGATGATAAAAATTGTTGCCAGCTCTGTCAGGATAATTAATGGTGGCATAGTGAATAGCTGACTTATAAATTAAGATGTTTTTCTTTTGCTTGTGCTGCAGTGTGTTGGAATTGTGCCTGATTATGTCCAGTGTGGCCTTGTGATCTGAGACTTTTGTTCATTTTCTCCACAATTGTCTTGTGGATGTCCTTTTTCACATATCATTATATGCAACCTGCTTAAATACATCCAAGCTTTACAAAGCCTAAGAAAGATGGGGCCTAACCCAGCAGCAATGGGATCAAGGCATGAACCAACCCTGAAGAGATGCCTTATCACATCACAGCAGACTCACAAACACAAACTAACACTCTCTCATATCAGGCCAGTCCAGAGTCACCAATTAATATGTCCTACTGCACACACGCCTTCTAAATGTGCTAAGCACAGGGTGGCGCAGGGAAATGGGAAATTTTCAATTGATGTTACAAAATACATTTAATGATGAAATGTATTGCACAGAATATACAATTAATGATGGTAATCAATATTCATTTTGTGTTTTGAAGAAAACATCATGAAAGTGTTGTCCATTTCTTGTACACATTCTGACAGCCTGTTGTGGAAATTATGCATTGCTCGATGTAATGTGTCAAGAGGAATGCCAGTGATTTCCTCTTCAATCTTCCTTCTTAGTTCAGCAATGGTTGCAGGACATGTGCAGTACATTTGACTTTTAAGATGTTCCCACAGAAAAAATCACAAACAGTGAGATCTGGGGATCTTGGAGGCCATGGAATGTCTCCATTGTGTGAAATGACGCACCTTCCAAACAATTGTCGAATAGCTGCCATCAATTGTTGAGCATTATGTGAAGTTACTCCACCTGGGGACTTCTTTTTTAATTCTGAACCTGTTTCTTCGAAGTTACGCTCACATGTTGTAATTGCATGAGCAGACAGGACACGATCAAGAGGTCCTAACTGGTAATGATGCTGAAATTCCCTTTGCGCAGCAGTCACACTATCACCATTTTTATAAAAGGCTTTCGCAGCGAACGCCCGTTGCATACCACTCCACTTCTCCATTATATCTAATGGCAAGGAGTTCTAAACGAGGTCGCATTGGTCCCAAACAACGCCCCAGGGTCGCCAACACCCAGTTCCAAAATTTTCCATTTCCCTCCACCACCCAGTAATTTGAGTATCTGGAGATGCAATGAAAGTTGGCAGACTCCACACAGATAGGCTAGGGGCATCCAGAACTTCCAAGCGGCAGTGCTCACCATTACACTACTGTTTTGTCAGTGAAAACAAAATCCTACCATCTGTTTGGGCCACTTTATAGGCTGACACCCATCAGCACCTAGGTGCCATGCTCTTATGAGTCCTGAGAAACAAGTAAATGGCCGGATCTCTCAGGAGGGCTCTATACTGCCTGTTGTAAAATGTTAAATTGGTCCGCCTCTTGTGAAGCCTTTATGTTCTCCTACTAAAGGGGCTGTTTTTGTTTTTCCTATGTTTCTTGGTTGCCAGCCTGGATGGTTTATAGACACTTACCTGCCCTCCATTGCTGTTCTCTTTCTATCCTGTGCCTTCAAAGGTTTCACTTTACATTTACATTCACATGTATTCATTTAGCAGGCACTTTTGTCCAAACTAACTTACAAAAGAGTCAATCAAGTAAACATCAGCGTGGGGACTGGTTGGGAACAAATGTTTCAGGACCAGGTTGTAAATTTGATCATCCCAAGTTAAGAGCTCTAAATCCAACTGAGCAACACAAGACTAGTTAGCCTCTTCTTAACTACTATGAACCTAGCATTAAAACCATTATCTAGTGGTGAAACGAGAGATTTGAACTGGGAGGGGAAAAATCATTAGTGCCCTCCTCCCACTTAATCACTCCCTGCCATCTTAATGTATGCACAGCACACAATGCACACATATTCCTAAGATTTTGAATATGATTGACAAGAGCAGTCTACAGTATGTGGGAAGAGTGGAGAGATATACTGTACATTTGTTGACCAGTTCATTCTCAAAGTCCTTGAAATTGTCATTGTCAGGGCGGTGTGGTATGGGCTGGTGGTGCCTTTACATGTTCCCTTGACCCTTTTTGTTTTCATATCTGTAAGCCCTACATTTCAGTTCTAGTTTTTTTTTTTTTGTCACATTTGTGGGCCACTCATTTGGGTTCTGGCAGGTGGTTTGGTGGCTATTGGATCCGTTTACTTTTTTGGGGGACTGGTGTGGGGCCCTTTGTGAGAACCATCCACATCCCCCTGTTGGTTCCACCACTGCCATTAGAACAATAGTGTCTTCAAAAGGTTCTTAGACAGAATGAGGGAGTCAGCAGGTCCACCAACTAGGAGTTACAAATGAAAAGAGTCGGGTTTGTGATTCAATGTCATGTTGATGGGACATTACCAGATGCTGTTCATTAGTAGACCTGAGTGAGTGAGAAGGAGCATTGGACCTCATGATTATCTCCATATACACGGGTGCTGATTCACTGACTATTCTGTAGGGAATCATCAAAGATCTGAACATAATGCCTACTGCTAGAAGGAGCCAGTGGACTGACTTGAAAAGAGGAGTGACATGTGCCCATCTTGGTTGGTTGAATACAATTCAAAGACATACAACTTTAATTTTTTGGTGACTCTAACTAGTATGTGTGATTATTCCCCAGAAACAAGACTTCTGTTACTACCACAATTGGTTTTTGTTTGTCTAGAACATGGGTGAACAGGATGTATGTGTGTGTATATATATATATATATATATATATATATATATTTGCAGCTGGAGATCCACAAAGCGAGAAGACAAATCACATATCATAAAGTAGTTTTTATTCCTGAGCTTTCACCCCCTGCCAGGAGCCGTCATCAGAGGGTAATGCTTAGACATACAAGAAGATAATATAAACCCAGCATACGCAAACTTAATATGTTCATAATAAATAAAACTTTATGACCAATACTCCTCCCAACCACCACCTCATTACCCCCCATACACTGAGCGAGCCTCTGACGGCGCGCGAGAGAGAGAGTGTGGGGCTATATTGCCTTTGATTCTTGTAAGTCTAAGCATTACCCTCTGATGACGGCTCCTGGCAGGGGCTGAAAGCTCAGGAATAAAAATCACTTTATGATATGTGATTCATCTTCTCCCTTTGTGGATCTCCAGCTGCAAATATACAAACGGTATCACAGACCTTCGCTTTCATATATATATATATATATATATATATATATAGAGAGAGAGAGAGAGAGAGAGAGAGAGAGAGAGAGAGAGAGTGTGGCGGGCAGCTGGAATCCTTATGTGGAAGGACCAGGGGAGAGAATATTTTTAGGACAGTCTTTTCCTGGGGCCGACAGAGGGCAGCCCCCTTAGTTTCCAGTGGGGCCATGGGTCATGAGCATTGGAGCTCAACCCTGTTGAAACACATGGCCACCGCCAGGGGGTGAATGGACATTTCCAGGGCCTTATTTGACCAGGAAGAAGGAAACAAAGCCTGAGGAGGAGTGGAGGCAGATGGACTGGAGGCTAGGAAGGGAATGAACTGTGTGTTGTGGTGTTGGTTTTGTGCACTTTTACTATAAATAAACCGGGCATTGTGTGTTGAAACCCTGTCCCAACTACCTATGTCAAGGGGTTAGGGTAGCTGTACATGCCCGGGCTTTGCAATATATATATATATATATATATATATCCATCCATCCATCATCCAACCCGCTGAATCCGAACAGGGTCACGGGGGTCTGCTGGAGCCAATCCCAGCCAACACAGGGCACAAGGCAGGAACCAATCCTGGGCAGGGTGCCAGCCCACCGCAGATATATATATATATATATATATATAAATTAAAGTATCTATTAAAGTGCATACTTCAAAATTAAAAAGTGTCACACCAACTAAACAGATGTACTGTAACATAAGACAGTGTCTGGTGTTTTAATTCAACTCACAGAATGGTAATTCACTGTAATGTTATAGTTTATAGTTACATGTCTTTTATTAAATACAATTGTACACAATGGTTTGGATAAATATTATGACTCCTACTACTATGCTGATGCAGGAATCTAAGGATTGGGAACCAGCAGTCATTACAGCGGGCATTACAGATTGAAGGCATTTTTTTATTTAGTTTTTAAACTTTTGGACAGCATTTAGTAACAACATTTCAAATCCAAAGTGACCAACATGTTCACAGTGAAGCACAGCTCATTTGATTATTTTACGACAAAGGCGACCAGCTCCATTACGTTGTATTTTTGTATTTGTGAAAGCAATTTTACTTTTTCCAAGTAAAAAGTCAGAATATTCTGGGGCAATAAAAGTTATGTTCAGGAAAGACTTTTTCCTTTGAATTAAATGAAAAATGTTATGCTGATCTGATTCAGTGTCTATTTTGAGAAAAGCAATACAAAAGATGTCATTTACAGTGAGTTCATTCATTTATCCTAATTTTAAAAAAAGAAACAGAAAATCAGGTACCGCTAGGGACAAATCTGACATTCCCATTGCAGACCTCACATTTTAAATCAATATTTGTTTTTTAATAATATTTCACTTTTGCCTAAAAATGTTTATCTGCATGCATTTGCTTGGCCGTTGTGTTTAATTCTCAGAATAATTTTCACGACAACATTCAAAAAGAGTGTGTTTTACTTGATTCAGACACTAGCAGCTCTTTGGCAATATTCTGTTTATGGAAAAATGATAGAGGCCAATTTTATACATAATATATATTTTTTTTCAAATCGTAACTTGTTTAATTTGTCTTTGTAGTATGTGTGGACACTTTGCCACTTATAAGTTGTGTATTTGTGAGAACGGTGTATCAAAAATTGTATTTATATCTGTATACCTGTATTTATTCATACATTTTTAAATCTATAAATATATATATATATATACAGTACATATATTTATATGTAACAATTACAAATATGTTCAATTCTAGAGGTAGATTTTTGATTTTCTACCATTGTGGGTCATACATGGCGTTTTAGGTCAGTTGATTAAAATGATGTAATAAATAAATCCTTTTTCATTTTCTTTTTTGGTCTAATGCAGAGTTCTTATTAGACAACATTCTTCATTCTAAATGTATTAAATGAAAATACAACAATTTTGTTAAACTATGCATGATGATTTTGCAGTGTCTTGTGCATTTTCAATGTTCATTCTATGCAGCTGCTCAATTTTATGATGTTTTGCCATCTTTTCTTTGATCACAGTGTTAAGTGCAAATGCCAAATCTTTGTATATTTAAAGGAACTGAAACTCAAGTCAATGTTCACTTGTATCCTTCACTAGAACACTGCTTATTAAATCTGCCGGTTCAAACATGCCTGGGACTGATTTATTCTTCAAACCCTAATTGACTGTGAATTTTCTGCTTTGTCCACTTTAGAGCTACGAAGCCAAATCTAAGCTGGCTACACACGGCCAGAACCAAAATGTAGATTTGCCCATGAACAGTTAGTGAATTGGATTTTTCACAAGCATTCTAACATTAAAGAGTCCAAATCTGGTGTTGTTAAGAGACATTCACAGTAGAGAAGGGGCTTGTGCTGCCATGCCTCACTGATCCAGTGTGTTAGCTTCAAATCCTGTGCCTACTTGTTGTCTTGTGAAATCTGCACCTTTTCCAATTGTCTGCAAGGATTTTTCTCTGGGTATTCCTAAGGATGGCCTGTCCTGCTGGAATGGGCTCTGGCCCCCTGTGACCTTAAACTAAAGATCTGAGATGTTTTGTAATATAAACATAAACCAAAAACAAACAGTACATGTCCACAGTGGATTCAGAAAGAATTCAGACCCTTTCACCTTATGCGCACTTTTTTCTGTTGTACATTTCACTTTAAATTGACACATTTGCCAATTTTTACCCATCAGTCTTCACTTAACAACCAATAATGACAAAGTGTAAACATATTTTCAGAGAAGTTGGCAAATGTATTAAAGATCAAAAACTGAAATTTTACAATGATAATATGTCTTTAATGTGACCCGACATTTGCGCGATAGACATATGAGCGCCGATAGACAAAATAGCGGCGATTAAAACGCGGCGTCAAAATTGCGCCGACAAAATCGCGCAGACAAAATCGTGAAAGTTTCATTAAATATGAATTACTAGTTTAAAGCATATATAATAATGTTTATTTTAGAAGTCAATATTATAAGACGCGGCATGCCATCAGCACGGCACGCAGATAGTCCTTAAGATCACGCCCTGCATATGTAGGAAGAATTGCAGCAAGACGTCTTGATAGTTGAGCGTATTTAGACTTGCTGGCTGCCTGACTGCTGGTAATTCCGCTTTGTATACGACACGTTATGCCAACCCTCGACTGAGTTATTTGTTCGCGGCATGCCACCAGCAGTTATAACAGTTATAACCTAGCACATAATGTGTACATAATACGCACGTACGCGTCCCACTCTCTTGGAAGCTCTCTCGCGATTTTGTCGTTGCGATTTTGTCGGCGCACATTTGTCGAAAACTAGTTAGCGGGTTTGTCGGCGCTCATTTGTCCGTCGAGGTTTTGTCAGGGCGCATATGTCTATCGCGCTTTTGTCGGTGAACCTATCTTCAAGGGCGGCTTCCCGGGTTCTCCCCGTGTCTGTGTGAGTTTTCTCCGGGTGCCTCGTTTTCCTCCCACAGTCCAAAGACATGCAGGTTAGGTGCATTGGTGATCCTAAATTGTGCTTAGTATGTGCTTAGTGTGTAAGTGTGTGTCCTGCCCGGGGTTTGTTCCTCCCTTGCGCCCTATGCTGGCTGGGACCCCTGTGACCCTGTGTTAGGATATAGCGGGTTGGACAACGACTGACTGACTAATATGTCTTCAGACCCTTAACTCAGTACTCTGAAGAAGCCCCTTTGAGAGGAATTCCAGTTCTCCATCTTCTTGGTAAGTCTCTACAGGCTTTGCACACCTGGATTTGGGCAGTTTATCCAATTCTTCAAGAGCTGATCCTCTTAAGCTTCATTAGATTGTATGAGAACCATCTGTACACGGCCATCTACAGGTCTCTCCGTTTTCTGTTGAGTGTGATGTCAAGCAGAACAGTTTAATATAGGCAAGAACCTTTCCTGCCTCAAGCAGTATTATGTTCCTCTATCATTGTCACAGTCCAATTTGATCCCTTTGTTTTATAGAATGTGATGATATTACTATCTTTCCAACCATGGGGATGACATTGGAGGAGCAGACAGCAGTTATTAGATAGAATTAGTGGCATGTGAGGAGGCAGTCACCATATTTAAGGACCTTTGTAGGTGTTCCATAAAGGCCTGTAATTGCACAATTTTTAAGGTCCTTAAACTTTACCACACCAATTCACATAAGCAAGCCTCTCATATGCTTCCCTGGTGTAAGAATAACTTATTTTTTCACAATTATGGCATGCATTCTTTTTGACCTATTTTGATAAGGGAAATGATAAATGAAAAAAGTGTCTGTCCCAATAACTTACAGTGAGTTCAATGAGGCACCAGGTGTAATGTCAACTCAAAAGCCTTAAAACGTAACAAACACATCTACTTTGAAGAGGCAAAGGTTCTGATTGCAGAAAACATGCCTTCTGTGTGTCAGATGTATGTTTATAGGTACAAAACAAACCGTGTCTTTAAGGATATGTGTTCTCTATTCAAAACATTTTTGTCCTTTACAAGTTAACACAAGTTAAAGGAGGCTATGGTGCAAGACTAGAATATGTTTAAGCTAAAAATGGCTCAAAAAGGCATATATACATGATGTGAAACTTAAATTAAAAAGTGTTGTTTCTACAGTTTCTATCGATCCCCTTTCCAGTAATCTATAAAACTATAGTTTGTAGCACTTAGTTGAGAGCTTTGAGGCATCAGTGTTAAACAATGTTCTGCTTCCACTAACAAGATCAATAAACAAACTCATTCTAATGAATCTTGCTTCTTTTGTCCTCCTGGCTTTAATCTCTTATTACAGTTTAATTTTGGAAAATGGAAAAATGGCTTCAGAACAAGATGAATGATGAGAGGTAGGTAATCATCACAAACAGTATCACAAACAGCAGCTCAATTTAGCTGTTTGGCCATCTCAGGCTGCCATGGCTTTACAGGTCATGTATGGTGTGGTTCAGCCAGGGTTATTACCCTGCCTTAGGTTTATTTTTGTTATATTCAATGTTTTTTCTGTTATTTAAGTTTCTGTGTTACTTTATTTCTGGTTTTTTTTTGTATTCTTTTATGTAAAATAATATTTTTCTTTTTTGATTTTGTTTCCTTTAGCTATTTAATGTATAAGTAGATTCACATTTACTTATTTGGATGTCGCCTTTATCCAAGGCAACTTACAACATTTATCATATAACTAGATGTGTAAGCCCGGGGTCCTAGAAATGATTGAAATCGTCAGAAAAAAAATTGAAATGTAGAGATGTCAGGAAATTGAAAGGAACCACTCTGGGCATCTCTCTCCTAGGAGGATTCGTTTTGCCGATATGCTCACAACACGTGTTATTAGCAGCTAAGTGAGTTTTCTGTTTCCTCGGAGGAGAAGCCCTTACCCCGACTCCACCAATCACTTCCGGGCAGGACACACTTCCACGCGTAGATGTTTATATACAAGATTGGTTAAGTTACTTTTTGTCCTTTTGGTTTTCCAATTGAAGCACAGGCAGGTCAAGTGACTTGCTCAAAGTCACACAGTGACAGTAGCAGGATTTGAACCCAAAACCTCCGGGTTTGAAGTCCAAAGCCTTAACCACCTCATCACACTGCCTATTGTGTTTGTTATGGGTAAGTTGCAGGATACACCTTCCATATGCACTGGGATGCATCATCAGTAAAGTTCCTTGGCTTTTTAGGTGTTTCATGCCTTTCAGTATCATATTCCCTCACCCGGGTGGCCCAGCTGGGGTTGACCACACCCCAGCAGTAACCTCCCATGGATTAGCTCTCTTGATCCACATCTAGTGGCTTTCTCCAAAGCTTCTACAACTGCTCTTATGGCCTTCCACTTTGCAGCCTACCATTATCCCCAGTCAAGTTCCTGCAGAGCAACAGCCTGTGAAGCCCAGACAGCCCATTTCAGCCAGCTTACAGACAGTCTGACATCCGCTAATCCATTACTTTTCTACAAGGTCCTGGTCTTTTTCTTTATTTCTTTTATCATTTGCCTCTTCCATTAGTTCTCCCCAGGGCATTGTGAGTTCAAGTACAATCTACTGTTGGGTGGCCTCTGAAATGATGATCATGTCCGAATGGAGTGTTTTTTTTTGTGACGTGGTCTTGAAATCTTAGCTGCTTGAAAAGATCTACTCTTATCTGACAGTCTGAGGATGTGGTGAAGAGACCAGTCCTAGATTTTGGCTGAGCATGGGGGATTCTCTCCTGTCTTAATGAAGGAGAAAGTCTTCTTCAGTGGACAATGGCATCTGCTGGTGTGGATTGCAGCACTTAACCTCTTCAGGAACTGCCTACAGCACGGGGTCATGACACGAACACTAACAGCCTTCTCAAAGTGACATTAGGCAGCTACTAAGAAGGTGTTCTAATGACCTATTCTCAGCACAACAAGGGCAAGCAGCTGTCTCACTTTCCCTGAGATATGGAGGTTCAAAATATTTGGTTTTGGCATTATAAACAACTTTGACAAGAAATTAAATGAGATGGTGGTGGGTCTGCCAGATATTCTCCCAGTTTAGCCAGTATTGGAGAGGACCCTCCCAACTTGTCTGTGATCCCTACTGCCTAGGGAATTCCCACACTCTTACTTTCTTGTTCTTCCTCTGCACCTGCTTGGACCTGAAGAAGATGGGGTGTTCTTTTGCCTTGGGTCTTCTCTGCCTAGGTGTTAGGGAAGAGACCTAGACCAGCCCTCATTTTGCCACTATTCTTAATAGAGCTTTCTACTTTTAACAAAATTCTGCCATCACCACTGGCCATTTCTTGCCCATTCATACTTCTTTTCCAGCTGATGATACCTTCAAGTCCCTGGAATATGTATACTGAAGAGATTCCCTTGTTTGTGCCACCTTAAAGTGATGCTCTCCTATAGTATAAAGCTTGTATTTTGTGGTTGATACCCCAAGAGATCTAACCCTAAACCTAACCCTGACTTCACCACTCTTGAGCCCTCCTTCTGGCTGCTTAGGTCAGAGCAGAGGAAGCCAAGGAGTGGTGCAGTGATGTTTTCTGGAGCGATTGTATCATGTTTTTTTTTATTTGAATGTTTGGCTTTCGACCTAATCTGTTCTGGACTTTGGTTTCTGCTTACAAATTTTATTTTTGAGACTGGAGACAACTCATTTTACTGTTTAAGCAGTTTTGCTATGTTTTCCTATCGTTAACAAATCTATTTGTTTATAACAATTATTTTGTGAATTGCTTCTCAGGAGGTACTTTGAAATTGTGAAACAATTTGATTATTTTATATGAGCTAACCCCCCTCAGGCTTGTGTAAGCCAAAGCAGGACATCAAGCTATGTGCAGATGTGGGGTTAGGCATGTTCTAGACAGGCAATGGAAAACATGGCCTGGTTTGTGGAGATGAAGGCCTCACCCTCATATTGACAGTCAGGATGTGCCAAATTGATAGACACTTTGGGCAGGGATATACTTAATGCTACGCGACACGTACGATTGTGGACGCTATTGTTATGCAGGCAGTGTACAGTCTACATTTGTGTGTGTGCTTTATGTAAATCTGGAGGATTTCACCAGGTGGCAGTACGAGACATCATCGTGGTGAGAAAACAACATCCAGTTTCACTGTGTTGTAAGCTGAAGGAAGAAAGATGTAGAAGATATAAATTCTTCGCATTCTGATACTGTTGCGAAGGTGCAAAAAAAAAAAAAGACCACAACAGCAACACAGAAAATGGTATGTGAGACCTTTAGATATATCACATCATTACGGTGGGGAATACGCGATGCTTTATTGCTTATGCATAAAATGGATGAAGAAAAGCACCACAAATACTTTTGCATGTCAGCATTTAAGTCTGATGATTTGCTTCACCACATTGAGCCACTCATCAAACATTGAAGGAAATGCATTAATCCTGTTGGAGCTGCAATGTGGCTTGCCATCAACATTACATTATCTTGCAATGACTGAATCCCCGCTTCTTTTCTTGGACATTTTCTACTTTGCACGGACATATCTGTCTCAAATTTACTTCCATTTTGTCTTGAACATTTCTACATCTACTTTCAAAGAGCTGGCAATTTGATGCTACCTGTTCTGAAAGGCATGTTTGTCACTATGGAGTTCTTGATAGTAAACAATGAAGCTGACAACTCGTGCCAAAACATGAACACACATGCCATCCAATTTTTGCTGGTACTGCAATTCACGCACACATCGCATTCATTTCTGACAATGTGCTCAGAGGGCACGTCAAAAGAGCGCTGGGAATGTGTGGCAGCCATGATGCGTGCACATAAGCATTCTGAGCATTAAGTATATACCGGCTTCATCCAAATAGACTGAGTGCTGTAATAAAGTCAAAAGGTGTTTCAAGAAGCATTTGCATACTTATGCGAACAGGTTTTTTGTTTTTTATTTTATTACTAGTAACATGGGCACTGCACGTGAATACTCTTGACTTGAGCATTCCTGGTTTTCATCCTCTTTCTCTGTACATTTAGCATTCGTTTGCTCAGAGGTTGATACACTTGCTGCTTCCTGAGCAGCTCTTCTTTTCTCCACCTTAGCGGCCTGCTTCTTCTCTTCTTTCGTCGACATCTTTTCGTGTTAAACCTGATTAAGTCAGTGTTTGTGTTGCAATTACTTAGTACATTTTCTTTAATTTTTCACTTAAGCTGGCACTTAAGTCTTCAAATACCTCAAGAATGATTTAAGATATAAAGAGGTAGGGAAAGTGAAGGCGAAGGTGGTAAGGAAATGAGAACAGCACCCATACGCATACACCGCACGGCCGTCTTGCTGGCCACTGCCAAGAGTTGATTCTACATTAAAATAAAATAAAAATAAAAAGAGGAATAAACTTGGAGGTCAATCTTCATACCGAAAGAGGATAGTAGACGTCACATAGTATATGGGTACCAAATTTCAGGTCAATAGCTCAAATGGTTTGCGAGTTACAGGTAATTTAAAATCCCGGACAGACAAACGGACAGCCACGGTAGCGTATTATATATAAAGATTTTTTTTCTAAACAGTTCCGGAATTGTTTTCACCTTCTTTGTATAGATGTCAATTTCACAATAAAGGTGGAAAACGTTCTGACATGATTTATCTTGGTTTAATTTTTTTTACATTACAAAAACCAGCCATTTTCACAGAGACGTGTAGACTTTTCACATCCGCTGTAAATTACAAAGTAGTGTGGTGGAGACTTGGACTTTAGGGACTTCACATCTCAACATGATATTTTTTTGGACAATTCAAATAAACAGGATGGTTGATCTTCTTAGGATAAATGGCCTGTTCACATTACAATTGCATGAATGACACAAAACTTGTTCTTTGCTCACTAAACATTACAGTTCTTGTCTCCAGAGCAGTAAAGTGGGAGCATGAGCCAAAATATGACCACAACATTTTATTTTTACATTTTAACTCTTATTATACTTGCATTTATTTTTAAGTCTTAAAGTGTAATATACTCTTAAAGGTTTGTCCCCAACAAGTGTACATTGTAGCATTATTTAAAATCACTCAGTGATTTATCTGTTATGTCAAATGGGAAACAAGAAAGAAGAACATAACATTTTCGGTAAAATGAGACATTTAAATTGCAACAAATAAATCATTGTAAGATATACACAACATGCTCCCACTATCAACATTAGCTACTTTACAAGACTAGAATAACAGCTGCAATAAATCTCACCAAATAAAACAAAGCCAATGATGGGCATCACATTTATTATCAAGGACCCTTCCAAAGCACTTAGGTTGTGTATAAAGTGAATGTAATCTGACAATGAAAAGTAGCTGAATATGAATAATTCAGCTTCCCACACTTGCTAATTGGTGCCACTTAGCATAAGCGCTCTAACATCTTACATTTTCTTATTATTATTTGTAAGGCAGAGGAAAACAAGTAAAAACTCTGACCCTCTAATTTTTCTCCTTCTATATGGTGTTGCAATAAAGCTATTATGGGTACTCGAGGTCAGTTTTATTTTTTAATCACCTGAACATACATTGCCATCTTGTGGCACCTAGCAGCTAGGATTCTGTTCATATATAGATGCTGTAAATTTCAGTGATATGGTGTTCTACTTTTTCCTTCTCTCTAAGGGACAATTTAATGCATCAATTAACTAACAGAACTTTAAATGAGCTGGAGGAATCCGCAAAGGAACCAGGAGAAAGACCATCGGAGGAGATGATGAATGACAAGAAGATGATATTGCACATAACACATGAGAGAAAAGGCATGTCCTCATCAATCTCTATAAAAGACTTTGATGAGAAGTGGACAATGCAGAGTGGAAGTAAAATGAAAAAGAATATTAATCTCATGTGTAAAACATGCTTAAAACAATGGTGTTGGCAAATACAGTTAAGAACTTGGAATGTCAGTAAAAATCTAGTAAAGCTGTCACAATATTAAGGCTCAAAACATGTGGTTCTCCATTACAATGATAAGAATGTAAGAAATGTTATAAATAAGAAGAGACCAACCCGTCCATCAAGCTTAAATGGTGAACTGATTGCTAAGTTGCCCTAACATGTCATCTATGCATTTTCAGGTCTCCGCTTGAAATGACTGACTACATAGTACTGTATCCTTTCAATTCCCTTTTCCCTTCATGGAAAAAAATCTCCCTGGTTTTACATATTGGACATATCTGTCCATCGCTCCATCTTTTATCAGATGAGCTTAGTTTATTTTAGTATCGTAGAAGGTGGGAGGGCAGAGTATGTCCAAGCAGCTTTAGGAGTTAGGAGGGAACCACCATCAGATGGGGTTCATTAAATCCACACATATACAATAATTACCATGCCAATTAACCTAACATGCATATCTTTTGAATGTTAAAGCAAGAGTGGGTGGCTGGGGCAGACAAAACTTCACACCAACACAATGAAGATGTGCCAACTCCTTATAAACAATGGCCAATGTACTGAATGCATTTTAACTTCAGTTTACACCAGTGTCCATGTGCTTTGGTGATTAACTGACAGAATTTTGCTGGAAGGGACATATTAATTCCTCTGAGGTCTGGTTAAGCCCCCCATGCACCCTCTTACCTTTCAGACTGAAGACGTCTCTTAACCTACTGTATTAGAGTGAAATATTATGTCCTTCATTGTTTTTTCTGCACAGTTTGTAATATTTATTTTTTCTGAACATGGCGACCACACAATACTCAGAGTCTAAAAAATGCCTTATAGAACCTGAGTATAATGTCTTCTGATTCATGTCCAACAGGTTTACCAATAAAATATAATATTATATTTGCTTTTTCAGTTGCTAAAAAGTGGAAGTTGATTATTATTTCAATGAGTAAACCAGGCAAGGCTTGTTGCCCTCAGGTGGAATCAGTTCAGAACTTTACAACTACGTGCAGACCAGTTGGCACATGCCTTTCAAAAGCTGTTTGAACGTTCATTTTATATTAAAGCATTTGCAGAAAGGAGTGGTTAGGATGCCACAACAGTAGAATGCTAAACAAGATCTTTGAACATCTGGAGGAAAGTCAAAAGCTAGTCCTGGTTTTGTTTACAGACTTACTGTATTACTGCATCTGCTCACTGACAGCTATCACGATCCCTTCCTAGGCTCATGCTTGTCTTGTTTTTAATTTTTCATTCATTATTTTTGAAATGATTCTTTATTAATTTTCTTCACTTCTGATTGCCGCTATTTTGTGACTAAAAGCTATCTAACATCTGTGCTTGCAATTGACAGTGATCCCGGTATTTTTGTAAATTACATCACCAGCACAACGGTTTAAAGTTTGGTGCAACAATAACAGTTGAAAGAAATGAATGCAGCAGTCAGCTGAGGTGCTTTCAGTGCCCTGACTGTTTTCTTCTCCAAATGCTGTAGGCAGTGCTGGACTGACGTTTACAATTAATAGAGGCTTTCCTAGTGGCCTGCTGTCTGGCCCGGCCTGGCATTCAGAACAACCGGTGAAATAAACTAATGGTGAAATTATATAATGTGATTATACTGGAAAACGAGCAGGTGTTATTGCTCTGTAGTGGGCACAAATCCTTTCGGTTTAATGTTGGAGGATTTCTTTCCTGGTTTCTGGTTGGATGGTTTCTTGTTTTTATTCAAGTCTTTATGTGCGTCTCGCACTCTGACAGTTAAACAGGAGCGCTATGATGAGAGGAGCGTATGTCTGGCGCTTTTGTGATTAAACTTATATATGAAGATTGTTTAAAAGTTTATAATATACTTTGTATTTGAATATTGTATGGGTTTTGGTATTTGTTACTGTATATTTTGTTTTATGTTTGTTTCAAATTGTAATGAAGTGTAGCGTATGGTCACATTTTTAACTTTTTTTTTTTCCTTTTTCCCTCAGAGTGACTGACACGAAATGTTTTATTCTATTTTTTTATTAATAAAACACGTATGCGAGTGGAATGATTTGTGTGTTTAAATGTACCTGTTGCTCTTTATTTCATGATGTTTGTTAATGAACGTGTCTTGTTATTTTAGTATTTTTAAAGTGCGTCTCTCGCACTCTGACAGTTAAACCTGATGAGAGAGTGACTGATAAGGCTACACGAAATGTTTCATAGTTTTTTGTTTACTAAGTGCATACTTTGTTTACTAAGTGTTCACTAAGAAACACATTTAAAAAATGCTTGACAGAATTCTGTGGCACTGAGACATTTTTTAAGTCTTTTGTCTATTGAACAAATTCAGCATGGTCTTTTGTGATCAACACTTCGAACTTTGTGGACGAGTATTCAGAATTACCATCCAGACACGGACAGCGGCTCGGCTGTGTTGATTCCTGAATCCCTGTTGAAACTGCACACATAATCTATGGATTCCACTGTGGATTCCACTGACAACTACCTTTTGTGATTCAGTGCTTTTTGCACATTTGTTTTGATATAAATATTATAGAACTACATGATTTATTTATTTATGAAGCATTTACATTTATGAAGTGTTGTTCCAAACTTTATCAGAGGTTGTCTTGAGATTAATATTTAAGAGTGAAATTGATGTGAAAAAGCTCAATCTACTATCTCCTCATTCATAAAAACTTCTAAGACAAAATGATGTTTGTTGGTTTTATGAGTCTGTGCCTGTACAAGAAAACTGATGTATGTTGTGTGGCCTGGCCTGGGTTAGACTTGGGAATCCCGGCCTGAATAAGCTTCCCAGTTTGGCCCTGGCTGTAGAAGTGTGTAGAGCAGGGTCCACGGCTGTCCAGAGTCCAAGGTGTGGTAACACTTTTTGTAACCTTAAGATATTTATTTGATACAATAAACCAATCAATATCTATGTAGGAGGTTATTTAAGCAACATCTATTAAATACACAGACCTCAGTGATGCACTGATTGTGGCTCTTCACTGCTGCCTACACTTCTTTTCATGGAGATTGAAATTTTGGAAGGGAAGTACCATTGGGAAATGCTGCTACCCCTTGCTGCAGATATTAAAAACTGGCCTCCATTTGATAAATTATATGGTGGTCTACTTTTATTCTATATCAGTTTCCTTCCTTACTGCCACATGTCTGTCCTTCTTGAAGTTCAGCACTCTGTAGAAGTGGTGAGCCTCCCTGGCAATAGTGTACACTGTGATGGATGGCCGGCGTTTCAATCTGGCAGGTACGTCCCGCAACAGAAGAAAGCAGCCTTTTCAGGGCACTACATCCCCTGGGACGCTAGATGGCAGCTCCCTTGGATGGAAATGGTTCCTCGGATTCCCGCAGGGCAGTATGGGACATGGAGTCCGTCTCTTCAGCCCTGTTGGGTGCCGTGGATGCCGCCAGGGGGAGCTCACCAACAACCCGGGGAATATTACCGTGACGCTAACCCGGAAGTACTTCGGAGTCACGAGGACGGAAACCCGCAGTACTTCCAGGATACTTGAAAAAGGCGTTTGACCCGGAGAAGGAATACTTCCGGGTCATGGACTTTAAAAGGACTGTGGGAAACCCAGCAGATGGAGCCGGAGTTGGGTGGTAGAGTGACGGAGCTGCTGGGTGGAGTGGAAGATTATTGATTTGAATTATTGATCATTGATTGGTGATTTGTGAATTGTGGAGTGTGCGGTGCTTTGTGTACTTTATTTGAAAGAGTTATTAAAATTATTCTTAGCGTTTTTAAACGTGTGTCCTGGACGTCTGTCTGGTGGGTTCAACGGGGCAACAGCGACCCCTAGCGTCGACAACACTTAAAAGTGTGCATTATACTTTTTGATATTGTTTTAAATCACAGTCTCTTTCTTTATTTTCTTTTTTTACTGTTGAAGATATTCATCCAGTTTCTTGCATATTTTCAACCACTTAACAATTAACAATAAGCTGACCGCATAACAACTCCACTGTGACTACACGCCTTTCTGCAACACTGCAGAGGATATATTACACGCTGCACAAGTGTCCCACTTCCCTGAGTCTTTTAATATGTTACCCTTTGTCACACACATGAACATGAGAGGCAGCTGAGGGACCAATCAAAGGTAATTCCACGCCAGGCCAGGGGACAGCGGGGTGCACTAATCTTTCCTCAGATATTTCTGCAGATCAAAGATGTAAAATTCTGAGTCTGGCCCCAAGACGTCACTTGCGGTTCCGGCCCCAATGTACTCAGTTCTGTTTTGGACTCAAAACTGTTCACAACTCTGCTTATATTTGCCCTTTTTCAACCAGGGATTAAGTATACTGGTAGCTGTCCCAAACTTTGTTCTGTGTGTCAAGGCTGATTATTTCACACCTTATAAAATATGATGAAAACAATTTAGGAGCTGTTCTTATCCACATTCTAACTTGTAATGTTGGTGAGTTCTCTTTGATTATTGCTGTACTTTTTGTTGACTTACTGGATTTTTTGCTCTCTGTCCTCTGTATTTTTTTTATTTTAATCTCTCTCTGGGTTTGCGTATTTGGGACTCGTTTGCCGCTGGATTATCTATGTTTAAGACAACTCCTTCTGTGCCTTTTGTACTCTTTGCAGCTCCTTTTGCTACAGACCATATTAGTACAATGCACATCATTTTACATTTTGTTTGCCTTTAATGTTAAATTTGAAGGTTGACGGTGACCCTTCCTCTTGTAGGGCTTTTTGCAAATGTTTTTGGAACTTTAAAGTACTTTGGCCAGTTACTCATTTTAAGGACCTGCACCTCAGCTACTTTTGAGGTCTCATTTTGAGATTTTGTTTGGAGGAACTCCCCAGATCATGACCCATGATTTCTGAGAGAGTTGTCCTGTTTATTCTGTTATTCTAAGAAATTCTGAATTTTCTGTATTTTTCATCAAGCTTTAAGTGCATACGTTTCCTTTGACATTTTCTTTTAGAGTTTGCTCACTCAGATGCTCACAGAACTGAATCCTAAAGGGGAGGTATTACTTAAGTGGCATATTAACTTGTCTGTTCATTGGTGAGGAAGATTCTTAAGGAGCACAGAAGTGAAAATGGTAGTGATGGAATTGCTCCCATTTTGCCTTCAGTGTCATTTGCACCTGCGTCTCCACACTGCTCACTGCTAAACATCAACATTTGGGTTCAATAAAGGGAACAAATTAAAAAGAAAAGTTTATATGTGCCTTAATGGTGTCTATTGTGTGTGCCTGTGTATCTGTGTGTGTCCATCCGGATGCTATGTCTTTGTCATTCCAACAAATGGTACATCACAAACATTGTCATACTAAATGGCATTTAACAGAGAAATTTGGATGGTGTTTGTCATTTCAACAGATGGTGCATCACAAACATTTGCAGTAAGGCATTTTATTATTACAGATGTTGGTCATGCACCATCTGTTGAAATGATAAAAGCAAAGCATTTTACTACTAAATGCTTGACAACATGCTGTACATTCCGATAGAACATTAACACTGAGGTCTACATTGATTACTTAGAGCTTAACCCGTCTTAAAAAAAGATACCAAAAGCCTTAAAAGCTATGGCAAATAATACAAATATTTATCAATTTTCTTAACTCTTTTGAGGCGGATGTCGACTTTTGTCAAAATTTAGGGGTAGAGGATGGTAATCAGCTGTAAACTGCAATAAAACTCACCATTATGTTCTAGTTTCACTCCCTTTGTTAGCTGGAAAGTTAGATTCGTTGATTTGACCGAGCTTTCCTACATGTGCATGAGTAGCAAAGAGCACACAAATTTTAAAATGACATCGACATCTGGGGAGAGACCAAAGTGATTGCGCAAAGCAAAATACTCTGTGGATGGGGTTTTTGCCTATCGTATCGCTGAATCGGACTTTGACTTGTCAGACTCCGATTTTGATGCAAGTGATCTGGAGATCGAGATCGAATACGAAAGTGAGGGACCAGCATCTGCTGATCGGTCCCCAGCTGATCATGGTGCTGAACATGTTTGTACAGCTGATGCACCTACAACAACACTCTCCACTAACGATGACAAAAGGTACAAACCAGATTGCATCACACTGCAATTGCTACTGCCGAGCGAAGATCAGCAGGCAGCCGGCCCACCGTGAGTTCCTGCTGGTCATCAAGCTGCCCCCGTGCAGCTGCTGATGCCAGAGATGCCGAACAGATGCCAACAGCAGCCACAGTACGCAGCAAAAGATGTTTTATGTTGCTTTCAGTGGGAAAATACTGCTTTGTGTGCGTTTCAGAAAACTGACATTTTTGGAAAAATATATTTAGCCCTCAAAGAGTTAAAGTATTTGTAGGCCAAATAACTAAATTAATAAGATCAATTAAAAGTAAGAATAATGCACTGATTGTGAAACTAGTTGGAATAAAAACATACAACCAATTGGGGTCTCCTGGGTCTGAATTTGAAAAACACAGCCTTACACCATTGCCATTTCTTTTAAAACATTTGTTGAATACTTGTGCCCTGGGGATGGTGGCACAGTTGACCTGAAACATTTCACTATCAACAAATTAAATATATTTCACCATTCAAAAATCTTATTTGCTTTGTTTTGATTGACTTTTTACACAGCCTTCTAAGGGAATCATTGGACTCAAACCATGGCAGGAAAATTCCACCACAACAGCCATTCCCTGTGGAAAACAAGCATTAAAACCTGAACACTTGTAAGACTTTTTTTTCATTACTAGGTAGGTCAGTACTTGTGCACAGATTAAAACTACATTTTAGGTGTAATAAGCTGTTTTTCAAAATAAATTTGCATTTTTTTATATATACATTGCCACAGTTTACACATTTAAGGCATAACACTGGAAAAGCTAGTAAAGCCGTAACACAATTCATTACTCAGTAATCTTTACTGTTGGCACAATGTGTTCATTATTAATTGTACAATTAGACTAAAAACATTTAACTACATAATAAGTACCTTCAACATTCAGTCTATCATGACTATAATTATCCTGTATATCTATTTGTAAGGCTTTCTCCTCTCTTTAATCACAATTCAGTGGGTTGAATATGGTATATTTTACAGAGTACTGCCCCCTTCAGATAATTCAGGTGAAGGAAAAACACAGCTGGGTCCTCAATGAAGAGCAGTTACATTTTAAACTTCACAAATTCAGTTTAAATGTATTTTTTAAGCAGGAAGCATTAAATGAATATTAAAGGTAGAATTTAGTAATTTTATTTTGCAGTATTTAATACTCTGTGTATTGCGGACGAAGAAGTTAACAGGTTTTTTTTGACATCAGCACTTCAAGCTATTAAAGGTCCTAATCAATGACCCCTGGTTCTTACCCTCATATTTCCTATTCTATAGCCAGTAACACCTTCATGGAGCCCATGTGCTTAAAGTTACCTTATTTAAAATACTTTTGCCCAGGAAATCACACAACTTTGCCCATCGCTCTAATATCTCACATTTATAGCACAACTATGCCTCATGTCACAGATTTTTAAATGATAATATGATAAAAACTAAAGGCATGTCATAAAGTACCCCAGGTTCAAATGGTTGACATGAATTGGACAGGGACAGGGCCTCAGAGGAGGGAACATACCGTGTGCTAGCACTGATGATGTAAGATGTCATCCCAGTGTAAAGGAAAAAGGGCCACCAGTGGGTAGTGTAGAGTGGTCATACCTGTCTAATCATACTCAGTTTGTTCATATAAAAAACTCTCAATCCCTCTCAGTCACCATTGGTGTTCCCCAGGGATCAGTGCTTAGCCCTTTACTGTTTTTAATATATCTACTCCCTTTAGGGGGCATTTTTAAGAAATTTGGAATTGATTTTCATTGTTATGCAGGTGATACTCAGCTCTATATATCTACAAAGCCCAACTCTCTCCTTCCTCCTTCATACCTCAACAACTGTCTATTTGAGGTAAAATCTTGGTTTTCCTCTAATTTCCTCCAACTCAATAGCCATATGACAGAGGTTCTCCTCATTGGCTCCTAGTCTACTGTATCAAAATCTAATAATTTTTCGCTTAATATTGATAGTACATCAGTCTATCCTTGCCCTCAGGTTAAGAGTTTGGGGGTTATCTTTGACAGTACTCTGTCATTTGAATCCTATATCAATAATGTATTATTATTATTATTAATGGCATGGAAAGCACTAAAAATAGTTAATCAATTGACATTAATGCAGAAAAGAGTCAGGGAGAGTTGTCTGACCCTGTCAGGCAGAAATAGGGGTCTGTTACATAGAACAGATAGGTCCTTGCTATTTGTTATGGAAAAGGCAGTGCAAGAGCCACCACGGATTTCTTCCCTTTTAACTTTGCATTGGGGATGTAATACAGGAATACTTGAGGCTTTAGGTAAATGGCGCCATCTGCTGGGACATGGGGGCAGGCAGTACCCCACTTTCCCTTAAAACAGGAGTGCACAACACCGATCCTAGAGGGCCACAGTGGCTGCAGATTTTCATTTTAACTATTTTCTTAATTGGGGCCAGTTTTTGCTGCAAATTAATTCAATATGATTGATTTGCTATTTTAGACTAAGACCACTTAAATCAGGGCTGAGCAGCGTCGGTCCTGGAGGGCTGCAACGGCTTCAGGTTTGTGTTCCAACCCAGTTCCTCCATGGGAAGTCCTTTATTGTCGACGAAGCACTTGTTGCTCAAGTGACATTTTTCTGCTTCATTTTAGTTGTCTCATTTGTTAAGATTAAACAGTTCCATTCACTGGGTTTTAATGACTCCTTATTAGCAATAAGATGCAAATGGCCAATGAACCAGAAGTTCTCCATCGAACTTGTCTCCATTAACACCTGTGAGTGTTCATCGTGCACTATTTGATTTAATAAAATACTCAGAAGGAAATTGAAGAAGTGAAAATTACTCATCCATTTTTGGGCTTCAGATCATTTGGATGATGTATTAGAAAGGAAAAAAAAAATACTTGCATTTAAGAATGACCTGACATTGCAGAGTTAAAACACTAATAAATCATAATATTAAATAAGACCTGTCATTGTCAAGGAATGTTTTCAAATTAAGAACAGCCACTGAGGCCCCTCCAGGACCGACGCTGATCACCCTTTCCTTAGAGGAATACTCCACCCCAAAACAATGATTTTTTTTTTTTTTTATATGTTACTTACCCCATGTTGTTTGTAATGATGGCTGAGGAAAATTGGTAATCTCAGAGAGAGGAGAGATTGAGATGGTTTTGGCAGAGGAGAGCTGAGGGGTACATCAGGAAAAGAATGTTGTGAATGAAACCACCAGGCAAAAGGAAAAGAGGAAGGCCAAGGATGGGGTAGATGAATGTGGTGAAATGGGAGCAGCCAAAAGAAAAAGAAGATGTTCAGTTCAGGAGAATGCCTTTTTATGGGAATTTCCAGTCAAGTGGATGTTTTGAGTTTTGCAAATGTGTCCACAAATGTTAATTTCTAAAAGAATAACTGTAGTCTTGGCATGGGGTTCATTATATCACCATTATGACAAAACATTATGTTTAATATGAAACCTAAGTGCTACTTTACTACTTAGTATGTCTCTCTATTATAAAAAAAAAATCTTAGGAGGGAGACTAGGGAGACGATACGTGATCTTCTCGGAAGACAATTTGACGTCCCGCAAGAGACACTTTAACGTCACGCAAGACAAGGCAGTGAGACAACATTTAAAGCAATTTCACGGACATCTAACCTAGCAGCTGTTGGAATGCTTTTGGCAGACACACTTCATGTGCTCCCAGCTCTTAAAACAACGACAGGCAACAAGCAGAACACACAGCTCGCTAGCAGCAGCAGCAGCAAGCCAGCAGATAATCCGGCCGCTTCTCCATACCGTGCGTTAAGCCCCCACTCCCCCTTCACAGAGATGCGAAGTGGCAAAAGGACAGCTGCTGTACAGGCTTTGAAATGATCGACGTGCAGCGCGACAAAAAGAACACGCAGCTCGCCAGCAGCAGCAACAAGCCAGCAGATGATCTGACCGCCCCCCCTTAACAATGCGAGCAGCGTTATATGTCCTGTGAGAAAGAGATTTAACCACACCCAGGGCCGGAAACAAAGGACAAGTGTTGTTTTTACAAAAGTTTTAAAGTAAAAGTGAAAATAATGCACGTGTAACAATTCCCATGAAAATAACAATCTTTTTAAATTGTATACCCGGTAAACCAAACCCGGGAGTGGGCGAGCGAAGTGAGCAAGGGGCGGAGCCCCCTAGTCTATCAATAAATTAATGATTCTGAGTGCATCGTTAAATATGCTTTTAACAGGGGTGGGGGTCGACTTATTTTTTAATCTCAATCCTATTTTTTGTAAAAATTTATCGATTTGTATGGAATGATTACAATAAAATTATTAAAAAAAATAAAAATAAATATGCTTTAAATTATAGAGAATTCAAATAGATTTTTTCTTAAAATATTCTGTTTGAGCTGTGCTATTAGTTATGTTTTACATTTTTAGAGTGATGCAGTTTTGTTTTCTACCAGGCACTGCCATTTTGCCCTGATGCTATGAATTGTTGCTAGGGTGCATACAATGGTGGTACTAGTACATTCATTGTCTCACTGAGCCAGACGTATAATATATACTGTACGTCTGAACAGAACCATGGATGTATTTTGCTCAGAAATGGGTGGGAAACAATGACCTCACCGAGTGTCACATTTCTCAACCAATCCAACATTTCAAGAAAGTGGCAGTGAGTGTAGAGAGGGGATTTTTGGACTGCAAAGACCAATGGTTAAGCTGTTCCAACAGATAGCAAGGTTCTATTACAATAAACTGTATCCAGCAAAAAAGACTCCTGAAAAGAACCCTATTAAACATATAAATGTGTGTTGTGTGTGTGTGTGGAGTGCACACTACTTGTGGTAAATATAAGCATCACTTGCTAAAAGTGAAATAACTTTCTGTAAAAGCCATCAATGGACTTGCGATAAAAGTGGTCGATATGTTGTTGCTGCTACGCACAGTTATGAAAATAAGTGTCGGATGTAAGGTTGAAAGAACTGGCAGCTACATTCATGAAAATATGAATAGCAAAATATGAATTCAAATGAAACATTGTGTCATACCTCAATAAAAGGAGATGAATAGGACTGCTGTTAAGAGAGTGCATAATGAAGAGTCACAGAAGTTGCAGATTTCAGTACTCAAAACACACAAAAATATGTCTAATGACACTGACACCACTCCGGCAGAATTACCAATGAGGTTGCACATCCACCTTCTAGACCACAATGCTCATTTAAACTCTATTTGCTGTTGCTATACAATATAGTGATGCAATACTCAAAATGACAGAAACACAGCAGACAGAAGCCACTTCTTAAACATACAGTAGTCCATGTCCGTCTCTTCAGTTGCCATGCTAATTACAATATATAAATTAATTATTAAGTTTCAGTTATCTTGTGTTACTGATCTCCAGAATTGGTAACAGCAATCTTACCTTTCTATATGCCCTCAGTGTCAAGTATTCTTGTCAATTTCCTTGTCTCCCTCCCCGTCTTTCCACGGTTATCTTACATGTTTTTCTAATACATGGAATGGGACACTGCAACTCCACTCCAAATGTTTAAAATGTATGGACTGGAGGAAATAAAGGATGGGATTTTAGGAAAAAACCCTGTGGTCATACCCCTTTCAGCAGCAGATTTCACCACCATTCACCACAAACTTTTTATCAGTACTCTTCAGATGTATATTCTCTTTTGAGAATC
This sequence comes from Polypterus bichir lapradei, assembly GCA_026402145.1. Lineage (NCBI taxonomy): Eukaryota > Metazoa > Chordata > Cladistia > Polypteriformes > Polypteridae > Polypterus > Polypterus bichir. The sequence goes on along the minus strand of JANRMT010062840.1, from coordinate 8,957,252 downwards.
ATATCTGGGCCTGTGAGACTAGTGTAACCATATAAAAGTGTATTAGGCACTTTGTAAAGTATTCCAGAATTTTGGTGCATTGAAACAGAAAACTACATCACCAGACATGTAGTTTAAAGCAGAAACTTTGACAACCTTTAAAGTTGTCGCTGAATGAGATATCGGGACAGCTTAGCTATTAGTAAAACAAACAGGCTTGATGGATTGAATGGTTTCTTCTAGTTTTTTCAAATTTCTTATGTTCTTATGTTTTGAGGATTCTTTCTGATTGTGCCGGGAAAAGTCAAGCAAAATGACACCTTTTATTGGCTAACTAAAAAGATTACAATATGCAAGCTTTTGAGGCAACTCAGGCCCCTTCTTCAGGCAAGATGTACAGTAATCATGCAATCATGCGAGATGTGTTGGAAAAAAGATACAAAAGTTTCAGAACTGCACCAAGAGTGACATCTAGAGGTTTACAGAAATCATAGCAGCAATGTACTCCAGGCAGTGGAGGAAGCATAAGTACAAGCCTTTGTTGATTGCAAAATTTCAATCGGAGAGGTGCACACGAAGTCAAAAAATGCTCTGTGGGTTAATTTTGATCTCATGGTAATCACATTGCCATTTAAATGCTACAATTAATGTACATGTTAGTATGCTCAACAATTTTCTTCAACTAAACAATGTCAAAATATGTTGCCCTAAAGATGTTATATATTTCCATTACAGCATCCTTCATGAATAGATTGTAAGCCACCACTGATCAATAATTGTGGGCAATTTTTTTTGCTGGGAGGCAATGTGAAAGATGAATACATTTCCATCTGTGTTTGGGGGAATAAGAGTGCTAAGGGGCAAAGAGAATCATAACAGGGTTTAGAGAATGTAATTTTTGAACTGGGCAACATAAAAGAGGATTTAAGGAATGTGCCTACAGTATTAATGGCACATTTGTTCCTCTACAGAAGAATAGCATAGTATTTATCTTATTGTCAGATAAAAGACAAAAAGTTCCCACACTAAAGATCACTTTTGCTCTCCATATTTAGCCAACATTGTCTCTTTATAAAAAAGTCACTAGTTTCCAATTCTCTTTTATAGTTTCTGGGGTGTATGATGGAGGATAACTTCAAAGCAGTCAGAGTCCCTTGCATTTCAATGACTTTCAAAGCCTCAGACATCAACAGCCACATGGTAGTGGGCATCTGATACAAGCTTCAGTACACTTTTTTGACAGCATGCAACAGTAAAGGACTAACAAGCATCACAGCTTTGGAGTCAAACATCCCATCCTTATCCATTCAGAACAAGCTCCATGGAAGCTGAATGATGTAGTAGTTTTGCAATTACTCTACAGCCAAAATACTACATTTCATTAAAATTAATGCAAAGGGATTTGTATATGAATAAAATCCAGTATTTGATGTTTTATTTAGTAATAAATCTTTGATGTAATATTCAGCATAAAATGTCTGAAAAAATTCCAATTAAGAAAAAAATGACAGACAGACAGATAGATAGATAGATAAAAATTAAAAAACCTTAGAGAAGGCAGTAAGGTGTTCATATCCGCCCAGATGCACCACAGATTTGCATTTAAGGCATTAACATTTCAATACAACAGGTCTGGCTAGTTGTGTCCAAAAGAGGAATATGTTTTTGGAAGTTTGCTCCATCTAAAGTTGCTTGGCTGAAGTCTCCAGCACTCGTCTTTACTGCGTTGATAACAGATTGAATCATTTCTGTTGATGAGTTTTACATAGAAATAAAAGCCTGCGGTACCTCTTTATATTCCTTGCTTTGCACCCCAATAAATACAAGTTATCTCCAATATACTAACAACCCAATTGTGCTTCATTCACTCAGAATATGGAACCAATGTTGGAAGTATTTTAAGATAGAGAAGCTTTTATTTGTGACACTTCTGCATGAGAACCACCTTTTATCCATCCTCTCAAACGTATGCAGTTTTTAATGTCTGGAAAGCATCTGGAATTAAATCACTTAGAGATCTGTAGATAAACAACGTCTTTATATCCTACGAACAATTACACTCCAAATGTAACTATCCAGCAACACATTTCTTTCACTACCTTCAATTAGAAACTTTGTTAAACAGAACCTGCCTCACCTCCCACCTACCTCTACGCCAGAAAAAATATTGATCAGTCTTTCAAAAATCCAAGAGTACAGTGGGAAAAGGATCTCTCACTCAACATCTCAGAAAAGGAGTGGAAAGTAACAATGCACAGAATTCACTCGAGCTCCATATGTGCAAACCATAGAATTATTCAACTCAAAATTATATATCGAGCACATCTCTTTTGTTTAAAATTGTCCAAAATGTCCCAGGGCAAGATCCAACCTGCAAATGCTGCAATCAAGTTCCAGCCTCATTGGGTCACATGTTTTGGGCCTGCACCAAATTAACATTATTCTGGACCAAACTCTTTATTTGCCTTTCAGACAGCCTTGGAAACACAATCCCTCCTAACCCATTAACAGCTGTGTTTGGTGTTCTTCCAGATGGGCTTAAAGCAGAGAAGGACAAACAAACTGTAATGGCCTTTACTACACTACTGGCAAAAAAATAAAATAAGCATCAACAGGATGATGCAACCCCCTCCTAGGTCATAGTTTCCATCACACATTTCAGCTTTAATTGTAATTTGCTCACTTTTTCACTATTTCTCACTCACTTAAATCTCCAGATACCCTCTTGCTTATTCAATTCTGTCTGATTGTATTAGATGTAACCCACTGAGCATTAAGCAGTATCTGATATAGGAGGCATTCTCCAGCAGTACCCAACATTAAAAAATTAAAATAAGTTAAATTGAATTTAAATTGTAGTGTTTCCATTAGTGCATTTTTTTGGTTTTGCCTTAGCATTTTTCATTGCTTCCAATATACAGGGCTATTCAAAATGAAAGAGCAGATCTCAAAAATTTATTTCAAACAAATTATAAGTCAGAAACACATTCCGCACATCACTGGATAGAGGAAACTTTAAAGTTTGGTCCTATGGTCGTTGAGGTTGCATGCACTCAACATGAGCATCATGTGTAGTTGGACAAACATTAAAATGGTAGACCATTTCTTGCCACACATGAGTCAACTGGTCCCTAGTTACTGAATTCACAGCTTCCTCAATTTGATGTCGCAAATCTTGAAGATTAGCGGGCATAGGTGGAACAAACACTCTTTTTTTTTAATGTACCCCTATAGATAAAAAAAATCACAAGGTCTGGAGACCTGGGAGGCCATAAATGATGAGCAATATCTTGTTGTCCACGTCCTCCAATCCATCATCCTTGAATTGTGTTGTTCAAGTAACGCTGGACCTCCAAGTGGAAATGAGGCGGGGCACCATCTTGCATGAAAATGAAGTCAGCACAGTGGCATTCACTGGTACTTTTAGGTGGGCTTTTAAACTTTAAACTTTCCTCTATCCAGTGATGTGCGGAATGTGTTTCTGACTTATAATTTGTTTGAAATAAATTTTTGAGATCTGCTCTTTCATTTTGAATAGCCCTGTATTAACTTAAGGGACACATTCAATTTTAAATTGTGTAAAGTTAGTCATATTCTTGAGACAATTTACATTTATGAGTGTGTAATGTACCATAAATAGTAAATAGGTTTATGATATACCATCTTTTATACTCCACATTCTCATTATAAAAGAACAAAACATCTTTATCTGTGTCCTGCCATTGTCCAAGACCACTTAATCCTGAGTAAGCAGCCTATCCCAGCCATTCATAGAATGCAAGGCAGGAAAGACTCTATTGGGACAGCAGGACAGTTAATCACAGACTGAGCACACACACACATAAGGAAACACCAGTAGTCATCTTAAAGAAAGTTTCAAGCTTGCACCAAACCAATTTTATGTAAAAAAAAAAAAAAAAAAAAACAAAAAAAAAAAAAACACTAGGAACACATTCCCCTTCAATGTATAAATATAAATAAACGGGTTAAATCAATATCCTTTTTAAACCTTGCTAGCACCTGGTTAACAGGATGAATAATTTTGAAAGACTCTCTCAAATTTTATTGGCAATATATAGTACCTTTTTGTCATATACATTTCCTTTCAAGTAATATCTTCAGACTGAGAAAGCCGGATGTTTTTGGTTGAAGGGACTGTATGCTTCTTAGATTTTTTTCCTATGATAACAACTAATTTGCCTTTCATGCTCATAAACGGTACTGTCAGAGCTTGTGACGTCATTACCAGCCTCCCACACCTGAAGGCCACTAGCCCGTTCGGGAGCCACGCTCCTGTAAAAATCCAGTCCACCTTTTACCTCCGACTCCGCTTTTCCCGTTCCAGGCCGGGAGGGCGGGGCCGGCGTCTGTGTGTTCCTGCTACAGGGACACCAAGATGGAAATGCAGGGGCTCTTTGCGGCCCAAAACACACAACATCAACAACATGGCGTCTCCTGCAGGGAGAAGCTGTCTCGGACAACCCGCGATGCATCTAGACCGGCGGAAAACGAAGCGGATCTGTTCCATCGGGGCCCCCTTGGTAAGCAGGCAGTGGAGCCTCTCTTTCGCCCGCTGACGCAACATGGCTGCAGTGGTTTGTTCTCAACTCGGGGCAGCTGTGGTAGTGGCAGCGCGGCAGTACAAACCTACGCGGCGATCGGCCTACGAAACGTGAATGCTTTACCGTTGCCAAATGGTAAAGGACGTGAAGAAAAAGAGGGTGAACCGAAGGCGGATTTTGACAACGACGATACGGGTATTCAACTGGCTTTTCCTGTTCTGCTGGTGGAAGAGAGCCACACACAACCACAGCAGCTCTTACGGCAGTTGCAAGATGGCGCTCCGTTGCCTTCCGCGCAGATACGCGAGAGTGCCGTGGCGTTGACTCCTGTCGCTAAGGACAATGAGGAGTTTTACGTGGTTGTTAATGTGGTTCAGGAGGGAGACCGCAGCTACAATAAAGAAGCGGGACGAGGGATTCCTAAGGTCAAGGATCCTGTCGCAATGCACGAGGTGTCGAAGGATGTGACAGAAGCGCCCATAGCGGAAATTAACTCAGAAAGCGAGGCAGTGGACTGCAGACGCGGACTGGGCTCGGTCAGCACTTCAACCTGTCAGTCCAGCAGCGCGGAGGGCAACCGGGACACAGCAGTACAAGGACTACCCGTCAAGCATCGGGCCGGCTGTTTTGTCTTCGCGTCTGATTCGGTGGACAGCGATCTTACCGCCAGTTCGCAGCACAGCCCGTTACCTGATGACAGCAGCAGTTGCAGCCAACTAGAAAGCCCTCCAGACTTCCAGCAGCCCACGAGTCGCAGTCGGGGAACAAGCTCTGCTCTTACAGAGCCAGTTCAAAATGGCAGTCAGCTCTATAACACATTCATGGAGAATAGTTCGGATACCGGTATGCCAGATTATCCGTCTCCCCAAGCAGGGGACACTTTTGCTGGCACTATCACCATCAACAATCAGAACCTCGTTCTTACGATAGAAAACGGGGTTCTGACTTTATCTGCATCTCCGGACGCTGGCGTCCACATCCTGCAACAGCGTCATCAGTTGAAGGAATGTGCCCAATCTAAGGACCAGCTACTACTAAAGAACGAGCGACATCCCGGTGACAGGGACACGAACATCAAAGTAGGTGAGCAAAGAAAAAATAACGAATGTGGTGACAGCGCTCATTCTGGGCATGACTCAAACCTAAACGTCAATGGTGACTCGGCCTTCTCTGATTCCATCACTACCAAGGCATCTAGTAAGGAAGTGCCTGACGGGACTCTATTCTGCGCCCTATCGGAGTCCGATATGGTCTGTGCAGAGGCCAAGGAGGACCTAGACAGCAGTTTTGTCCTAGCGGAGAACGAGGAATTGCAGATGGCTACCATGTCCAAAAAGGGGTCCGTTGTTCTGTATCACTGCACACAACCAAACTGCAGCCTGGCGTTTGACACGAAGCATAAGTTGAAGCTTCACCTGCTTTCCCACACTGAAGATAAGAGACCCTTCAAGTGCACCGTGGAGGGCTGCAGTTGGTCATTTACTACGTCGTATAAACTCAAGCGCCACTTGCAGTCCCACGACAAAACGCGACCGTTCACTTGCGACTGGGACAGCTGCGGCCGAAAGTTCACCACTATTTACAACTTAAAGGCACACGTCAAAGCCCACGAGCAGGAGAGTAACTTCGTGTGCGACGTGTGCAGCGAGCGCTTTCGCACCTCCACCAAACTGACCATCCACCATCGGAGTCACTTTGAGCCAGAGAGGCCTTACAAGTGTGAATTTCCAGGTAAGGTGCTGGTGTTCTCAACCTTGCGCATGTGTGGTTTTATTATATTTGATCAGTCAATTGTAGTTGGGCATTTGATTTAGTGGACCGTTTGATTACAGTGTTACGGTTGCTTTCACTTATACAACTAGAGCACTGTTAGTTGATTACTTAGCGCTGTAGAAGAAAATTGAAGCAACAACTTTTTCATTTTGAGACCGTCACCGGAAAAAGCGAACTGAGAGCAACGTTTACTGAGAAATCTAATTTAAAGTTAATTTAACTCAGCATTGTCATATTTGCTACAATTATGTGGCCGTTGGTTAACATTTTTCTACGTAAAGAACCACCTTTTTATTCCAATGGGGTGCAAGGGATCCCAACCTCTTATTGTAACTGGAAGAAAAGCTAAAGACTTTTAGTAAATTTGTAAATGTTTCTGGAATTTGATTTATGATACCTTTTTGATATACTGCCAAATTTGTCATCCAGCCTATGTCACAAAAGCGTTTACCAATACAGCAGGTCATTTTATTCTAGGTTTAATAATAATACATTTTATTTGTACAGAAGGTGCAGGCGATGAAACCAAATCATGTTTATACAATATTGTGTGACCTGTTGCAACTCTTAACAGAACATTTGTCTGTTTTACTGCTTGGGTTGATAAACTGTATGTGTTATTTGTAATGCATCAATTAATTGAGAATAACTATGGTTCTTATGTCTGAGTAAATCAAAGCATTTTTTAGCCACACATTAATTTATTTATTATACAAGTTACATGAAACCTATTGACATGACTAGATTATGCAATTCAAACATTTATATTTTTTTAGTATAGCTGTGGCCTCATGAACTTGTCATTCCAAATTTTCTTTATTGGGTTTCATATTTTACTGGTGTTATGGAACATTTTAAGGATCAACATTGGAAATACCATATTTGCAGTGTGTGGTGTTTTAATCTTTACTAGTGAAACACATGGACCTGTGGTCTTAAATTCTACATAAAGTTAGATATAAACAACAGTTAACTCTCTGGCCATAGCATAAAAATGTAACAACACTTACTTGATTATGAATTCTGAACATGTATGTACAGTGTTCTGTACAGGAATCTTTCCTGCCCACCAGTAAAGTGATCACTGGGCTGCTGTTACTTAAAATGTTTAAAATTTCTAGAGCTTACCATGTCATAAGCTTGTGATTAAGGCTTAAGATTAAGAGTCTATCCCCATTAGTTTGTAAGTAATTGTGTGACAGATGGTTTATCTCTCTCTCTCTCTCTCTCACCTCTTTTATAATTAAGTAGTAATTCCTTAGTTGTGCAGTGATTACTGCTGATGATCTATCACAGAGTCAAACTCAGTTTTTTGAATCCTGCCCTTCTGTTGCTCTCTTTGGAGTACAGATCTTCTACCTGTGTCTGTGTGGGAGTTTTACATGTTATTACTTTTTTTTCTTTTCTTTTTTCTTCTTCCCATATTCCAAACGTGTATATTTTAGGTCGATTACCAGTTCTAAAATTACCAAGCTTGAGTGAGTGTGTGCAAGTGGGCCTAGTAATGGACTCACAAATGCAAGGTTGATTCCTTCTGTGCACTTCATATTGTCACTTTAGGCCCTCCATAATCTAAGTGTCTGGCTTCAAAAGGTTAAAGAATTCTGCTTATAGTGACTTTGCTTTTAATGTTCTCTTTCAAGGAAGCTGGTCTTTAGAGAGAGAATGTATTGGTGGTTTCTGTTATCAGTTAATATCAAATATCATGCTTTTAAGGTAAAGAAATTGTTTAAGTTTGCTTTACAGTGTTTTAAATGATCCCTTTAAAGCTTGTCATGGTCAGTCAGTTGAATAAAAAAATGAAAAAAAAGTCTCTTTACCACAGACCCCTTTGCCTGTTGGCTGGACACAATGTTACACTGTAGGAAGAGTATTTATAAGGCATTAGTTTGTGGAAAGTCTTGCACTTACACATAATAGGCAATGCTTTACTAAACCAGGATATAACAACATGTTTTGACATTTTATTTATTTAGAGAGGGCCTGATTTTTCTGCTTTTCAGGATTGGTTGTTGCAACAGTAGAGACATCTCCCATGGTGATAGTATGGCTAGGAAGTGCGAAGTAATTTAAAACAAAAAAAAAAAAACTTTTTTTTTTTTTATATAAAATATGTACAACCCACACTTCTGACCTGCAATATGCAGATTTGCAAATGTTTGTTAAATGGCAGAAACTCGCCTTTCAGTTTACACAACCCCAATCAAGTATAACTGCTTGTGCTGATTTGTGAATAATTATTTGATTAGCACATATGATTTTGCAGACATTTTCATGAATGACAAAGGATGGTTTAGTTTTTTTATTTTTTTATTTATTTATTTTTTTTCTTCAAAACCCTGGCCAGCTGTGTGGTATCAGTGAATGGCAGTCTGGAATGACCATGTGGATGATCTAGCAACAGCAGAAACCTGAAGTTATCAGAACTTCGGTACAAGAACAGTTGACAACTTTGGAGCAAAAATGCTTTTGATAGATGATCCAGGATAGCATAGGAAAAAAAAAATATACTGAGGAAATTCTAGAGCTGGAAACCCAGATAGTGACAACCAGTAGTCTTGTATATGTAGCTGACTTTTAGACTTTGGTAACAGTCAAGATATACAATATATACAAATAATGTGCCACTTTAAAGGTGAGGAATGATAGATAAACAATTGCTACTATGAACACAAAATATGCAGTTACAGCAAGACAATACTGCTCAGTGTCATTTGACAAAGCTAACTGTTGCTGGTTTGCTAGTTGCTTGATTCCAGGATATCACATGGAAATAATTCCTGAAAATGTTAATATGTTCCTTTTCTAAACAAAATAAAAATATATAAATGTTCTTGATATTGGGTTTGCATAAGCAATTTATCTGGAAACCCGTGCTACAGTCTAAGAAGTGATGTGGGCAGGAGCAGATGACCAAGAAATAACATACAGAACTAAATATTTTTTTTTTTCTCTTTGCATGTATTACAAAAATGTAGTAACAACATTTATTTATATAGCACATTTTCATACAAAAAGTAGCTTAAAGTGCTTTACATAATGAAGAAAAGAAAAATAAAAGACAAAATAAGAATTTAAAATGACATTAGTTAACATAGAAAAAGAGTAAGGTCCGATGGCCAGGGTGGACAGAAAAAAAAAAAAAAAAAAATCTGCAGGGGTTCCAGGCAATGGGACCGCTCAGTCCCCTCTGGGCATTCTACCTAACATAAATGAAATAGTCCTCTTTGTAGTTAGGGTTCTCACGGAGTCACTTGAGTTGATGGTCATACAGACTTCTGGCTTTTAATCCAGCCATCATTGTTGGAAAATCAAGGTGCTTTGAGTAGATGGTGGTGGCCACCACCAAAAGGACACCGGAAAAGGAAACAGAAGAGAGAGTAGAGGTTAGTACAGATTTTAGAGCCACCATGAATAGTTATTATAATGAGTTGGATATACAGAGTATCAGGATTTTAATTACAGTGAAGTTATGAGAAGGCCATGTTAAAGTAATGTGTTTTCAGAAGTTTTTTTAAAGTGCGCCATTGTATTAGCCTGGTGAATTCCTATTGGCAGGCTATTTTAGATTTTAGGTGCATAACAGCAGAAGGCCGCCTCACTACTTCTTTTAAGTTTTGTTCTTGGAATTCTAAGGAGACACTCATTTGAGGATCTCATGTTACGATGTGGAATATAAGGTGTCAGACATTCCGATATATAAGATGGGGCGAGATTATTTAAGGCTTTATAAACCATAAGCAGAATTTTAAAGTCAATCCTGAATGACACAGGTAACCAGTGTAGTGACATCAAAACTGGAGAGATGTGCTCAGATTTTCTTTTTCTAGTTAAGATTCTAGCAGCTGCATTCTGCACTTGTTGCAAACGATTTATATTTATGTCTTTTTTGGGTAGTCCTGAGAGGAGTGCTTTACAGTAATCTAGTCGACTGAAAACAAACTCGTGATCTAATTTCTCAGCATCTTTCAATAAGAGGTCTAACTTTTGCTATGTTTCTTAAGTGAAAAAATGCTGTCCTAGTGATCTGATTAATATGTGATTTAAAATTTAGATTACAGTCAACAGTTACCCCTAAGCTTTTTACCTCTGTCTTGACTTTTAATCTTAATGTATCCAGTTTATTTCTAATAGCCTCATTGTATCCATTATTGCCAATCACTAAGATTTCAGTTTTCTCTTTATTTAACTTGAGAAAGTTACTATTCATCCATTCTGAGATACAAGTCAGACATTGTGTTAGTGAATCAAGAGAATCGGGGGTCATCAGGTGCTATTGATGAATACAGCTGTGTGTCATCAGCATAGCTGTGGTAGTTCACGTTGTACCCTGAGATAATCTGACCTAACGGAAACATGTAGATTGAGAAGAGCAGCGGACCCAAGATAGAGCCTTGTGGAACACCATAACGGATATCATGTGTCTTTGAGTTGTAATTACCACAACTAACAAAGAATTTTCTCCCTGCCAGGTAGGATTCAAACCAATTTAAGACACTGCCAGAGAGGCCCACCCATTGACTAAGGCGATTTCTAAGAATATTATGATCAATGGTGTCAAATGCGGCACTCAGATCTAAGAGGATGAGAATGGATAAATGGCCTCTGTCTGCATTTACCCGCAAATCATTTACTACTTTAACTAGTGCAGTTTCTGTGCTGTGATTTGTTCTAAAACCCGACTGAAATTTATCAAGAAATACACATGATCAGAATATTTAGTTAATGTTCACTATTTCCCCTTCAGTAAACCTGCTTGTTCTCAGTTTTCTCTCTCATTCATCATCTCCAGGTAACCATGGATGGTGTCAACATACTCATGCTTAGAAAGAGCGCTGGAGATCTTGTGGATTTTATTTAACGTTCAGAACAAGATGCAGAAAGTCAAAAGTGCTGAATATCACACTATTGATTTTTTTTTTTTAAATATCAAATCGAAAATTCAGTTTATTGCCCTGTGTTTAAAGTATTTTTTACAGCACTGCCAATGCCAGGCAGTACATTATTGGCTGACAGATAAAAGGGGCAAGCTTGCAATGCGTTGGAAACGTGAAACTGTGTTATTAAGTTGTCACAAAGTCATGTAATTTGTCTTGTCCTGTGAGTTGTAGTCATGTAATTGGACATCCTCATGCAACAAGATCACACTGAGACATGTCCAATCACTGCTGTTTCTAGTGATCTCATATAGCCAAACATGTTTGTCTCCAGTTGGTAGTAGTCTGTATGAGACACAACTGGATGAAATATAGTTTATAATCCTTAGATAGCCATTGTTATTCTGTTCCAACAATTCAAGGATAAAGTCACAAGTCTTAGTCTGAGGAGGGTCTTGGGATACTTTGCACAGGGGCATATTATATAACAAATTATTTTACACATCAGCACAAGAAGCTATATTAGATTGTGATTGTAAAGTGAGTAATGTTTGGAGGACTTCTGTCATGTAACAAACAACTTGCAATTGTAGAAGTTTGCAGAAATCCTACTTTTTTAATTGTAATGCTGTATAAAGAAAATATTAGTTGGTTAAAGAAATTTTTTTGATTATTGGAATAGACGATTGATCTCAAAAGAATTGCATCATTTTTTGAATATTATGTGATTTTTTTTAAAAATTTTTTTAAAAATATCATCTGTAATAAATAATGTGAAAATAATAATTATGCACAGTAATATATTCCCCCCTCCCCACAATAATTTATTTGCAGCTTTTCCTGACTTTCTTCATTTCTCTTATGTATCCTTTATTTTCCAGGTTGTGAGAAGACATTCATCACATTTAGCTCATTGCACTCTCACAGTCGAGCACACTACAGAGAAACTGACCAGTTTTCCTGCACCTTCCCAGGCTGTGATAAACGCTATGATAAAGCTTGCCGACTGAAAATTCACTTGAGAAGTCACACTGGTATGGTTTGTTGAGCTTGTTTGTGCACAGAGATATAATACATACACATATCTGGTCCCAGTTATTTAATTTGTTTGGGTAGATTTTCCTATGATATATTTTTCATTTTGTATTCAAAAATGTGGAAATATGTCTAATTCTATAATGACTTTTTGAATGTGGTTCACTTTATTTGGCTGCATGGAATTCTTGATTTTAATGAGTGAACTTTCATAGTATATTGAATACTGTTTATGCCGTCTGTGTGCATAATAACATCGCCTATGTTACCATCTGTGCTTCTAGGTGAGAGACCATTCATGTGTGACTTTGAAGCTTGTGGATGGTCATTCACCAGCATGTCCAAGCTGCTCAGACACAAGAGGTGGGTGCCATATAGTGCTCGTACCCTATTGCTTTTCCAGCTCTGGTGAAAAGATGATGTTGTCAAAGATGTCAAAACTGTCTGTGGAAGGATATGTGATCATATATTAATCCGATAGTTTATGTATTGTACACTAGTAGTTTTTGACCGCTAAACTAACACTACTACTCCAAGAAATAATGAGGGACACATTTCTGTTCTACATGTAATGTATTAGTCTGTGATATTTTTTTTTCATTTATGAAGGTGTTTGAATACAGGAAATATGATGGCATGGTGGTTAGTGGTACTTCCATTTACTCCAGCCTCCCAAAGATTGGTGTAGCTTGGTAATAAGTGGGAGAGGTCAGTAATGGACAGGCACTCAATCCTGCCCTTTACCTGATGCTGCACAATAGGCTGTAGTACTTTATGAGAGTAAATTCAAATAGGCCAGATCAAAAGTAGAGGGCTATTTAAATGACCACAAATTGACTATCTGTCTTCAGGAGAGAATATTTGTCCAGAGTTTGATTTCTTTTTTTTTTATTTTTTTATTAATTTTATTACAATCCATACAAAGCAATCAAGTTTTTACAAAGAGAAAAATTAAGAACAGATCCCCTGAGCCCCTGAAATAAAGGGATTGTGTTAAAAAAAATACTTTAGTTCCCTCACATTTTTATGTAATCTTTTTGTTCAACCCACTGAATGAAAGCTGAAAGTCTGCATTTCAACTGCATCTGAGTTGTTTCATTTAAAATTCATTGTGGTAATGTACAGAACCAAAATTAGAAAAAAGTGGTCTCTGTCCAAATATTTGTGGACCTAACTGTATTAATATTTTGGCCATTTCTTTCACATCTTGACTGAGGACAAAACCCAGTGGGTATGTGATATTCTGGTGCTTGCTATGTGGAGATAAATAAAGTTTGTGCCAATAAAGAGAATACGAAGTATCACCCAAGATTGTTTATAAAATTTCAAATTACCAAAAATACATATTACATTATAAACAAGGCACAGCGGTGCCATACAAAGCCCACAGCTGCTAGGTGGAGTTTGGGGCTAAGAGGAATGTGCTGTGAGGAGAGTTTAAAGGAAATTAACTTTTTAAGTTTAAACAAATGGAGGTTAAGTGGTGCCATCATCAAAGAGTTTAAAAGTATAAAAGGTGTCCTAGAACCATACAGTATTCTTGTCTTTTTAGTAGTTAATGTAAAGTTACTGTTTATTAAGAAATGTTTTGTTCAGTATCTGCAATTAAGTAAATTCAGTCAAATTCTTGAAAACTTAGTTTAAATGCGTTTATAAATATAAAATGAAAAAGGCAATAGTGGATTTTTAATGTATATTTTATTTTGTGATGGTTATTTTTCATGGATTGCTTTTCTTCTCTCGCTGAAGTTCCCTAATTGGAGTTGTTTAAAGCTGTCTATGTCCTCTTTGTAGTCTTTACTTGATTAACTGATTGGTCATGACTCAATGCTGTATTTTCCTTTTTCTTACTGTTTTGTAATTCTTGTTTTAGAAAACATGATGATGACCGAAGGTTTACCTGCCCAGAAGAAGGCTGTGGGAAATCCTTCACTCGAGCAGAGCATTTGAAGGGCCATAGTATAACTCATTTGGGAACAAAACCATTTGAGTGCAGTGTGGATGGTAAAGGATTTCTTAATTTTGTTACTGATTGCAGTAATATATCTAAATTAATGTATTAAAAATGTACTCAGTTGCCTTCACAGTGCATTTTGTAATTGAGGTATAAATCTATTATAAATCATAACAGTGACACAGGTTTTCCATAATAATAATAAATAGCAACTTTTTTATTAAAGATAGCAATGCTTGGAAAATTTGTTTTATTAAAACAGGATTATTTACAGATTTAATATGTTTGCCATGTCCTCATAGTATCAGGATGGATGTTAATGAGCAAAGCTTTGTTCTAGATACAAAATAGGTCATACATTAGTTTAAGCATATATATTAGAAAACTGTCAAATACATGCTTACTCATAGAAAACGATTTCTTGTTTATGGAAATAATAATTTACAATGTAATGACTGGAGAGGGTGATGAAGTTTTGTTGTTTACATTTTATTTGAATAAGTTGGGACTGGTTTGGCATACTGGGGTAGTTTAGATTATATGTATTTGGACTAGGAATGTGCAATTATCATTAACTAGGCCTAGAACTTTTATGTTTGTATTTAAAGAAAGTGTACACCCCAGCAAACCCCCTCTTTTTTCTACTTTAGTGTAATTTCAATGCAATACAAAGCTGTCTTCTTTTGGTGTATAAATGTTTTTTTTTTTTCTCTATGCTTCTTATCCATTTTAATGGGGATTTAGTAGTTGCTGGTAATGAGGCATACATATTTTATAGAATAACGGACAATGTGGAGATTTTATGACTGGCATTTTTTTTTAATAATGCAGATGCTTGCTGTTTTGCAGCACTCTTATACACCAAAACGTAGGCCATTTTCTTTATGGCATTGCTTCTAATTCCCATAGTAATACTCTGTGCACATCTTGATTTATTAGTTTAGATTGTAAAAATCATATTGATTACTGTTTTTTCCTTTCTTAGGCTGTTTTGCCAAGTTTTCTGCACGAAGTAGCCTCTATATCCATTCCAAAAAACATTTGCAAGATGTGGAGTCTTTAAAAACTAATTGCCCCATAGCAAGCTGCAATAAGCAGTTTATCTCTAAAAGTAGCATGAAGTCCCACATGGTTAAACACCATAACCTTGGACCAGGTAAGTGTAATTTGGTGATCCTTAGTTTTTGGTTCTGTGTTGTTTCTTTGAAGGTTTTTGATTTTATTTATTTTCCTCTGTCATTTCAGATCTTCTAAACCAACTGGAAATAAACTCTTTAACACCAAGCAATGAATTGACCCAAGGGGACCTTGCTAACATTGATATTACTTCACTCTTTTCCAGTGTGCCTGGAAGTGCTTCTGCAATCACTATGGACATGTCACTAGTTAATTCTGGGATACTTACAATCGATGCTGCTTCTGTGGGTGCCACTCTGGGAGGGAGCATTTCTGTTAGTGGCAATACTTTAACCCAAACGGTGGATCCTCTTATACTTGCGGCAGGACCAGACATCTCCCATGCTCTTGACAATACCTTGGCACTTGCTACCAGCAGTACAGTTTTGCAACCTAGCACCCTTAACCTAGATGATGTGCCAACAGTAAATGCAGAGGCCCTAGGCTCTCTTGCTGCTCTGTCTGTAAGGACCGCAAACCAAGATCCGCTGCATGGGTTGACATCCAACAATACACTTGCCATTGACACAGCCACATTGACCCCTTCGAATAACTTGGGAGTGAGCCATGTGCCAGAGCTGCTCACACCAACAAAAGCAGAACAAAATCTTCTACCAAGTGCAGATGTTGTTGGGCAACAAGATAATAGCAAAGTGGTGACACAGTTTGTTTTCTCAAACCCCACTGGGAGTTTCAGTGCCCAAAAAGACATAGATCTAAACTCTGTGGCTAACTGTTCCTTTCTGGTAAGTAATAATTGATAGTGGAGTTGTGTGTTTAGTAAGTAAGCTATCGTACACAGTCTATAAAACAGATCAAAGACATTTAATGGGCTGAAATGTGCATCTGAAGTAAAGCTGTTTTGTGTTTTTCTCCCTTAGTAGTTTTTAGGGTTGTAATAATTCAAATTACAATGCTTATTTCACACTTCAGCTCATGGAGAGACAAAGTCAATAATTTCATATTTAAGATATGTGTTTGTACAAACTAATGAGTTTGAGGAGAATGACATCTACTTGAAATAAATTCCATTTTTAATTTTATGCCAAAAAAAATATTATAAAGGGGGAAAGAACTTATTATAATAAAAAAAAAATGTAGAAGCACCGTGTGGTGCTTTCAAACCAGTACTAACATGACAGTCTTAACATCGCCTCCCCACAAGACCAGTACTAACACGACAGTCTCAACAGTGCCTCCCCACTAACTAGGCTTGCCCAAAAAAGGCACCTTTCCGGTTTCAAAGAGTAGTTAATCCATCTGCTGTATTTTGTTGTGTTCTTCTGCTTTTCGGGGCACAAGTTGATTCTCTTCATTTTATTCTTTTGTTTGTCATATTATTGTAGGGGGATCTCACACAAGGCTTATAAAGGGTGATATCATCATGAACAACCTGATGTGCACATTCTATTTTCATTCTCCAGCATTTTCTCACCCGTTGCAGAAAAAAACACTGCTTAAAATCAATACAACAATTCAAAACATTGTTACATCTGTATATTCCAAAATATTTCAGGATATTTTCATTTAATCAAACTCTTAACAACATGCTCTTAAAATGTGGTTAGTCAGAGAATCTCTCCGTTAGGTTTTCTAACATTTGCTATTGCAAGATTTATATTTGCATCATTAGCTGGTCAAAAACCTAAAAGAGTAATATTTAACGGATGCATCAAACTGATTCAAATTTCAGATTTTACAAACTCCTAGTGCTGTAATCTGTCCCTTTTTATATACGTTTGAACTATCATCAAGGCTTTCTGCATGAAATCAGGCTTTTCAGTCTTAAATTAATGCATTATTTAAGAGCTCTTGTAAAAACAGGTTTTCTTATTCTGTTTTCAGAGTATCTTACATGAGCGGTCAGACTTTTGTTATTGCTTAGCCTGTGTACAAATTCAGAATTAAACATTTATTGGACTGGCATTACTCGTAAAGCTCATCATTCCCTTCTTCAACAGTAAGTCGAAAGGGACAAATTGAATCGCTTACATTATAGCTGGATTGCTTTGTTTTAAATCTTGCAGCAATTTTATGTTCAACCTATTTTTTTGCTTTTTTCTGATTTCCCAAGCAGAAAAGTAATATTTACATTTATATTATCATATTGTTGAAACTCAACATTTTATTGCATACAGTACAGAATATTGAATAAGACGCATATTTACCGCCATTTGCAAATTAAGAAAAAATGTAACAATAATACTTCCTCTAATATTGGTATTTCTTTATACACGTTGTACAGGTACAACAAAACTGATCACATGTATGTTTAAACGTACTTATTTGGTAACAGTCTCTTACTAATTCAGCATTTGTTAACCTGATAATACTGCTTAAAAAAACAAAGAAAATATGCAATCTAAACAACAAACATAACAGTTTCATATAAACTGGATTTACATACATATCTGCTACTAGCTGTGTAAGCTCGTGCTATAAAAAACCTGGGGACCTAGAAACTATTGAAATTGTCTGACAAAAAAATTGAAATGTTGAGATGTTAGGTAATTAAAAGGAACTACTCTGGGCATCTCTCTTCTTGGTTTCATTTTCCTGACGTGTATTAGCGGCTGGAGGAAAAGTAAAAGGGATACCGTTTTACCGATGTGCTCTTCTCACTTGTGTAAGAGTTTCTCTCACGGTTTTACTTTGACAATAGAGTCGCTTTCTTCTTCCGACTTGTTAACTTGGGGTCGCCTTACCGGCTCTCTGAGCTTCATGTTGTAGCAGCTTCGCACTTACGGGCCAAACAGTCAGACAACACACACTTCCACGCGTAGACATTTATATATAAGATTTTAGAAAAGTACATGAACGTTAGTTTGATTTCTTATTTACTTTACATTGTATCTTAACTTACTGTTATTAAAAGGCCTGACTAGACTTTTTGATTCTGTACATATGCAGTTTGTTTTTTTTTGCCTTAGTGTAATTTTTAGTTCATCGAGTGTTCTTTGTTTTAAGGAGCGTGGAGGTTCTGCTAGAACAGATTATAGAGCCTTTCAGCTTGCTAAGAAGAAAAAGAAGCAGAAGGTATCTGGAACAAGCCAGGGTAATTATGTAGACTTTTTAATCATTTGGGAACTGCACTTGGTTTTTGTAATAAGGGTTTTTAATTAAATAAACTTTCAGTATGTGAAATAAAAATATTCACATTTTAAATGTAGCAAGATGTTTTTCTTTTTTGTTCCAGTATCTTATAGGTAATTTAGTTTATTTGAATAGTGACAAAGGTGTGTTTGTTTAAAAAAATCCTTCTGTGGATTTTTTTTTCAGTCATGTTTAGCATAACTTATTTTACTTTTTCACTGTAGGTATTTAATTATTTTTCATTTATCAACATGAGCTTCTTAATTCAAACTGAAAGCAAAGTTCTATGTATCCTTCATGTTTAAGAGAGAACTTGAACTTTTATTTATAATTTAATGTACTGTTACAGTTGCAATTATTTGTTAGAGGTTCTTTATGTCCTTTCGGTTAAATCTGTGACACATTTGCACAATTTGATATTTTTCACATTTTTCACTTCCTGCCACAAAGCTTTTCTTGGATTTAGGTCCATACTTTGACTGGTAACCCCAGATCACTTACCGTATATACTCTCGTTTAAGTTCTCCTGCGGGTAAGTCGGGGCTTGATTTTACCATATAATTTCTGGTATTTTATAATGTCGGTTGTATAAGTCGAATGCGGATAACTCGCACTATTGGTCCAAGAGATTATTATATGCCAACGCCCACCTGGGAGAGTAACCACAGAGCACGCTGCCTTTTTTTCTATGTATTGTGCCAACGTGACCACACAGTAACGCCCAAACTATTCCGAAGCGATGTTTGCACAGTTTTGTGTTGTTTGTATCTCACACCCTCATACACCTTTATCGTCAGAGCATCTCTCATCTGTGATGGTGCGTTCAATCGGAAGAGAATATCAAGCTGGTTTTAAATTAAGTCATTGAAGTGGCGAAAGAAATTGGTAACTGCGCTGTTGCAACAAAATTCGATGTGTCTGAGAAACTGGGGCGAGATTGGAGGAAGCAAGAAGAAAAAAAAATTTAAGTGTTGCATTATTGAACGGGCGTATAAGTCGGGGTCTGATTTTTATGATTGATTTTTTTTCAGGTTTCAAAACCCTACTTATCCGCGAGTATATACGGTAGTCTTTATTATTGGTTTTAAACCACATGATGCTTTTATATGTGCTTTCACTCATTGTCTACTGGGAAAAAGATTATCTCACAGTTCAAGGACTTTAAGCCATTTTTTTCCACAAGAATTTCTATTCCTTGCTTTCTGTTTTATTTTTTTTTTTTATTATCAGATGTGTTAATGTAGAGGAACATTCTCATAGTTTGTGGTAGCTTTTGGATGTAACACAAATGGTGCTGAGGCCACACAAGTCATTTTAGGTCTCATTAGACCATAGGTTGTTCTTTCACTAGGTTCCAGATTTCTCCACGTTTCTTGAAGCAGTTCATTCATGATTTTTTGCAGCCACAAGTTTTGTTTTGACACCTTTTTTGTTGTCAAGATTTATAAAGACCTAATGAATTGCTACAGAATAATTACTGGGGACTTGCTATAGGTATCTGGGTGTCTTCGATTAGTGCTTCAGTCTGAGATACTCCACTCTAAAGGGCACCTTGTTTTGCAATTTACTATTTTACTACTTCAATAACAAACTTCACTATGCTTTTGAAGTTTAAATTTTTTAGTAGAATTACTTTCTTCTTCTAATTGAGTTTTTCATTGCTATTTCAGATTTTATTTGAATATTCCTTTATCCTAAAAGGTACAGGAAGTATCTGACCAGATGTGGAAATTCTTAGAAAATACTATATTTAACCTAAACTCGGGTGAAACTCAAAAATCAAAGGTAGACTTTGATTTATTATGAATATTTGTGTTCTGCAGCAAAATGTTTGCAACATAACCTAGTGGGATGTATATTTACACAAAAAGTCCATTTTTTATTTGTAATTAGCTTTAGAAGGATCTTTTAACAATGTTTTCATTTTGACATTATCTCTCTTTGTTGATATAAGTAGCAATATCTAGGAATATAACTTTTTACAAGTTAGTATTCAAGAGTTTCCTGTGTCATTCTTAGGAGCTCCTAATTCAAGCCAGAAGAAAGCAAAAACGAGCAAAGGAAATTCTACTCCAGTAGCCACTGTTAACTCAAGTGGCCAGTTTGGTGTGGTATCACCAAACACTGGGTTAACAATCAGGGATCCAGCAACAGGAGCTCAGTTTGTTCAAATTCAGTTGTTACAGGTAAGAGAGACACATTGAATGTGCGACTAATTTGTTCTTTAAATCCATGTGTATTGTAGGGCTGCAACTAATGGTTATTTTGGTAGTTGACTAATCGTTCTATTTTTTTTTTTTTTCGATTAGTGTCAATTATTTCATAGCTGACTATTTTGATGCCTTCTACCTATGGTTGCACATCCTGTTCTGGGCTCCAGTGCATGTTTTACCTCATTTGCTCACGTCTGTCCACCTGTGAATATCACCCTGATGTCTCTGTATTAACATGATTAAAATTAATAATAATCAAATTAAAATAACAACCAGTGAAACATATGAATTTGAAAATAATCAGATGTTTTACATTAGTGTGACCATCACAATAAAAAAGAATTACATTAAACAATACAAACTAAAGTGCACAGTCTTTAAACAAAAAAAGTGCATTTAACTTAACCAAAAATGGCTACTGGTGTGTCTTAAAGTCCAAAATTTAAATGAAGCTTCAATTTAAATAAAATAAAACAATAATGTACAGTTTATAAAAGATTCAGTTCATAAATTCCTGATTGCAGTGCAGGAACATGAGCATTTCGACATGCTCTGGTGTGAGGCTGGCTCTCTTCTTTGAGACAATGTTCCCAGCTGCTGAGAAGAGACGCTCAGAGGGAGTAGAGGTAGCAGGAATACACAAGAATGATTTTGCAGACAGAGAAAGATGTTTTAATCATCACACTCTGAAGGAAAAATGTTGTAGTTTATCACATCATGTACCATATTATGCCAAAATAAAAAAAAAAAGACTAAAATATGTTACAAGCTAATTACTGATATACTCCAAAACACAAGTTACCTAACATTAGAGATGGTTTACTATTCATATGAATTCAAATATTATATGAAAAAAAGAAGAAAAAAAAAAAACTAGGACGGCTCAGCTACGCCTGTTCACTCGTTTACTATAGATCCAAACACGTTAGCAAACATACCTGAAATTATATTTAACCCTTAAACTGCCGGAACCGGCTGTAGACGTGTCTCAGTACAATTTGCCAGCTCGCAGGGTGCAAGTATATTCGGCAATGTACATTCATTAAGCCCTGCAACCAGCTGTATTTGCTTCACAGAGCAATTTGCCAGCACGCCGGAGCTGATCAGTCAGTGCCATACATTCGTTGAGCAGCCAGCTCACGACCACTGCCAGCCAGAAGAACTGCAGCCTCACTGCCTCTGGGATTCAGCTGCTGCATTAGACGAGCCTGCAATCATCAGCGTTTACGTGCAGCCAGTTCAAGCACAGTTGGCTCAGTGATTTACTGAATTTGTTTCAGTTGCACCTTGAACATATAATAGATTGTTGCAGTAGTTTTTACAGTTCATTTGCAGTGTGTAAAATGATCAGTGTTGCAGTAATTATGATGCTCTTTGCATGAAAAAAAGTGTTCTATTAAAATTTCACATTTTCTTTTTTGAATTGTGACGTTTACTTAAAAAGTGCGGCTAAAAAATATTTGGCGTCCAGGGGTGCATTAACCCCCAAGTATGTGTCGGTTTAAGGGTTAACTATCATTGTCAAAACCTTGATATACACATTATAGTACAAACATCAGCGTTAACACGTGACACTAACTTTACTCGCTAAAACTCACCTCTCAAGAGACTGTGGCATCACAGCTCCAGGATGCTTGCTTTTCAGATGCTCATGCATCACGGTGGTGCTGCGGTGAAAAGAAAGCTCTGCTTTGCATAATTTTTCGGTGAAGTGCTCCCATACTTTTGAAAGTTTTTGTCTCAATTTTTTTTGCATCTCCTTCCCCCTCCTCTATCCGACTTGCCATTGCAACCACGTTTATTCTCCTCTACGTTCTTCTCCTCCTCAGACGTTCTTCGTTGGTAGGACTGTGTACAGTCTTGACAAACAATAAACGATACTGCCCCCAGACGTTCATGTAGTGCATTGCAGTTACAAAAACCAATGTGGTTCTTTGTGACTGGAGCCTCTATTGAAGGTTCTGTTAATGATGCGTCGATAATAAAAAATCCGCATCGACGATTTTTTGTAGTCAACGTCATCGATTACGTCGACTAATTGTTGCAGCCCTAGTGTACTGATTAATATATTCAGAGTTTAATATGCGACATCCATTCTGAGAGCACTGAGTAGTTCAGTCTGATGTTATTGGAGGTCTACTTCTCACTGTGAATAAAACCGGAATATAAACATAACATTCTCAAACCCCTTTAATTCAATTCATGGTCATAGGGGCCAGAGCTCATCTCAGCAGAACTGGGTACAAGGCAGGAAATAGCCCAGGATAGTTTACCATACCCTTTGTATGATACACACAAGCATACATCTACTTGTACATGGGGCTAGTTTTGGAATAGCTTCTTAGCAAGTTTGGGAGAGAATCAAAAAACATGCAAAGTAGGCTGTCAGATTAGCCAAAAAATATAGGTTGAATATTCCAATTAAAAATAACCTAAATTTCAATATGTTTAAATTACTTAACGATGCTGGGTGTTACACATGTACATGTGCCTTTTTTTATACTTTATTTATTATAGTAATAGCTGCACAGCAAGAACAAACACCAGCAGCTGAAAAAGTTCAGTGGTATTTGGGGAACTGTTATTTAAATTCACATCACAATAATTTAGCAGCGCAGGGACATAATCGGAGTGCTACAAGACAAATGCAACGTCATCATAAGCACTTTTTAGCTTGCAGAGGCATTGGGGGGGTGTGGGGAGGGAGGATAAATAAATATTAATACAGTGCCAGCACATGTGGCTGATAAGGTTTTGAGTTGTTTTTTTGGACAAGGATCACAAGAAATATGGGTCAGCTAGTAATACTGCAATAGGATGAGAATAGCGAAAAAAATTAAAATCAGGCAAGAGGCGGGCAGGTCAAAGGAGGGCTTGTTTTATTATTTTGGAGGTTCCAATGGGCAACAGCAGAGTACATTTAATAACATGGCATTCAGAGTAAAAAGCCTGTCAGCACCTGTGAACTCACCTGGAAAAGCGATTGTTAGGGCACAGCATGTTGCCTCTTTCATGCAAGATCTTAAAGCATTGTAACAGAAGGAAAATCAGAATTGTGACAGTTATTTTCCATTTGGTTAGCATTAAACAACAGTCGGGAATCTCTGGTTTAAGTGTGAATGAGACAGAATTAGGTGCAAATTGATACTTTCAGGGAATCAGAAAAACAGTAGTGGGGTTGGAGAAAAACTAAAATACGTTGTGAAGGGGTCTAGATGTATGTATTAATAATAAAAGATGATAAGCTATGCATTCAGAAGTTTGAAATGGCTGATCATGAAAGTGCAAAAACAAATTAGTAAAATACTGCAGCTTTACATAGCCTGTTTGGAGTAAGTCGATGCCAAAATTAGTGCAGCTCAAACAAAGATACAATCAAATGTCAGCTTTTGCCTTCGAATAAGACATTTTTAAATAAACTTGAATCATAGTCAAATACTGTAGTTACATTCAATCAAACAGCCCTAATACAAAAATAGGGAAGATACTGACTTATAACAAAAATACACTGAGGCTAAATTATTTGAAATAGACATTCAGTATAAAGAAAATTGTGGGTTTGCTTTAATGATATATGGATTTAAGAATACATATTTTGATATTTGTATTTTAAAATGTCTTATATATAAAGACGCATTTCGCTAATGTTATGTAATATATTAAAAGAAAATTGGTGCAGATATGAAATAGGCATGGTTTATACTAGTGATTGCTTTATTTATTTGTTTTATACTGGTATGAGCCTGGTCCTAAAGAAGATGCAGATAATGCTTGTTTACTTCTATTCAAAAAGAGCTGTTGGAAAATAATGGACTTTTCATAAAACAATTATGAAGGAACCGTTAAGCTAAAATGTTTTTACAGCATAATGTATCAATACATTTTCCATTTTCTAATGCCACAGTCATATGGATTAAGTTAACATGGAGAGAATTAATTAAAATTAACTTAAAACTGTATTACCAGTATTGAGAGGCCCACCCACCCCCACTTCTGTTGTTTCATCTTAAAAATGTGTTAAAGTTTCCTGACGTAACCCTACAATGTTTGCTTAGAAAAAATTCTAATCGTAAATTATTCTTATAGCACTACAAACTACTATTGTGTTTTGGATACGCACTGCATATTGTCTTTATTATTGGGTGTGCTTATTTCATTAATAAAAAGAAAAAAATGCATTCATTCCTTCTCCAGATAATTTCAAAACAAGATGGTGGGGCAAAGCCTATATGATAACTTTGGACATCAGGCTGAAAGTGGTCCTGCATTTAAAAAAAGAAAAAAAAAGGCTATTTCTTTTTCTTTATTTCAAACATATAAAGGAAAATACAACAGTGTTGGATAAAAAGGAAGAACATCTTATGTAGTGTTAACAAACAGAGGGTATTTCTTACTTTCTTGTATACATAGTATAGAGAAAGTATAGGAGTTTTGAAGGAATTCGACCTTGAGATTTTGATGAATCTTGACGTTTTAGGCCTTCCTGAGTCCGAAAGTACTATTTTTGAAATTATGTCTCTCTGTGTGTGAACACGATAACTCAAAACGTTTTGACCTTGATCAGTGAGACTTTGTACACCTGCTTTATATCAAAAATAAGGAATCCTATCAAATTTAGGGCCACTTCAGCAACCGGAAGTGGTACTTTAACTGAATACTTTCACGAATTTTCAAGTAAACTATGGTTATAATTACAGATAAATGATTCAAATTTTGTATATATATTTATAATGATAAAAAGCAAACATATGAAATTTGAAAAAAATTACTCAACCTGAAGTAGTATTTAAACAACCATCCAATTTTTTTTATCATGGAAATACAAATGTGCACACAATGTTAAAAACTGTTTTCAATATAAAGCATATTCTTTCAATAACTATTATCAATTCTATTTTAATTTATACATCATCAGTTTAACAATGTGTAAACATTGAACATGCCTTGTAAATGTAAAGATGTAATGGGAACAATAACCTGCCACATCCCCATTTGGTAATACATTTTTTTTTTATATTTCAGCCATCATTACCATAATTAAATGTAACTAAGTGCAGTTTTACCTATAGCAATTTATTGTGACAAATATCATATAATACTAACATGTTTTCTATGTTTTTAGGTGACTATGACTCTTTTTACTTTGCACGTAATCTAGGTAATGCATATGTAATCATGAAAAAAATTCTACCACCGTTTTTGACCTCCCTAAGTGTGAAAATATCATTTTAATATAAAGTTTGATTATAAATAGAGATAAATGATTGTGTATTATCAATTAGTTATGATGAGAAAGAAAGGCATGATATTTGAGAAATACTGCACAACTTAAAGTGGTTCTGATGACCCTTTCCTCTATCTTGGTATATGAGAAAGTCAAGGGGCGCATACTCATGATTTTTTTGTTATGATTTCCAAATTAATATCCAGAGAGTATCTTAATTGTTTTATATATCTAAAAATGGCAAACAAACATTTGTAAAGAACAGCTGACTAGGATAGCGGTACTTAAAGTCTTGTTGAATCTTCTGAAATCTTTTAACAGCTAGAATTCTGTGATGTTCCAGATGTAATTACATTCATTTGTGCATTTATTATGGAGCTGTAGAATGTGTGGCATCACCAAAAATCCATATCATGGTATAATTAAATATATAAATTTAAGATGCCTGTGGGCATGTATACTATATGGGGATAAGAGTGTATCATCCAAATGCCGAAATTATATATTTTTTTGGTCATGTTGCCCAGCCCCACTTGAAACATGCAGTGTTTCCCTCTCGATAGGTGTTTAACTATTTTACTTTGGTGCATTTATTTAGCTTTAATATGTAAATCCAATAATAAAGATCATTATTGTTAATTTTGGTAATATTTTTGTTTTTTTTCTACATTAATGACTCTTTGTGGTAACATAGTTATAATGGACCATGCAAAACCATCTGTTGTGTGGTCAGCAGTGGTGAACCTTGTAGTGCTGGCTCTGTATAACCTGTCTATTTAATATATTTATAATAATTGTAATGACTTGTTTAAATATTTTGTCAGGATGACCCTTCAGGAGATGGAGACTTGGGCTTTCAGCTCAGTTCCCAGTCATCAGGATCTCATGCCCAGCTCACCGTGGACTTGCCAGTCAACATATTACAGGTAGATGCAGTTTGCTTCAATAAGGATATAGACCTGTTTTAACAATCAGTCTGAAATTTGATATGTGAAAATATGTTAAAGTTAAATTGTAGATTCTCACAGTTTTTTGAGACTTCATAAGTTAAAAGGAATAGACGTCAGTCAAACAGAGATTCAAGTAGAGCAAGCTTTATAGGTGTGATTGAGGGAGGTATCATTCATTATGAAAATAAAATAATCATAAAAACAACTTCTTTTCAGTTATGAGTCAGTAGTTTGTTTTTACTTAGTTCCATAATCCTTTGTCTTATTCATTACATGTTTCATTTGTCTAAGCATTTCTTTTTTCTCTTTTATAGGAACCACCAGCATCTAATGAGGACGATGCAGGGTCTGACAATTCTCAGTTTACTGGAAGCACAATAAACCTTCAAGATCTAGAATAACCTGTTTCTCCTTTAGAGGTAGACATAGATAGCATCTACGAAGTGTTTTGGTACTAATGAGGTCATTTTGACTTTTTAATTTGTATAATTGCACATTTGTGTTCAAATTTTTATATTATAATCAAGTAAGAATGATTATTTGACATTTAATGTGAATGCTTACTCAGTCTGTCACAGTGCAATTTAGTAAGTAAATGTGGTTGCTATGTTGTACTTTTTTAAGTAAATTCCATTCAGTTTCAGTCATTAATGCCTTATTGATGAGACTAAAGGGGTTACAAATACTTAGTTTCATTTATTAATTTAATGTTTTATGTGCTCAATGTCAACCTTGCTATAAATTCATTGAGAAAATGTGTTTTTGTATATTTTCACACAAAACATTTGAATTGCTAATAATAATTTTTATATATTGCATATGTTATTTATTTGTTTTGTAAAAAATGAAAAATTTCTAAATACAATTATTATAAGAAGTTGTTTCCTATTTCTTTTTTTTTTATATATATATGGAAGCTGTTGATGGGCTGGTCCCTTTTGAGAGCTCCACTCCTGATGTTGGTGCACACTGTAAATTACTTATTATGCCTAAAGTGATTATCAACACAATGACAGAAATGATCTGTGGTTTACCAGCATAGAGTGGGTAGTTTTACAAAGAAAACGACAATATGGGTATATACAGTTTTATTATACCTTCACAGAAAATTACATTTTCATTGGTATCCAATAATAAATTCTAAAACTGTCCTATCCCTAAAGAGGCTGCGGCATTGTTTTTTTTTTTTTCCCTCCCAAGTAATACTCATCTTAAGTGAATTTGCCTTTTCAGAAGCTGAAAAAGAAATTCTGTTCCTCTTTTTCCTTGTCAGCAAAAATCTGATTGTCATTTTCTTCTTGTTTGAGTGCAGGAGGCTGTGAACGATATATCAGCTTTCTTCCAGACTAAAAGAAAAAAAATGTTTTAATGGAAAAATACCACAAAAACCTAAATGATAAACTTTGTCATATTCTCTTTTTTACATGTTTAAGATGTGTTTTGTATAGCATGCAATGTATACAAGTCTCTTAGCTACTGGTTGGTGAAAAGGTTAGTCAATAATAATTATGAAATTGTGATGGTATAAAGCTACAGAAACAGAAGAGCACAGCAATGAAACCTGAACAGTTGTGCATTTTGATAAAATAAGTTTAAAATTGCATACAATATAATCTTTGTGAGCTCCATTGTGCTGTTAGAGTATATGTGGTTAACTCTTAAATCAGGACAGGAACTATCCATAGACAGGGCCTGCTATTTATCCATATTTGGCACCACATCCAGCCACAGCAACGATATATTTTTCTGATAATACACCTCTCTCTTTCTGTGATTTTTTTTTTTTTTTCCCATTTACACAGTTGTAAGTTACCAGTTCTTTCACCTTACAGACTTACTATACATAATCGGTAAAACACAGATGCTTTAGTAGGACCTGCATGTGGAATATTCACACAGGCGCCACAGTGGTAGTGCTGCTGCTTTGCATTAAGGAGATTGGGGGTTTGCCTCCCGGGTCCTTCCTGCATGGAGAGCTCTTTAAGTAGTGAGAAAAGTGTTATGTAAATGTAAAGAATTATTATTAATACTTGGTGCCTTGTAGTAATTCATGCTTATGTGATTTCTCAGAATGAATACAGGTAAGATTATAGTTTAAACACAGAACTTTTCAAAACAGTAATACATACCGGCTTCTTAATATCAGCCTGTGCCCTTTCTAATGCTTTGCGAACTCTCTCCTCTTGGTGTTGTTTCTGTAGCTTCAGCTTTTCCTCTCTAAACCTGAAAAAAATGGAATTGTGTTATTTCTAATGACTTAGCTGTTTCATCATTTTCTCTTTCCTGCTAGTGGATGGCTTAGTAACTGGGATGACTGAAAATCAGTAAAAGTGAAATAAACTTCAGATCCTGTCTAATTCTGGTGATTTGAAATACAGTATGTATTATAAAAGGCTAATGTAAAATGTAATGCATACTTGTTGATGACGAGCACGAACTCCATATGTAATGGATATACAGTATTTGTGAGCTTTGGAGGTGCCTAACTAAGAGGAAGCCTTTTATACTTACTGGTTGAATGCTCTAAAATTTGTGAAACCTGGGTCCTGGTAATCAAAGTACAAAGGGTCAACTAAAACTGTTAAGATCTGTGTGGAACAAGAACAAACAAAAACAATTATGAACTCTTTGAAGCACTTTTTGTTTATATATTATGAAGGGCTTGAGCTGATGTTGGGGAGAAGCGGGTTACTCTCTGGTCTTTCTGTTTGTGGGTCCCAGGTGAGACTTGAACTTTTATCTTGTGACTGTTCCACCGAGCACGGACAAGAGAGGAAGACTTTGTGTTCATTTATGTGTAATATTGAAATCGGATATGTGGATTAGTAAGAAATATACTTCTGCTTTGAACAATCGTCTTTCTGCATCGTCGGTATATAACTTGGGTTAAACCATTAGGCCCATTCACCCATCTGTGTTTTTCTACCTTAAATGAGAGATTTTACTGCCTTGTTGCAGTGCAGGGCTTTTAATAATGAAGACACTGTGTACCCAATTTAAAAATGACATACTGCAGAAAAGTATTGTTGGCTTACTCATTTAAAAAGGTGATGCTAACAGAAAAAAAATTACAGAGGTGATGTTTAAGGTAATGATTGATCATGCAAAAGCTTTTATATATTGCCAACCCTAAACCGCGCTGCATCTTGAAGCAATTTAATGGATAGTTATGAGTCAAAGTGATCTGTTACTGTAACTTATAACTTCTTTGTCAATTGTCTTTCATTTTTTGTACTTTTTGGTGTACATTCTTGGTTATAACCATTTTTTTGTAGTTATTCTGAATGGCACACAACACATAAAATGAGTGGAGGATATTCCAAGTTTGTCAAAATAAAAAAGCAAGTACATGGAGTAAAGTAATAGAGAATTACAGGGCTACTACTAAAACATGTAGATCTACAGTCCTTAAAGGGCAAAACCTTAGAATTGATTATAATTTCTGATTACACATGTGCCGTGTTCTACAGGATTATCAATAAATGGCCTTGCAGGGTCTGTTCTTTACTTACAACATTTCTGCCCACCAGGTTGCCACTACCTGAAATGTTTGGAATTTCCAGAACATATTAGGTCATAGGCTTTTGATTAAGACCAAGGTCAAGGTCAAGGTTCTAGCCTTATTAGTTTTGAAAATAATCTTGTGACAGATGGACAGACATTAGCATTACAAATATACAGATATGTCCCAACCAGAATGAACTCGAGCGCCCTACATCTCTATAAGTGGACTTTAGCAGGTTTGTGTTGTCATGCTCTAATTTATGGCCGACTGAGTTGAGGCAGTGGGTCATAGGTAAACAATAGGGTAGCGTTCTAGAAATTGCCAAAGCCAGCCACTGTATTAAATCAATCTTAATTGTTGTTATTATTATTATTCCAAAGGGTCTCATATGCTGAGTTTTGGGGTGCCGTTTAAGGTTTGTTTTGATTGAGGCTGCTCCACATGGGTAAATTCTTTGGCCTGCACTATCTTCCTTACACCAGTGTTTTTTCAACCTTTGTGGTCTCATGACCCATTTTTGCCTTTAACACTAAAATTACCAGAGCCTACGAAAAAAACTCGTAGATCCGTCCCACCTTAAATCGCTTCGCAACTCTCCATCAGCGTCTTTTGTCCTGTAAATGTGTTGATAAGCAGCAAGCAGCCTGCTATCACATCCCCCACCGGCGCACAGTTTTCTCAGCTCAAGTCTGTTTACCTGAGTGTCAGTTGCTTAGAGTGGTACAGAGTGAGAAGTCAAGCAAAATTACACCATTTATAAATATTATATCGTTATTTGGAACACTTACATTTCATATGTGTTCCGTGTCTACAATGATCTATGTAAACACATCGTTAAAGCAGAAGCGTTTTTCATGTTTTTGTAATAATTGACAAAATGTAGACATGAAGTGTATAATGTGTTAAGCCTGATTTCCAAATATCAAATAAACACTTTCACAAAAGGTACAAATATGACAGAAAAAAATGTGCTTCTATTCAAGAATATAACTGCAGATAAAGAACCCGCGTTAGGGTGCGACATTGACATGCATTTACTATGACCGCTTTGGTGACAACGGTATCAACTGTTGATTGGTAATCAAAACTTCATGGGTTTGATCCTGGACGAGTCCGTTTTGAGAAGTGAGCTGCTCTTATTCTTACTATTTTAGAATAAAAACATACATTTGATGTCAGTCTGTAACA
>JANRMT010062840.1:8911558-8925323 GCA_026402145.1 Polypterus bichir lapradei | reverse complement strand
CAGACCCCCATGACCCTATGTTCGGATTCAGCGGGTTGGATAATGGATGGCTGGATGGATACATTTACACTGGCTGTTACAGACTGAAATCAAATTTTGGTTGTTATTCTAAAATAGTAAGAATAAGAGCAGTTCACTTCTCAAAACGGACTCGTCCGGGATTGAACCTGTGAAGTTTTGATTACCAGTCAACAGTTGATACCATTGCACCACTGAAGCGGTTGTAGTAAATGCGTGTCAATGTCACACCCTATTGCGGGTTCTTTTTCTGCAGTTATATTCTTGAATAAAAGCGCATTTGTTCTGTTATATATGTACCTTTTGTGAAAATGTTTATTTCATATTTGAAATTCAGGCTTCACACATTATATACTTCATGTCTACATTTTGTCAATTACTACTAAAACATGAAAAACTTTTCTGTTTTAACGATGTGTTTACTGTACATAGATTGTTGTAGACACAGAACACACATGAAATGCATGTGTTCCAAATAACGATATAGTATTTATAAAAGGTGTAATTTTGCTTGATTTCTCACTCTATACAACTTCAAGCAACTGACACGCAGGTAAACAGACTTGAGCTGAGAAGACTGGGCGCCGGTGGGGGATGTGATAGCAGGCTGCTTGCTGCTTATCGACACATTTACAGGACAAAAGACACTGATGGAGAGGTGCGAAGCGATTTAAGGTGGGACGGATCTACAAGTTTTTTCGTAGGCTCTGGTAAGTCTAGTGTTTAATTCATTGGTGACCCACTACCAGAAATTGAAAACCACCCCCTGGGTGAATCAAACTCCCTTAGAAAGGGGGAGACTTATCACGCAGTGCTGCTGGTTGCTTCGGCAGTCCACCAAGTTGCGGCTCAATAGTTGACCAACACTGGCATTGTAGAACCAACAAATGGCCACCTGCGACCCACCGGTGGCGCGACCCAGTGGTTGGGGAAACACTACCTTACACGAACCCGGCGTGTTGATGACAAGACTCAGAAGATTGGTTTGTGCTTCTCTGTACGCTTTGTGTTTGACATACGATCAATTTGACATATGACTGAATGGAGCAGCAAGTTGTCGAACGTATCTGGCAAAACATCATCCTCTGTTAGATCGAGGTAAATTTGACTCACTTAAGTCGTCTCTCCTTCTCCTTGGATTTTGCCACTGCGTCTACTCTTTCTTGGGGCATGGTCTCAAGACTCTCAAAGAGCTCCTCCAGTCGGGTCTCAATGGATGTCAGCATGAGAAGCGTACTCAGGTTTGCATCATTGTCTCCGATGCAGGTCCGATACACTTCTTCCACTTGAGCGTTCAAGTTGTTCAGCATTTCTTCCTGCATTAGTAGAATCATATGTCAGAGTTAGCAGATGAGGATCAACAAATACATTGCCTTACAAGTGTATTCAAGGTCTCATGAAAGTCATCACCATTGTCTGGATTTCAAAAGATATATACACACACATATTTCTCCATTAAGGATTTTAAATGACAACCTAGGTATTGTATAGTTTACTTTTAAAGCTAAAGAAATAATTAGTCAAAAGTATATTTCTAACAAATAAAAATTGATTTTTATTTAGTAAAACCACTTAATTCAGTTGAGAGTCAACAATCTATACTAACAGCTTTAAACATAAGGCAAGAGATACCACTGGAGGAGATTCCAGCCATCCCATGATGCTCATTCTGTGCCAGTGTACAGTTCACAAAAGTGTTTTATGTGTCCACGGAAAACGAGGAAATTAACAGAAAGTGATCGGAGATAGAGACGCTGCAGTGTGCTTCCTGTTTAACAAATGTGGAATATGAAGATAAAAGCAGGATTAGTAAGAATGTAACCACACAGATGAAACTATTTTGTCAGCTCTTCCTGTTTATTTGCAAAGACTTCTGGGAATTTAAGGTGGGGGGAAAACTTGTGTTTAGATTAAATCTACTGCTCAAAAAAAATTAAAGGAATGCTTTTTAATCAAAGGGTAGCATCAAGTCAGTGAAACTTCTGGGCTATTGATCTGGTCACTTAAGTAGCAGAAGGGGTTGTTAATCAGTTTCAGCTGCTTTGGTGTTAATGAAATTAACTAGAGGGGCAACAATGAGACGACCCCCAAAACAGGAATGATTTAACAGGTGGAGGCCACTGACATTTTTTCCCTCCTCATCTGTTTTTTCACTAGTTTTGCATTTGGCTATGGTCAGTGTCACTACTTGTAGCATGGGATGATACCTGGACCCTACAGAGCTGGCACAGGTAGTCCTCCTCCAGGATGGCACATCAATACGTGCCATTGCCAGAAGGTCTGCTGTGTCTCCCAGCACAGTCTCAAGGGCATGGAGGAGATTCCAGGAGACAGGCAGTCACTCTAGGAGAGCTGGACAAGGCAGTAGAAGGTCCTTAACCCATCAGCAGGACCAGTATCTGCTCCTTTGGGCAACGAGGAACAGGATGAGCACTGCCAGAGCCTACAAAATGACCTCCAGCAGGCAGGCCACTGGTGTGAATGTCTCTGACCAAACAGCCAGAAACAGACTTCGAGAGGGTGGCCCGAGGGCCTGACGTCCTCTAGTGGGCCCTGTACTCACTGCCTGGTACCGTGGTGCTCAATCGCCATTTGCCATAGAATACCAGAATTGGCAGGTCCATCACTGGCACCCCGTGCTTTTCACAGATGAGAGCAGGTTCACCCTGAGCACATGTGACAGACGTGAAAGTATCTGGAGAAAACGTGGAGAGCGTTGTGCTGCCTGTAGCATTGTTCAGCATGACCGGTTTGGTGGTGGGTCAGTGATGGTCTGGGGAGGCATATCCATAGAGGGATGCACAGACCTCTACAGCCTAGACAATGGCACCTTAACGGCCATTAGGTATTGAGATGAAATCTGTGGACCCATTGTCAGATCCTATGCTGGTGCAGTGGGTCCTGGGTTCCTCCTGGTGCACAACAGTGCCCGGCCTCATGTGCCGAGAGTATGCAGGTAGTTCCTGGAGGATGAAGGAATTGATACCATTGACTGGCCCCCATGCTCACTCGCCTGACGTAAATCCAATAGGACACCTCTGGGACATTATGTTTCAGTCCATCTGACGCCATCAGGTTGCTCCTCAGACTGTCCAGGAGCTCAGTGATGCCTTGATCCAGATCTGGGAGGAGATCCCCCAGGACACCATCCATCGTCGCATTAGGAACATGTCCCCTGACATTATCGGGCATGCATACAAGCAGGTGGGGGCCATACAAACTACTGATTACGATTTGGAGTTGCTGCAATTAAATTTCGGCAGAATAGACTCGCCTGCTGTATCATTTTTTCACTTTGATTTTCAGGGTGACTTTGAATTCAGCCCTCTGTAGGTTGATCATTTTCATTTCCATCAAACGATGTGGCATACTTTTGTTCCTAACACTTTACCCTGTTCATATCAGTAGAGATATTCAGCAGGATTTTTTTTCCCTATTGAGATCTGATGTGTTTTCAAAGTGTTTCTTTAATTTTTTTGAGCAGTTTATAATCAGTAATCCAAATTTGTTAAGTGACTTGACTCAGCAGTGGGTTTTTGCTGGTTAGCAGAATACAGCCTCAAATACAATGGACAAAAAGTGCTGGGCATGTTGTAATTCTACCAGAATACTCTTGAGATTACAAATTTCAATAAACAGCTCTGGAGATAATACGGCCTGAGACAGAGAGACATAGGGCCATGACATCAATAGCTTACGGAAATGCTTGATTTAAGATAAAGGTAATTGCAATGGGCTGGAATTGAACCCTAACTCCCTGTTTGAAGGGCAGTGGTGTTAGCCATTACACCACCATCACAATCTGCACAGTGCTGTTTCTGTGCTGGTAGATCACACTGTAGCAATTAATGCTACTAATTCAAACCCTAAGTTGCTCTTACAACTCCCTAATGGTGCAATGTCAAAATTATGTGTCAAATCGTACTTTATGTTGTGATGCACCTGGGTGCCAAATTTCAAATCTGTAGCTTGAGAAACACAGCTGTGCATAAAGAAGAAAGGAATGGGAGAAGTGCTGGGACAAGTGGATTGCACCTCAGGTAGAGTATTTTGAGAGTGACTAAAATGGAATAGCTGTGAGTTTTATAAAAAATACTTTTAACAATTCTATACATTTTTGAGCATACCTTTGCATATCTCATTGCTAGATTGTTCCATTCAGTTTAAGGACAGTGCAATCACCACATGTTTTGTTAAGCTATGTACAGTATCAAACTGGCCCTCATAACTCACCATAATGTGCTGTACCAAAGAGTGGCACCAAGAGATCAAAGGGTAAACTCTAACCTAGTGTACTGATGCAAACGATAAAGGACCATAACACCTACCTGATCTTCTGGCTTGTACTGGCCAAAGGAGAATACTCGAGACTTGAGCTCCAGTTCAGCTGCTTTCTCCTTTTCTTGTTCAATGGCTTTGTTTAACTCGGTGATCTGATGCTCTAGTGCCATTATCTCCTTGTCCCTAATGCAAAATTAATAAAAGAAACCACTGAATGTTAAGTTTTTTCAGCGGTAAAGGTGAACCCATGAGCATCCTAAAATGTGAGCCACATTGCTCTAAAACAGGGCTCTCAAACTCCAGTCCTGGAGGGCCGCAGTGGCTGCAGGTTTTCATTGTAACTCTTTTCTTAATTAGTGACCTGTCTTTGCTGCTAGTTAACTTCTTTTGGATTAAGATTAATTTTTAAGATTTGTTCCCCGGAATTTCTTCATCGTTCCTCTGAATTGTTTCATTTCTTTCCTTAAACAGAAATGAAATGTAAAAGTGAAGGAGCCAACAGAAGACCAACTAAGTCAGGTCTTCAAACTCCAACCAATTTCACTCCTGCCAGTTGCTTAATTAGTCACCGAGTCTTGTCGTTAATTAAACTCGTTCTTTAATTCCGTGGCTTGTTGGTTCTCTCATTGTGCAACAGCGGACATTTCTGAATTGTTGATCTTCTCTTTTCTAAGAGCACTGTTACAGTTTTTTGGGGACCTGAGCAGATTAACATTCCTGAAACCTTCATCTTTCTTTATGTTCAGATATTGTATGATGGTCACAGTCTGCTGGTTATGTTTTGGCTCATTTTGTATCTCGTTATTGTTTGGCTGCTAATTAAGGAAAAAAACAATTATTGGGTCTTGAGTCTTTCAAGAGTAAGTCAATTATAATGAATTCAAAAGAAGTTAATTAGCAACAAAAACAGGTCACTAATTAAGAAAAGGGTTAGAATGAAAACCTTCAGCCACTCCGGCCCATCAGGACTGGAGTTTGAGATCCCTGCGCTAAAAGATCACATTTGTTAGGTGGTTTGTATTGAAGTCACTGAAGTAACAGATAACAGTCTGCAAAACATTGTTAAGAATGTATTAAACCTTTTATAATTCGAAATAGCAAAATACCCGCTTGTGTTAACACTAGAATTACCAGAGCCTATGAAAAACTCATAGATCCGTCCCACCTTAAATCGCTTTGTACCTCTCCATCAGCGTCTTTTGTCCTTTATATGTGTTGATAAGCAGCAAACAGCAAGCAGCCTACTATCACATCCCCCCACCGCCACACAGTTTTTTCAGCTTAAGTCTGTTTAACTGCGTGTCAGTTGCTTGGAGTTGTATAGAGTGAGAAGTCAAGCAAAATCACACCTTTTATAAATACTATATCGTAATTGGGAACACATGCATTTCATGTGTGTTCCGTGCCTACAACGATCTATGTAAACACATCGTTAGAAAAGAAACGTTTTTCATGTTTTAGTAATAATTGACAAAATGTAGACATGATGTGTATAATGTGTGAAGCCTGAAGTCCAAATATCAAATAAACACTTTCACAAAAGGTACAAATATAACAGAACAAGTGCGCTTTTATTCAAGAATTTAACTGCAGAAAAACAACATGCATTAGGGTGCGACATTGACACACATTTGTTATGACTGCTTCGGTGGCGCAACGGTATCAACTGTTGACTGGTAATCAAAATTTCATGGGTTCGATCCCGGACAAGTATGTTTTGAGTTTTGAGCTGCTCGTATTCTATTAGTATACTATTTTAGAAAAAAAACATACATTTGATTCCAGTCTGTAATAGCTGGTGTCATTTATGATACTTGTAAAGGTTAGCTTTGTTTTTTTTTTTTTAAATTCAGTTTTATTCTCTCAGTCGCGTTCACAACACCTCGCATTTGACACTGCTGTTTTCCACCGATATGGAAAGTGGGAGAATTAGTGATGAGTCAATGAGGGCTTTGCCTTTTATATGTATAGATAAAGCTGGCACTAGATGCCCTACAGTGCCAAATCCATACTCGAGGGTCGCCATAGCTGAAGGTTTTTGTTCCAAGCCACTTTAATTAGAAACCAATTAATGCTGCTAATTGTTTAGACTTTTTTACCTAAATTATAATTGACTGATTTGTTTATTTTTTTCCTTAAATAGCTGCCAAACAATAAGAGATGCAAAGCAAGCCAGTGGATGACCAGCCAATTTGGGGGATTTTAAACAGTCCTGTAGGACCACCATTTTGACTCCAATCCATCTCTTCTTTAGTTGGTAAGGAAACCCTTTGTTTAATTCTGTGGTGTGTTAGTGCTCACATTCTGCCACACCAGTCATTTTTCTCACATCACCATCCAAAAGCTTTCCATACCAGGTCAATATTTCTCAGATCTTTCCGTTTTTCTTTAAGATATTTTTTGAGAAAAATATTGTATTAAAGACTAAGGAATGTCAATTAGCCTGGTGATCTGTTTGCATCACATTACGAGCAAAAATAAAGATAATTAAAATGTAAGTCAATTAAAGTCAAGGCAACACATTATGCTGTTTTAGGAGTAATAATTGAAATCCTAATGGAGAAACAGGCTGAATCGAAAGTCAGCAGCCAGTGTGGCCCTCCAGGAACGGAGTTTGACACCCCTGCCTTACACTAAAGATGTCAGATTTTCAAAGACATTCTTCTAAGTACAGGTCATATAATCTGTAACTGCAGTACAAAGAAGAGAACAATACTAAGGAATTTAGAATGTGCAAAGGCTTACTGTATAATAAAAGTCAACTAAGCCCATTTAATCCTGAGTAGAGGAGCCATTCACTGATAACAGTGTAGTCAGTTAGACTAACATGCATGCCTTTGTGAAGTGGGAAAAACATCTCTGTATGCATTATGTGAGCTGGGTTTCAAATGCCATACTAACCAGTGTAACCAATCTATGATAAATTAGTGCCAACTTAATACTTTTTTCATTAATATGTAAATGGACAACACAACTTCAAATTCTGGCATAAGTACTATCAATGCAAAGCTCGCACATTCCTCACATGTCCATGTGCCCATACTTTAGTTTCCTCGCACATCCTAAATGTCCAAATTTGTCATCTGTAAAATGTCCCTAAAATTGGAGATGAAATGTGCCCTGTGATGGACTGGTGTCCTTTCCAGGATTGTTCCCTTTCAAGTGTTCTGTATTACTGTGGCAGACGTGAGCTTTAACAACTTGTTGAAATAAGTGGAGTCTGAAAAAAAATGTGTAAATTTATCTACACTGGTCAAAAGTTTTAGAACACCACTTATTTTTAGTTTGTATTGAAATGTAAGCAGTTCCAAGTCCAATTTATAATCTGAAATGGTACAAATATAAACCATAAATGGCCACAGATTATTAAAAAAAAAAGTTTGTTAACCAAAAACCGAAAAATAATGTAAGGTTCAGAGTTATACAAAAGGGCTTTTTCAGGAAACAAATAATGGGTTAAATGCTTACAGCTTTTCTGCAGCAATGGAAAATAATGAAGCCTTGAAAGTTGATGGAAACGATTCCTGCAGGTGTCCTAGCCTTTGTTGATTACTTATTTAAAAACTGTGTTGGAAAAAAACTGCATTGCTACACACCTTATGAAGCATTATCTAGACAATACTGTGTTGTATGTTGCTATTATAATGGTGAGAAAAAGGCAATTAACAAAGGAAGACAGACAGGCCATTATAGCCCTTAAAAGTGTAGGTCTGTTCTTTAGAGAAATTGCAAAGAAAGCCAAAGTGTCAGAGAGTACAGCATCCTACGCCATCAAAAGGGACTTGGAAACTCCGATAGGAACAGGTCTGGCAGACCCAACGCCACAACAGAATTAGATGACAAGTTTCTGAGAGTCTATACAGCTTGCATTACAGAACAGTGGTCAACAGATAGAATCAACAGTAAATGGAGATTTTAGTGTTGTCTGACACCCTGATAAATTAATAAAACATTTTTTTTGAAATACTGAATCTTATAGAGATGCCTTTGAGCTATCCACAGAATAGGTTCTCCACAAAGTAGTAGGATCTGGCATCCTACTTACCATTTGTGTGGAGTCTGCATGCTTTAGATGTGTTTTTGTTTGTTTCCTATTACCTCCCAAGGAAATCTGTGTTTGGCTGTGTGGTGACTCTCAGTTGACCAGAAGTGGGTTGACCATGAGTGAGTCATACAGTGGATTGATGCCCATTCAGGCCTGGTTCTTGTCTTGTGCCTTATTATGCCAGGATAAGCCACATGATTACATTCACTTGCAAAAGTAAAATTTTTTTTAAAGAGCATGTTTCAGTGGCTGGTGTTTTCAAAAACAAGCATACTGCGAAAGAAAATCAGTACTAAATAATTTTAAAATATTTCATATTTTTTTTTAGCCAGATATCAAGTTAAAATTATTCAAGATGAAGTGGCTTTACATCTGGACCTGTGGTTCTGTCTCTTCTGAAATTATAACAGGGGAGGCAAAGAGTCTATCGCTGCTTAATGGTCTCAGTAAGGAGGAACTAAATCTGTGCGGTTATTTCCACTGAGGGTTTTCATTTGGCACAAACATGGTCAGTCATTTAGAAACGTTAGTAAGAAAGTATGACATTTGTCAATGATGTAGCTCAGCAAATTTTTTAGTTTTGGGTGCAATTTCTTAATATAAAAAAGTAATACTGTACAGTCATGCCTGCGATTCACGAACGCCCCTGTTCACGAGCAAATCAGTTCACAACCAAAAATTTCTTAATAAAATTGCAGTGGGTAACGAACACATTTTGGTTGACGAAAAAAATCCCAGCGACGCAAGAGTGTCCCGCTAGCTGAGCAGCCTGCCTGTCCACACTCTTAGTCTTTGGTCGCGGTCAGACGTGCGCGCAGTACTGTACGTACTAGTTCTTACTGTACACGTGTTGTGTTCTTTGTTACAGTAACTCCTGTTAATATTTCAGCTTGGACCCTAAGAAAGTGAAGAGCGATAGTAGTGTTGATAAGAAGAAGAAGGTGGTTAGGAAAATCACCGTACAAGTGAAATCATTGAAAAGCATGAACGTGATGTTCATTTGTCGGATATTGCCGGATATTGCATATTTTTATTTTCATATTATAAGGCCTTTTCATACTGTAATGTCTTTTTTTCAGATATTTTACTATAAAAAATAATCAAAAAAATAGGGTTAGGTGGGCTTGGGAACCAATTAATTACATTTCAATACATTCTTATGGGAAAAATTGTCTTGGACTGCGAACAAATTGGTTCACGAACAGACTTCACAGAACAACAGAACAGACTGCGTTCATGAACCGCAAGCACCACTGTACTTGCTAAAGTACTTTCTAATGTAATAAGGGCTAACATTGGGGAGAATTTATTGACTGTGTCATATTAATTTTCTTTTTTATTCAATAGCAATGAACAGAACATGGAATGACCTTTCTGGCGTACTGTAAGACTTACTGTATATTTAACAGAATTCAAACTCACATGCTGTTTTGGGTTGAAGTCACAATCTGCTTAAATTCTTCTAGTGTTTCCTCTGTTTCCTGAGAATTCTGAATGTGAGACAAATTTTGTTCCTCCAGCTCAGCAAGAATATCCAAGAGTTCTTGGGGGTCTTGGAAATACAGT
This sequence comes from Polypterus bichir lapradei, assembly GCA_026402145.1. Classification (NCBI taxonomy): domain Eukaryota; kingdom Metazoa; phylum Chordata; class Cladistia; order Polypteriformes; family Polypteridae; genus Polypterus; species Polypterus bichir. The sequence continues at coordinate 8,915,413 of JANRMT010062840.1, read as the reverse complement.
TCTACTTCCTGGATTGATGATGGTAAAAAAGAATAACATTACTGAGCTAAAATATGTCATTTATAAATATCTGAAAAGATGAGAGTAGTTAAGGTTGTAAGCAATAATCGATCAATTACTGACCTGCTGACAGCATAGAACAGTACAGTATAGTGAAAAGGCAAGTATCACATAGCCTGCTGCTCACTATCTATACAGCACCTATAATGTACTTTTATCATGGAGTACTAATGTCATCTATCACCATGATAAACTGCATAGTAAATACAGTATTTTCGATATTTTGCTTTTTATATTTGTTCCTAATTTAGATCACCTTGCAGAGATTTGTTTTCACTTTGACATTAAAAATTTTCTTCGTTTATCAGTTGTAAAAAAAAAAAAAAAAAGCCAACTTAAATCCACTGAGATTCAATGTTGTATAATGGTAAAATGGGAAAACTTCCAGGGAGTTGAATATTTGTTATATGCGCTGTATACATAAGTACCGTAGATGCCACATGGGCTGGACTGGCAGTATAGCCAGAAGAGGGGATGGTTCCTTACCTGGATGGGATGCTCCTAGAAGGAAGACAGATCCCAACCAGGGAAGAGAGGGGAACCAGACCCAGAAGAGATGGCCAGAACTGAAAGACGGATGGCCCACCAGAATTGGAAGAGGTTGCTGGGGATTTTCTGTTTATCCCAAACGCTGGGTGGCAGCAGCCCTCCATGAAAGCGCCCATTTAGGAACCAGCAGGGAAGCCTGGCAATACAGCCCTACTGGTGACCATGGGTGCAGCAAGGGGGTGCTATAGGGAGATGTGCTCCCCAATTTATGGGACTTCCAGGTGACCCAGAAGTACTTCCATTAGGCAATCAACCTGGCATCAGAAGTACTCCCAGGTCAGTAATAAAAGGGACCATACCCCTTTATCCAGGCGAGTCGGAGCTGGGAGGATGTAGGGCAACAATCAACTGGAGGAGGGCAGTGTAGTGATAAGAAGAAGAAAGCTATTGAGTGCTTTTGCTACTTTGTGGAGGTGAATTTAATAAACCTTACATTATTTGAACCTGGGACTCTTAGTGTGTTTGTGTTGGGGTTTGGGGTACACTGACGCCCCTGGGTTCCATCACAGTACATAACAAATTTGACAAACAAGAGGAGACCATTCAGTCCATCACGCTCATTTGTTTAGCTAATAGCTAAGCTGTCCCAATATCTCCTCCAGATACTTTTGAACCCGTGTTGTTTTTTGACTTTGCCTCTTTGGATTTTGGATTGAGAATGTGTTTGCTTTTGGAATTGCCTTTTGTAGCCTTTCTGTACAGTAAGTCTTTTTTTTTATAAAGATTGTATGTTTCCCCTTATTATTATCTTGGACTTTGATGGTGAACCCCCACTAATATATCATTTTTGAGACATTGTGTTTGGGAACTCTCGAGATACATAACAAAAAGTACCAATATCAAAGCATGGTTTCACTGTTGATTTACTCAGATGGTAGAGAAGGGGGAGCAAGAATGAGAACAATGAGGGTCTAGACCAGTTAATCTTTCTATGGTTAGCTTGACTGGACTGGCAACTCTAAATTGGCTGGTTGTAAGTAAGCAAGGGATTATGAAAGAGTGTACCCAGAGATGCAATGACCTCCCACCCGTGTCTGGCACCCACCTTGCTTTCACTTCCATTTATGATAGATTACAGCTTTTCTCAGTCCTGCACTTGAAAACCTGAACTAGGGTAATGAATGACACAGCATTTACGGGTTTTCCAAGGTACAGTAATACACCTGATGGAAAACTTCAATACTATATAGCTTCAACTGTTAAGAGTATTTCTCATGCAAATTTTAAGGATAGAAACAAGCCAAACCTCATCACTGTCAGAAGAAATTGCTTGATTGTCTTCTTTTTCCGAGGACTTCATACTCCTATTTTGAAGAAAGCACAGTCAAACTATACTGTAAATGCATGGACAACATCTGTGTTTATAATGTAACTAGTTTCTAAAGATACCCTATGCCTTAACACAGATCACTAAACTTTGAGGTCTTATTGCTGTAATTATTATAAGACCAGTTATTAAATAGATTCAAGTCAATTGTATCAATGCCAAAAGTACAAAATTAACACAATAAAACAGAAAGCATGTTTGGGCAAACATTTCTTAAAGAACATTAAACACGCCATATTTAAATAACTTTGTTTAACTGTGTAAATGTTCTGGATGGTAGCAAAGATTCACTAGTTGAACAGATGTGCAACTATAGGGGTTGGATTCCTGGAAAGAAGAATGACATCAATCAGCGTACTGTATGTCTGAAACCCACAGTCCCATCTCGAGATCCTTCTTTTTGAAGGACGTGAAAAAGGAGGAAGGCAGTGAAGGATTCATGCCATGAAAAATATCCTGCTAAATCACAATGGATTATTCAAGAGTTGTATTGTAGCAAAATGTCCATAGCTTGGGTAACAAAAGAGGGAATGGAAGTGGGCTTCTGAGGACTAAGGAGATGATCTGGGTATGACGAACCCAGTTATGTGAACTCTACATGATACCATTCCATCGAGGTTAATAGAGCTAAAGTTAATAGCAGTACTTCAAATCCTTGTCTTCTTTCGGCTGCTCCCATTAGGGGTTGCCACTGTGGATCATCTTTTTCCATATCTTCCTGTCCTCTGCCTCTTGCTCTGTCACACCCATCACCTGTATGTCCTCTCTCACCACATCCATAAACCTCCTCTTAGGCCTTCCACTTTTCCTCTTCCCTGGCAACTCTATCCTTAACATCCTTCTCCCAATATACCCAGCATCTCTTATCTGCACATGTCCAAACCAACACAATCTCACCTCTCTGACTTTGTCTTCCAACCATCCAACTTGAGCTGACTCTCTAATGTCCTCATTTTTAATCCTGTCCATCCTCATCACACTCAATGCAAATCTTAGCATCTTTGACTCTCCCACCTCTAGCTCTGTCTCCTGCTTTCTGGTCAGTGCCACCGTCTCCAACCCTTATAACAAAGCTGGTCTCACTACCATCCTGTAGACCTTCCCTTTCACTCTTGCTGATATCCGTCTATCACAAATTACTCCTGACACTCTTCTCCTCCCATTCCACCCTGCCTGCACTCTTTTTCACCACTCCTCCACAATCCACATTACTCTGTACTGATGATCCCAAGTATTTAAACTCATCCACCTTCACCAACTCTACTCCCTGCATCCTCACCATTCCACTGACCTCCCTCTCATTCACACACATGTATTCTCTCTTGTTCCTACTGACCTTCATTCCTCTCCTCTCTAGAGCATATCTCCACCTCTCCAGGGTCTCCTCAACCTGCTCCCTACTCTCACAAGAGATCACAATGTCCATAACAGTAATAAACAGTGTTAACAGTACTTTAGCTACTGACAAGGAAGTCTGTTCAAATTCAGTCTGTTGTACATACTGTATTTGCAACAGAATTAGTAGAAATAAGAAAATCTTAATACAAATAGTCAAATTAAATGGTGTCAAGGTAAATAAAAGCACTTATAATGCATTCCGATGATTAAGGTAAGGAATTGATAAAATGTTTTTTTTTTCTTCAAAATTGTATCTGTATTATTCAGATGGTGGGCAGAAGTGGGTTTATAGTTGTGAGTACACAAAGCCGGCAATTTGAGTGTGCTGTGCTATTATGACATTCTTCCGAGTTAATAAAGTTAATAAAGCTATTGTAGTACTAGGGTGTTGTACCGTGTTAGCCATTACGAATGTAGAGAAGAGCCAAGCAAAATGACACCTTTTATTGGCTAACTAAAAAGATTACAATATGCAAGCTTTCGAGGCAACTCAGGCCCCTTCTTCAGGCAAGATGTTGCCT
>JANRMT010062840.1:8887827-8901558 GCA_026402145.1 Polypterus bichir lapradei | reverse complement strand
TTTAACTCTATTTATTAAGAATTTCAAAAACAAATTACATTACTTTTCTACATAGTCACCTTTGTTTGCGATGCAATTTTCCCAGCGTCATACCAACTTTTTAATGCCCAATTACTACTCCTCCCGCCTTCACCGTTTCCAACAAAAATTCGAAAGTGTGGAAACGTTTTGAACATCCCTTGCATATATTTTAATGGTATCTACTGGTTATTTACCAAAGCAATCACTTCAATGTTGTACTTACCTGCAAAAGAAACATTTCTCTTTTCTTTGCGATGTATTCATTTATGCTTTCTTTTTCTACATAGCGATCTGAAAGAAACAATAAAAACGGGCAGTAAAAAACAAACATTAGCTCAGAAAATGACTCACTGCATAGTGTGCACTTTGTCTTTCTTTATAAAGAACATACAAAGTCTGCATTAACCAGTTAAAAATGTCTCTGTTATATACAGGTTTTATTCATGTAAACAAGATTGTGTATTAAGTCAGTACATTTGTGAACAGCAGCTTTCTATGTCAATAGGAATTGATGAGGATATCATTTGATTTTAAACATTTTAGCTTCATATGAGTTTTTAATTCAATGACATGAGCACCACTAGGACTCAATTCTGAAAGCAGTAATCTATCGGTAAAACCTTTGGTCATGGCGAGCTTCCATGAAGTGTCATCTTTAACAGCTTCTGCAGTCCCCTCTTCAGCCTCGTCTGTGGTTGCCCCATTTTCTTCTACAGACACTAATTCCCTTATAGCTGCACGCTTTGCATTGACTCTGCCTGTATAAGTTATTTTTTCATGTATTTTCAGCTTCTTATTCTGTTCATGTTCCTAGAAAACCGATAAGAACAATTAAAGCTGTGGTAGTAAAGTACGGAAAGAATCAAGTTCAGTTATAATTCTAACAGCGAGACAATGTAGTTACTGTATATAAGATAAGGAAGACCTACACTGATGAGCCAAAACATTACGGTAACCAGCCCTAATATGCTTGCTGCTCCTCCATGTTCCACCAAAAACCATTTTGAGGCATGGACTCCACAAGACCTCTGAAGGTCTCCTACGGTGCCTGGCACGAGGATGATAGCAGCAGATCCTTCAACTCCTGTTAAGTTGCGAGATGGTGCCACCATGGATCGGACTGGTTATCAACACATCCCACAGATGCTAACTTAGATTAAAATCTAGGGAATGTGCAGGCCAGGACAACACCTTGAACCCTTCTTTAAACCATTCCTAAACAATTTGTGCAGTGTGGCAGGATGCATTATTCTGGTGGACGATGCCACTTCCTTCTAGGACCTGATACCTGTTCTGCAATGATGTTTAGGTAGGTGGTACACATGACATTAACAACCGCATGGATGTACAGACACAGGGTTTTCTAGAAAAACATTACCCTAAGCATCAACCTCCTTCCACTAGCTTGTCTTCTTCTCACAGTACATCCTGGTGTCATGTCATTCCCAGGTAAACAACATATACTGTATATATACCTGGCCATCCACATGATGCAACAGGAAGCAGAATTCATCACATCGGACCAGGCAACCTACTTTGATTGATCCAAGGTCCAGTTCCGACACTTGCATACCCAATTTGTGATGGTAGACATGGGTTACCTTGGGCATTTTGACTGGCCTGCAGCGGAGTAGTGGCTCCAATGCTCAGAAGATTGCCAGTTCGAATCCCGTAAATGCCAAAAGGGACTCTGCTCTGTTGGGCCCTTGAGCAAGGCCCTTAACCTGCAATTGCTGAGCGCTTTGAGTAGTGAGAAAAGCGCTATATAAATGCAAAGAATTATTATTATTACACAGTCCCATATGCAGCGAGTTTCAAATACAACATTAAAATTTCCTGTGATTTGTGCCACAGTAGCCCTAATGTTGGTTTGTACCAGACAGAACAGTCTTCATTAACCTCTAACATCAATGAGCCTTGTCTGCCCAACACCACGTTGGTTACTCGTGGGTTGTTTGGACCATTGTCAGAAGGCGCTCAGCATAGCTGACCATGACCACCCCACAAGCCTTGCAATTTCGGAAATGTTCGGACCTTGTCATCTGGCCTGAACGATGTGGCCCTTATCCGTGTCACTCAGATCTTTACACTTGCCCATATCTTTTGCATTCAGTGTATACTATGAGTACCTAAAGTCAGCTTACCAACTAATGTATCCCTGACCTAAAGATGCGCTATTGTTATGAGATAGTCAACATCATTCGCTTCCTGTGGGAGTGGTCATAATGTTTCGGCTCATCAGTGTAAATCTTAAAGTATGTTAAGACAAAAGTTTCAAGGTAACATAGTAAGTAATATTCACAGATCAAGGTGCTGGAAAGTGGCTCTGCAAACCTACGCACCTAGTTTTATATACACTGCACACATTCAAACGATGATCAAAGCTTAATGAGTAAAAGCCAAGTACTCCATAAATCAAACAAAATGCAGGCCTCAGTCCTGCACAGCACACCAGCCAAAAGCAAGGCATCTTCTTTTCCACCACACAAACTGGATCAGTTCTAACTACGGCCCTTCAAAGTTTGACGAAAGGAATTTGATTTTGCTGGAGATGCATTGGCATCACATGACTATCAAATATGAAAAGGGTTCATGCAATAGAATATGCATCAACCAGTAGGTGTCACAAAGTCTTATGGTTAAAGAAAGTGAGCCCATACTTACTAGCTTCTTTTGTTCTTTTTCCTTTTCTCTCAACTGGAAGATATCACAATCCCGTGGGATCTTGAAAGGGTTTTTGGAAGTGGGAAGATCACCTTCTTCAACATCTAAGAAAAACAATTTTGGCGTTTATAATATCCATCTATCCATTTTCCATACCGGATGTAAAACATATAAAATGTGCAATTTCCCAGGACCCTAAAATCGAAAACAGGTAGCTGGATGGGTGGATGGACTTAAAAACGGACAAATGTACAGATGGAATAAGCATTGCTCTGATGGATAGATAACCAGAAAAATGTATCCACAGACACATGGAGGAATGGCTGGATTAATTAATAAGTGAATTAATGAGTGGATTGATCGATAGATGGACGTACAAGCAGACATACGAAGGGGCTTATGAACAAATGGGCCGATGGAAGAATGGGTGAATGATGGAGTCAGAAGAAGACACAAAGCCCGTCTCAGCAGCATCAGCGGCAAATCAAGAATCCACCCTGGCTGGGAAGCCAATACATCAGAAGGAGTACAAACACTCATAGCTGGCCAGTTTAGAATCCCTCTTAACCTAGCCGGTATGTCTTTTGGGGTGGGAGAAACCTGAATTAAAAAAACAACGCAGACAGTATGTCTATTGTATGTGGTGCCTTGCAGCTTACATTGTACTTGTACTTACATTTGCAGTACATTTTCCCAGAGATAAATACTTGTACAGCTGTGGTCTGGAGTGATTTCTGTAACTTGATCAAAATAACACTGCGAGTCACACATGCAGTATGTGTCAGAGGGATCACCTTCCAGGCTCATCTGAGGTATGTAATACTCCTCCGGGATGACAGGGGGTCCTCTCACTAATGGTGTTGTCATCTTTTGTTTTCCTCACACGGAGACAACCAAACAGGGTAATTAAGACCAAGAAGCCCCACCCCTTCTGGCTTGAACGATGTAAAAAGCATCGCTTTATGGACCAGAGCAAAGACCAGTGTGGAGCTCTCCAAAGTCTGACCTTACCTTTAAGATAGACATTTACAAGTTGTTTCTTCAAGGCGATTGCCTCTATTTCAGGTCCCATTTTCTATTTTTGTTCTATAGAGTAAACAGTGCATCATGGTTGGTACCCTACTTTTTCTTGAAAACTGTTGTCTAGTTCGTCTGAGACAACAGACATCCTATAACCTTTTACTTTTCCCCCTAAATGTCTGTATCTACATAGATAATATAAAATAATATTAACTAACCCAATCCAATTTAGGGTGATCAAGGCTGGAGACTATCTTGACAGCATTAGCCTCAAGACAGAAGTCAGTCCTGGACAGGGAATCACCCATCAACCTAATGCACATCTTTGGGATTATGGGAGGAAAGCTAAAGTTTTCAGAGGAAAAACCCACGTAGGCACTGAGAGAACATGAAAGCTTCACACAGACAGCAAGTAGCATCAGTGGAAAAAACTGCAAACTACTTAACCTTCACATCTGTGTGTAAGGTAGACACGAGGCTAAACAGGCAAGCAACTCTCAGTTGTTTGACTTCAAAAAGCAAGAATACTGAGCTTGAGTTGCAGTGAAAAGAATGCCTTATTACATGTAAACATTTGTTTTAGGAAAATTGCACAAAAAATACAAGTGACAAGTACTCAAAAATGTCTATTATATGTTTTCTTAGAATTTTTAGGTAAAAAGATGGACATTTTTAAGGTAAGGTAGTTATTTAAATGTCACACGTGCACATGGGGGATGGTTTACTGGCTCAAACTGTGTCATTTGTCAGCCAGACCAGAGGATGGCGCTCTCAACAGATCCTCTCTCCTCTTGTTTCTCTGCAGTTCAGCCGAAGGCCCTGCCTCTCAATGACATCACCACCGGTCCACCCACTTTTGACATCACTTCCAGCAAACCCTGATGGCATCATTTTCGGTACCCAGAATCCACCTTCCTTCCACATCAGTCCCTGTTCCGGCCGCCCTGACTCCACCTCTTCCTCCTATCCACCATATATGTAGAGCAGACTCAACCTGATAGGCAGTTCAGTTGTGAACTCCGCTTCTGTAAAGATGCGTTTCTTTTCTTTTACTGATGTTTTCAATATACGGGGTGGTCATCCCAAAACCTTTTTCTTTCTCCTGCATGATTTTTTTTTTTACCACAGAAGACACAGATTTAGATTAGATAAACTATTAATCCCATTGGGAAATTCAAAAGGTAAGGTAATTATACTAATTAATCGGTAGAACATTACATTCTTAACAATAAATCTCTCTATCCTTAATATGCTTTTCCTAATATACCCAGCATCTCTCCTCTGCACATGTCCAAACCAGCACAATCTCACCTCTATGACTTTGTCTCCCAACCGTCCAACCTGAGCTGACCCTCTAATGTCCTCATTTCTAATCCTGTCCATCCTCATCACACCCAATGCAAATCTTATTATCTTTAACTCTGCCACCTCCAGTTCTTTCTCCTGCTCTCTGGTCAGTGCCACCATCTCCAACCCATATAACATAGCTGGTCTCACTACTGTCCTGTAGACCTTCCCTTTCACTCTTGCTGATATCTGTCGGTCACAAATCACTCCTGACACTCTTCTCCACCCATTCCACCCTGCCTGCCCTCTCTTTTTCATTTCTCTTCCACAATCCACATTACTCTGTACTGTTAATCCCAAGTATTTAAACTCTTCCACCTTCGCCAACTCTACTCCTTGCATCCTCACCATTCCACTGACCTCCCTCTCATTTACACACATGTATTCTGTCTTGTTCCTACTGACCTTCATTCCTCTCCTCTCTAGAGCATATCTCCACCTCTCCAGGGTCTCCTCAACCTGCTCCCTACTATCGGTACAGATCACAATGTCATCATCAAACATCATAGTCCACGGGGACTCCTGTCTAATCTCATCTGTCAACCTGTCCATCACCATTGCAAATAAGAAAGGGCTCGGAGCCGATCCCTGATGTAATCCTACCTACATGTTGAGTGCATCCATCACTCCTACTTCAGACCTCACCACGGTCACACTTCCCTCGTACATATCCTGTACAACTCTTACGTACTTCTCTGCCACTCCCGACTTCCTCATACAATACCACAGCTCCTCTCGAGGCACCCTGTCATATGCTTTCTCCAGGTCCACAAAGATGCAATGCAACTCCTTCTGGCCTTCTCTAAACTTCTCCATCAATATCCTCAGAACAAACATCACAGCTGTGGTGCTCTTTCCTGGCGTGAAAACACACTGCTGCTCACTACTCATCACCTCAGTTCTTAACTGAGCTTCCACTACTCTTTCCCATAACTTCATGCTGTGGCTCATCAATTTTATTCTTCTGTAGTTACTGCAGTCCTGCACATCCCCCTTATTCTTAAAAATCGGTACCAGTACACTTTTCCACTCCTCAGGCATCCTCTCATCCTCTTTTTTTTTTTTTTTACTGTATAGAGCCTGTTACACAACTGAAAAAAAAATAAAATTGAATAGATGGTAACAGATTTGTGAAATACCAATGGTTCATGATTTTAAAAGGTCTCTTGGTGCATACAGTAACACTGGTTAAGTCCAGCTTATCTTCATCTGTTAGTGTCCTGCTAGGTTGCATACCGTACATTCAAGATTTCCTTTTTTTTTTCTTTTTTCTACAAAAGAGAAAGCTTTTCAAAGCATAAAGAACCAACTTCATATGCAGGGAACCCTTCCCAGAATTAAATGGTGCTTTGTCAAGCAGTGGTTCAACAAAGAACCACACAACCCAGTAAAGAACCACACAGTGCCATTAAAGAACCGGGAGAACAACCTAAATAACAACAGGCCAACAAAGCACACCAGTCCTATCCACTTAATTCTTCCAAAATAACATTGTGGCAATGTGTGGCATGTCGAACAGCACATGCAAATAAGAATTTGACTGTACACACTGTGCCTGTGGCAATAATGACCTTGTAAACCAAGTGCCAGATTCAGATTCAAGAAGCTATATCTGTGACGCAGCGGCACTGACCACCCTTAAAGCACAACAATGAACAAAACCAAATGCAATAACCCCCTGTGTCATAAACCAGTGACAATATTAAAGTACATTTCACATACTTAATCTTTTATAAAAAATCATTTTTAATAAATGAAATGCTGCTGTCTTCCTCCACTTTTATTTCTGTGTTGTTTATTTGGTCAGCTTTTATTTGCACCAGTCTTATATGATCCGTAAAGATGAACCTTAGCACTGATCCATGTGGCTAAATTAGTGATGTGCAAGAAAATTAAAAGCAATGATAAAAGGGACAATCTACCTGAGATAACAGATTTAGTTTCAGCTTCCAACTTCACTGATGGCAGCGATGAGAGTGGAGCGGAGTGCAGGGAGGTCGTTCTCAGTCCTGCATAAACAATAAAACAGACAAATATAAAAATGAGGAAATGGGAAATACAAAAGAAAACCATCCAGATAGCATCTGGGAAACATGCACATACGGTAAACAGGACACTCCTCAATGTATGCTAAATTCCTTAATGGAGGTCTGTATTTTGTCGCACACGTGCGCATTGGGGACAGCTCTGGGAATGGTAATAACCCACCACTCCAGGGGTTGCCGTTCCATTATAATTTCCCTTCACTTTCTCCCTCTGCAGACTGGAAGATTGACAGCTTTACTATTCCTGACGTTAATTCTGGTGTCCGTCCACTTGCACCCACCTCTTCCTTACGAAAGTCCTCAAAGCCGAAAGATATGCCATCTTAGATCAGTTCTGTTATGAACTGTGAAGATGTTATCACAATTATTGCGTGTTTCCTTTGCCTTAAATCATTCAGTTATATGGGGTTACCAGGGTGGTACCCCAAATCTTTATCATGATCGTGTCTGGTCTCTTACAATTCAGTAAATATTGCAAGGAGAATCGAAACAGGCCCCAAATATTCTATTATAACTCTTACTAGGATGAAGCAATCTGAATGAAACAACATGCAATGTGCTCCACAGTATATGGAGATTCAAACAAGCTAGCATGTCCCTGTGTTGGAGCGATGAGGTTGACACCGGACAGCTTTCGCTACATTTAACCACCATTTGCAACTTCTGGATACATACCACCCGTACCCCTTCACTCAGTCACTCGACTTCTCATCAGGATGGTGGTGCACAGTATTGGGCAGCGCGTCTTCATGGTGCAAACCTATTGGGTCACCAATTCGTTTAAGCGATGTCAGAATCAACTGGATGATCGTGAGTTAATGGAAGGTTACTTCCAGCAAGATGGAGCAATGAGTCACACATCGGCGAGGAGCATGACAGAAATTGAGTCCTTCTTCAGCAACAGGGTCATTTTAAAGGGGCCACCACGTATGCCGGATGTGACACCACCAGACTTCTTCCCTTGGGGTATGCTCAGCAGAAAAGTCTATCGGAACAATCCTGACACAGTGGAAGATTTGAAGGAAAACATCCAACATGAAAACGCTGCTCTTCCTCCCAAGACACTTGCCGATACGTTCAGGAACATGGAGCGCCGAATCGAAATGTGTCTGGCAGAAAACGGACAGCACTTCCAGCATTGCATGTAATGCAATCGATTACACATACGTCAAGGTGTAGAGCTTATTTTTTGGTTCAGATTGTTTTATCCTAACAGGAGTTACAACAGATTTGAGTGAATCTCCCTGTAGAAGTGCTGAAATACACTGCAGTTCAGTCCATTCAACCAACTGTTATTTCTTGCTCTAATCTTTATAACTACATAAAGTGAAATGCCTCCATCTGTGCAAAACTTTTTTAAAACCTGGCAGGATCTAATTCATAACATTTTAGATTAAGCATTTACCGTATATACTCGCGTATCAGTCAGGTCTTGAAACCCGAAAAATTGATCATAAAAATCAGACCCTGACTCATATAGCCGTTCAAAAATGTGCCACTTAATTTTTTCTCTCTTTTTACATCTTCTTGCCTCCTCCGATCTCACATCAGTTTCTCAGGCACAACGAATTTTGTTGCAGCAGCACAGTTACCAATTTCTTTCGTCACTTCAACAACTTTTAATTTAAAACCAGCTTCATATTTTCTTCTGATCAAACGCTCCATCACAGATAAGTGATGCTCTTATGATAAAGGTGTATGAGGGTGTGAGATACAAAAAACACAAAACAGTGCAAACCTCACTTTGGAATAGTTTGGGTATTACAGTGTGGTCACGCAGGCACAATACATAGAAAAAAAAAAAGGCAGTGTGCTCCGTGGTTACTCTCTCAGGTGGGCATTAGCATATCATAATCTTTTGGACCAATTGCGCAAGTTTTCTGTTTTATACAACCGACATTATAAAATACCGGAAACTATACAGTAAAATCAAACCAAGACTTATCCACGGGAGAACTTAAACACTAGTATATACGGTAAATTGAGGAAGCGGATTCTCTTCCCTTATTTATTTATTTATTTATTAGTTTTACTCTGCTGGCCTAGCTCTCTTTCTCATGGTGGGGGTTGATTTGACTTGAACTTAGTTCTGCAGAATTTGACCTGCTTGTATGGAATGTTATTTGCTTTTAATAAATTCAATACTAAAAAAAAAAAAGAAAGAAAGAAAGAAAGAAAGAAAGAAAATGCATCCATCCACCCATCTATTATTTAAATCAGCTCTTGCAGACAGCCATTAAAAGCACCTTGGAAGAGAGCTCTGTCAGTGTCTTGACACAGTGGCCAAAGAAAGAGTGGGGTCTTCAAGTGGATTTAAAGAAAAATAATAGCCAATCAAATATGTCCAATTCCATTTCTTAGTTTTCTGTGCTGAATGTAATGAACTCCTTGTACAGGATATTATCAGGAAGACTGTCTTGTTTGTGCATACATTTCCACAAGGAACAGAGAGGAAAACGAGCTGAATCCAGAGATAAGAAGGTGGGGAACTGGGGCCAATTCTTGTAGTGTTGGGCACGAGGCAGGAAGTAACCTTGGACCGACAATCTGTCTGTTACAAGGAACACAAACGTGCACTTGGGTCAGTTTGGAACAGATCACACATCTCTTTGGGGTATGATGGGATGTCAAAGTGTATGGAAAAAACTCCATCCATGGTTGGTTCTCACCACACACCCTTGGACCTTAAACTGGGTTAGTGAGTTAGGAAGCAGATGGAAAACCTATGAAGACCACCTCCTAAACAAAGTATGCCTCCTTTGCAAGGACGCATCTAAATAAACTACTGATGTCTTACCTGCATTAACAGTAATGTAGTAAAATGGATTTGTTTCACACAGGTTCAAGTTAAACAAACATGAACCTGGAGTTGTGCTGCTTCAAGAAATAAGTCATTAGTTAGTGAATCCATTCATTCATTCATTCATTTTCCATACCTGCTTACTCCAATACAGGGTTAAGACATTTGGTGGTGGGCCAGTGGAGATCTGTCCAAGCACCACCACACATAAGTCAAGAACCCCCACAGATGGGCTACCAATCCATTTCTGGACCCTCTTCCTAATTCACAAGCACTTTTCCCAGCAATACTTAACTAAAGCTAAGCAAGCTATAGACAGAATTCTACATTAGAAAAGTGAAGACTTTATGCTCAAAGATGTTAAAATAAAGGATTATGTCATGGATCAATAAGAATATACCATATAAAAATACATTTGCTAAGAAATTAAAAACGCTGGTAGCACTTTGAATGAGGTACTACCTGTAATGCATCCATTAGTCACATACTGTTATGTAATAAGACCTGAACAAAGGCTTCTTCTGGTCTTAAAACTAATCACCAAAAAGTTTACTTCATGATCATGGTATACTCAATGGACACACATTCAGTGGACATACACTTAATGGACATACAGTGGACACATACTTAGTGGAGACACAATGGACTCACACTCACTGGACACACACTTAGTGGACACACACTCAATGGACATACGCTTAACGGACATACACTCAGTGGACACATACTCAGTGGACTCACACTTAACAGACACACACTCAATGGACATACAGTGGACACATACTTAGTGGAGACACAATGGACTCACACTCACTGGACACATACTCAATGGACATACACTTAACGGACATACGCTTAACGGACATACGCTCAGTGGGCACACACTCAGTGGGCACACACTCAGTGGGCACACACTCAGTGGGCACACACTCAGTGGGCACAGGACTTACTTGACTGTTTCACCGAGCCAGTTGTTTCCCGAGAGGCAGAGGAATGAATTACAGATGGGGACGACATGGCAGATGGCTGATTTGTTAGCAGATGTCTCAGCCTGGGGATGTCAGAAAGACTGGGAACGATAAAGGATTAATACACTGTCAGCATTCATGTAAAACAGTGGTTCTCAACCTGTGGGGCGGGCCCCCCTAGGGGGGCACGAAATAACAAAAAGGGGGGCACGAAGATGTGAAAAAAAGAAAACAAGAATCAAAAATATGAAAAAAACATCTGTTGAAACCAAAACAAATTAACTTAAATTACATTCTGATACTAGAACAATAAATATAGAGTTAGATAAATGTCGATAAAAAAGTTAAGTAGGTATAATAAAACATGCATCTACATTTCAAAAAAATGTTAAGGGGGGGCGTGATTAAAACTGTTATAAAAACTCGGGTCACAAATACTTAAAGATTGAGAAACGCTGATGTAAAAGGATCTTTCCTGTTCCACAGGTATATACTGGACCTGGCAGGACAAACTCTCATCTTACACAGTAAATATCTTCGTGGCTTTCAGACATTTTAAATGGCTGGGATGTTTTAAGGTCTTTACTAAATCTTCCAAACGCAGCTCTTTATGCAGATGAACCTGTAAATTTAAATACCAAAAATGTCTAAACTCTAAGGAGTGATAGAGATGGAGGAAACTGCATACAGTCTTACATGCCAAAATGTAGTATGAAAATGAATGCACTATTGCAGTTATAAAGAGACTCAACTGCATCAGTCTTAACATTTGTGCTCTCCATGCAGGTTTTCCAAATTGGGGTTTCTGGTATGTGTTTATTGCCATCTAGATACTCCCTGTATATTCATTTCTAGATGTTGTAAACTGCTTTCCAGATGGTGCAGAGCTTTGTGCTACAGGCTGTTTAAGAATATACAGGTATGTGCTAGATTTAAAACTCTGAGATCTGAAGTGGCATCCATGAGTTGTACACAGAGATACAGACATAGGCAGCGCCAGAGTTCCTGTGGTCAGATCCCTGGCCAAGACCCCATCCAGGGTTGGTTCCCATCACACACCCAGTACTACTTGGACAGCTTCTGGTCTCCTGTGACCTTAAACTGGGTTAGCGAGTTAGCAAGCAGATGAAAAATGTATGACGACCATCTCCAAAACAAAGTGTGCCTCCTTAACAAGGATACATCTAAATAGACTAGTGACGCCTTACCCACATTATTAGTAAAGGAGAGCCCATCTGAATAAAATGGATTTGTTTCACACAGGCTCAAGTTAAACAAACGTATCTTACAGAACAGTTACAGTCACACAGTGATAGTCCTAATAAAAACTCCATCATTATCACAAAGCAGCTACCACAGAAACATTCTAGATACAATTATTGAAGGGCACCAATATAGAGAGAGTATTTGAAAGGACAAGCAACTATAACCAAACATTTTAGCTCAGATCTGTTACATTTCATAAAACAACAACAATGACAAATCACTCAGAGAAAGTCAACTCTGCTGTCAAAAATGGCGGTGGCAGCTTTCTGTTAGCATGTTTTATGTCCATTTCAGAACATGGGAGACCTGTGGATCTGTAAGTAGGCATCAAAGGTGTAGAAGTTCAAAGAGAGGTTCTGGAGACCATCCAGCTGCAGCCTATCAGACAGGGGTCCATACAATCCTGGGGGGATGCAGTGGCTGCAGGTTTCGATAACACTTTAGTTTAGGTATGGCACAAATGCATCATATTGGGAAAAGGATATTAAAGATAGAGCTGCCATGCAAAATGAAACGAGGAAGGCCTAAGAGAAGGTTTATGGATGTGGTGAGAGAGGACATGCAGGTGATGGGTGTGACAGAATCAGATGAAGAGGACAGGGAGATATGAAAGAAGATGATCCGCTAAGGCAACCCCTAACGGGGAAAGTCAAAAGAAGAAGAAATACATCTATTAATCATTGACTATGATATAACAAGATCTTACCAAACACTTCTTGGGGTCTTCATGACACTTACAAAGCATCAGCAGAGTGTGACCTGCTGACAAAACTTCACTTTTGGAGTGCTCTGAGGTGGCTCACCTGAGACTCATTTCTCTTGATATTACCTGTTAAATCCTTCCTATGAACAAGTCATGTTACCATCGTGTCACGATAACTGTTTACTGAAGTTTTGTTACGAAGACCAAAGTCTTTGTTAAGGTTTTCTCACGTATGAGCAAATGAGTAATAGTATTTTTGCAGTACCTAAAGTGTTACTCACATTTTCGTTCCAACCGGTTTAGTAATAAGAAGCCAAGGCTATCATAAAATGAAACTTGGTATAATTATATGGCTTGTTAGTGCCTTCATTCTTCCAAGCTGGGCTGGATTAACCATTAAGCAAAATAAGCACGTGTTTGGGACATCAAGGGAAGGGGGGCATCCCAGAAATTTCCCATTGCCAGATTTTACATGTACCATAAGGTGTAAAACTGCACATGGTCCACCTGATCCAGGTTCTATAAAAAGGAGCTCCCACAATACTGTAAACGAAAACATTGCATACATATAAACAATAATAAAAAATAGTAATAATTGAGGTTGGGAGGCACCAATACCTTTAAAGTGCTTAGGGCCTCTAAAGGTCTTAATACTGCCCTGCTTCCGAGACATATATATATATATTCAAGGCATTCGTAGTCTGAATCACAATCCGATTGTATGGGTGGTTACCTACCAGGTAACGCTTGTGGTTGGTCAGAAAGTCGGCTAACATCCGCCACGGTGCCCTCTTTCAGTTGCGAGAAGCAGATCATAGAATGGTTGAAATAGTTTTACTGTCAAATAATTATTAGTTTAAAGTTACTCGTTCACTAAAACCTCTCAGTCTGCAACGC
>JANRMT010062840.1:8874536-8887427 GCA_026402145.1 Polypterus bichir lapradei | reverse complement strand
GCGTTGCAGACTGAGAGGTTTTAGTGAACGAGTAACTTTAAACTAATGTGCAAATTGTACGTATACTCAATTGCCAGGCACAATTTCTGCAAAAAGCCTTCAGTTTAAAACGAACAGCGAATTCACAGGACTTGCAGCTTTCACGTTAAAGTAGACATTTAGAAATAGATTTACCTTAATTTGTTTTTTTTCTTTTATTGTCTCTTCATCAGTGGCATTATAGGAGTTTCATTGAGATCCTTTCGCATTTTTCGGCGTCCATACACGTGCCTGAAAGCGAAGCTCCTTATTGGTCAGAGGGGCTATGTTTGTAAATCCATGGTAACTGCCGCGCCGTTACCTGAGTAACCTGAAGCCGAAGTTAAATTATGCTTTATAGCCAGGCTGGGAAATGTGATCCAAGCTCTCTTACATTGTCTCATTGTTAAACACACTGCTTCGAATTCTGACTCAGTCACTGCCTGGGTTCAAGCACTCCGGTGTTGGCGTGTTGTTCAAGTGTGTGTGCGTGTTGCTGGAAGCGTGGTGGGCACTGTTTTTTCAGTCTGGATCTCGTGAGTTGCAATTGCTTATAATGGTATGGGTCGCCGCTCAGATGATCGCGCTCATATCACACACCCCAAAGCCCACTCTGACGATCTCGAACTCGATTTACCAAGGAAAGACCCGTATATTAGAAATAGTAGCGACACCATTGAGAAACAATGGAGTAGGGCACATACTGCAATCTCTCGCTGCCAGTGAAACCAGTCGAACGGCTCGAACCAACTGAAAGCCATTGCATTTGGAATGTCGGATGAAAGCCAGAGTGCTCAGAGAAAACACTCAAAACATCCATTAATCCATACACCTTTCTAATCCTCTTATCTGTGGCAAGTTGGAGCCTATCTCAGCCGAAATTGGCACAAGGCAGGAACAACATCTGGACTGGGTACCAGTCCATGGCAGGGCACAAAGAGAACATGAAAACGGAAAATAATCGAGTTGGGATTATATTATATAATATATTACTAGCTGAAATACCCAGCGTTGCCCAGGAGGAAAATAAAGGTTTTTAAATTGTTTGAGAAACAACTATTAAAATAAAAACAACTTCAAAAATAAAAATAAATTAACAAGCAATAAACCTGGGTTCGCTTCCCGGGTCCTCCCTGCGTGGAGTTTGCATGTTCTCCCCGTGTCTGCATGGGTTTTCTGCGGTGGGCTGGCGCCCTGCCCGGGGTTTGCCCTGTGTTGGCTCGGATTGGCTCCAGCAGACCCCCGTGACCCTGTAGTTCGGATATAGCGGGTTGGATAATGGATGGATGGATGGATGGATGGATGGATAAAGACTCACTAATGTGCTTGTCTTGTGGTGTTGTATGTATGTAATCATCCAGTTGGCGGTCGGAACCAGCCAACTGTATTTAATTTGAAAAGCAACAGGGGCGCGGTGGTGGCTCAAACATAAAGAATGCTGGCAGTCACCTCCAGTTCTCCCTTGTGTTTTTTTAATTGTTAGAGAAAAACATAATTAAAAAGACACGACGTTAAAAATAAATATAAATTAAGAAACAAGACCTTGTTTTGCGGTCTTGTATGTATGTTATCATCGGTTGACGCTCGGAACAGGCCAACTCTATTTAATTTGAAAAGCAGCAGTTGCGCGGTGCTGCTCAAAAATAAAGAATGCAGGCAGTCGCCTGGTATATACTAACTGCGTAAGCCCGTGCTGTTAAAAGCACGGAATCCTTAGAAAGTATTTAAATCGTCAGAACTACTCTGCACATCTCTCTGCTAGAAGGATTCATGTTGCCGAAGTGCTCTCATCGTTTGTGCATTAGCAGCTAAGCGACTGTCTTTCTTAGGAGGTTTCATTTTGCCGGTGTACTGGCCTCGCTTGCGTATCCTCGGAGCTGGAGCCCTCACCCCGACTCTACGTCTCATTTCCGGCCCGGCCGGACAGACACACGCACTTCCACGCGTAGAACTCTATTTAATTTGAAAAGCAACAGGGGCGCGTTGGAGCTCAAACATAAAGAATGCTGGCAGTCACCTCCAGTTCGCCCTCTGGTGGTCGTTCCAAGTGTCAACTGAATGATAACATGCATACAAGACCGCAAGATCGCCCCGCAACCCACCCAGAAGGGGGTGGGTTACGGTTGATTTCACCCTACATTATTTTTAGTTGACCAATGAGGAACATGTGTACCAAGTTTCATGAAAATCGCTCCAGCCGTTCGGACGTGATGCTGAAACATACATACACATATTGACTTTTATATATATATAGATGGGTGGTATGGTCCTGCAGTTGGCAGTGCTTCTGCTTCACGGATCCTGAGTTCAGATCCCATGGCCAGTCATAGTTTGTGTGAAGTTTGCAAGTTGTCTCCATGTTTGTGTCCCAAAAGCCTGTGTGTTAAGCTAATTAGCAGTTTATAATCAGCTGCATGCTGGTGTGTAGATGAGCTGACTTGGTAATGGACTGGTGTCCTGTCTGGTTCAGTTCTTTCCATGCATACAATATCACTGGAATGGGATCCTATTCTGAACTGGATCGAGTGGGTCCGAGAGATGTCATAATACTGTATAAGGTTATTAAACCCACTTAATATTTTTCCCACTCAAGAGGGCCACAGCCTATCTTGACAGTATCAGACACAACACAAGAACCAGGGGTTGCATCCCATTGCAGGACGAGCTTGCACACACACACACACACACACACACACACACACACATGCACATGCACACATAAACTCAGTTTAAGGTCTTTAATTTAGCAAGTGCATGTCTTTACTTTAAGGACAAAAAAACACTCAGGCATGGGGAGGACTCAAGACAGACAATGGACACTAATTTGAATGCTAGAGTTGTTTGAGGAACCCCCTGCTGCCCCCCACATCATTTTGCTACCATTTTACTATATTATAGAGTTTATCCTGGCTGTCTTACCAGCATCATAGGCCCCCGGGGAAAGTAGTGCACTGGGGCCCCTGTTTTCATAGCAAAACTGAAATATATATATATATAGTGGACGCTGGCCCGGACACAGACAGACGGACATCGTTCTTGCACCCAACACACTGTTTATTTACAATATATACAATTAATAAAGTCACGTGCACCACAAACCCCAGTGCCTCTTGCACCGATTCCCCAATATCCAGGCCTCACACTCCTTGTGCCTTCCTGGTCGCCTCCAGTCCTCTCTCCAGCTCTGTCCACTTCCACCTGACATCCACCATCGACTGAAGGGAGGCGGCCCCTTAAATAGGAACCCAGGATGGGCTCCAGCTGCTTCCCGGCACTCCTCCGCAGACACGCCTCAGTGTGGCGGAAGTGCCAGCTGCGCACCCGGAAGCCGTCCGGGTGTCCCCTGTCGTCTTCCCCCCAGCATTTCCTGGTGTGGCGGAAGTGCTGGGTTCCTGGGATATTCAGGCACTGGGGCGCAGCCTGGCGGTGGCCACGGGTCCCTACAGGGCTTGGCTTCCAAGCCCTTTACCCGAGGCCCCCAACATAACCAGGGTGGACGCCCCCTCGCGATCTGGAGGAGGCACAAGCCCTCCTCTGGTCCTCCTGGGCGTCCCGGCCGGGCTCCAGCCCCGGCCAGGTACCACACAGGATATTCCGGCACTGGGGCGCCGCCTGGTGGTGGCCACGGGTCCCTACAGGGCTGGGCTTCCAAGCCCTTTACCCGGAGGCCCCCAACATAACCAGGACAGAAACCCCCTCACAGTATGGAGGAGGTACAAGCCCTCCTCTGGTCCTCTTGGCCGTCCCGGCCGGGCTCCAGCCCCATAAGAACGTATAATCGGGTGCGAGCGCGCTTTGCTCCTTGGACAGCTGAGGGTGCTTGCCTGATCCAGAAGACACGTGCCAGGGGGCGTGTCAGGAAGGTGCCTCATTAATATCTCGGAGCGCGCGGCGCATTCGCACCTGTGCCCCATTAGGACCTTTTCTATACAGGGAGCCTGCATGGGACAGAAATAAGACAACAGCTGTAAAAACAGCATCAGTACTAGAGGCAGTGCGGTGGATATCCCCGCGAAGGATTGTCGCTCTAGGGGAGGATCGTCACCACTGATTTATTGTTGCAGAGCGGGTGCGATTGTGGGCAATGGTACGCCGGAGCGAGTTAGAAGGAAGATGAGAGGGGAACCAACCTGGCCGCTTGAGGCAGCCAAGACTGGGGGACGGGTTCAAGAGGGTCGTGGCTGCTAGTGTCTCTGCCAACACAGCGAACGATGGGTGTGCTGGAGAGGCGAAGTGGGCGTTGCGCTGGGCTTGTCTGACCTGAAGCCTGATGGTTTTTATTCTCATTTTAAGTCTTGCTTTTAAACTCCCTGATTTTCACTGTTTTGTGGATTATTTCTTTATGGAAGAGAGCACTGCGATTCAGACACTTTTTTTTTTTTTTAATAGCACTTGGCACCTTTAGGTACCCACCTCTTGCTATGTGTGAGTGTCTTCATTCGCTGGCTCATCCTCAGGTACATTATCGGCGGTAGCGTGGGGCAGACCGCAACATCACAGTTAAGTTAATCTGCTTTTCTAAACTGGCCCGGTGAGTGTGTGTGTAAGTGAGCCCTTCAATACATGCGCGTACCAATTGTTTTTTGCGATTCTGTATTGAAACAAGTTTTAAAAGATGGCTGGATGAGTATGTTTGTATTCTCCAGTCCTATCTTTACCAGCTTATTGATGCTCAGTGAGTCACATTTATAATAATTCTGTTAATTTCAGTTGCTCCTGCCATATCTCCTCAATTAAGGTACTTAATTCACTTAACAAGACAGCATCTACTTTATGTATATAAAATCCTTAGCCGAAAAGTGCAACCATTTTCTACAATGATTTTGTGACGCTTTTATGTCACTTTTTTGTCACGCTTTAAATCGTGCATATTTTAAAACCTACATATATATGTTTCGTATCATTCTTTTCAGAATGTATCAAACTTTAATGTGATGTTGTTAGATTTTCAGATTCTTATTCCATTTTTATTTTAAACTAAAAAAATATCAAGAACTCCTATCCCGCAAGACGAGACTTTGTGCCAAAAGATATAACTACACCTGGGGCTGGAAATAAAAGACAAAGAGTAGGACAGCTGCTGTACAGGCTTTTAAATGTTTGAAGTGCAGCTCGAGATGCAGATCACGCAACATCGCAGCAGCTGCAAGACAGAAGCTGAGCGAGCAAAGAGGAGGTAAAAAAAACTGTTTCCCATTGTATCACCGTTTAAGAGGTGGTTTCGGAGGAGCTATTTCCTCTAGGGGTCGCTAGCTCCCAAGTTGGAATAAGTTCTTTTGTAATTGCGGCATTTTAGGTAACCCAAAACTATATAGATATAATGTAAAAAGACAATATCCCTTCTATAGTGATATGGTGGTAAGAAATCACATAAGAGAAAATAACTTAGCTTTCTTTAATGATGATTTACGTGGCATAACAAATGAAGGAAGCCAAATGGCAAGTCATTTACCAAGGTGGGATGTTGACGTATAGAGTCTGCCATTTTTCACCGCTGCGATGGAAGGGTTTTTCAGGATGGATGACGTTATCACCCATCCATCTGTCGGCTTTGAGGTGTTTGGCTGCTGTCCAAGTCTTTTATACTGTTTTCTTCACGTGCAGGCCCTTACTTAGGTTCCAAACAAGGCAAGAAGAGGATTCAATTTCATCTCTAACATACAGAAATAGTACAATGCCCATTTTCGTAGTTGTACCTTCTCTCTTCAAATGCTTGCCTAGCAGTTCTAAATGATGAGAGCCCCTGTGTGCTAACTTTGGCTTGGCCTGTACATGTGAGTGGATTTATAAAATAATTTTTGTACAGAGCACAGTGAACATTAAACTTATATTCTGATTACAGGAGCGACTACGTCTCCTTGGGGTTCGTTCAGCCCCCCCTCTTCACAATGCGAAGTGGCTGGAGCGCAGCGCAGGCCAGGAAGGTTGGCAAGCGAAACAAGCAAGGGGGAACCATTTTAAAATATATGATATAAAATAGTCATTTTCTAAAAGCCTTTTGAGATGAGAATGCATAAGAAAATTAGAAATCTTGTTACAAAAAAGGCCATTCACCTCAACAAGCTCGTCCATCCTATTCACCTACACTCTTGAAATTAAAGGGGCCAGAGAGGTAATTCAGAGCGATGCCATAGGGGAACCATTTTAGATCCAAAACAGGGTTCACCAAGTGAATAAGCACAAAGAGATGGTAACAGATTTGTGGAATACCAATGACTCATTATTTTAAAAGGACTCTTGCTGCATACGTCCTGTAACACTCGCTAAAACCAGGTTCTCTTAATCTGTTAGTGTCCTGCAGTCCACTATACATAAAAGATTTTTTTTCTACATAGTAGGAAGTTTTTCAAAGCACAAAGTACAAATTTCATACACAAAGAACCCTGACTAGAATTAAGTGGTGCTTTGTCAAGTAATGGAGGTACGAGGAACCACACGACACAGTAAAGAACAACACCATCATTGATTTATGTAACACATATTCATACAAACCTTGTAGCTCAAAGTGCTAAACAAGATGCAATAAAGAAAGTTAATATCAAACATAAACAAGAGTAGGCAATAATATTATGCAATATGTAAGCAGAAAAGGTAAGGTCAAATGGCTAGGAGGACAGAAAAAAAATCTCCAGTTGGGCTGGAGAAAAAATATAAAATCTGCATGGGTTCCAAGGCCAAAAGACCATCCAGCCCCAGGTGGGCATTCTACTTAACATAGGTGGTTTAAATCAGTCCTCATAGTTTGGAGGCATCACACGGAAGAAATTGCTAATGATGGTCAAGTGTACATCTGGGACACCTGCCATTCAATCCATAAACATTGGGGGCAGCGTGGTACCTTGATCAGGTGGTGATGGCGCAGATCACCACCACAGAAGAACCGGAAAAGACAGCAGAGAGTAATACAGATTAGTAGGGAACTGCAGAACTCAGAGGAAAATGATCATTCAGTGTCCATATGGACTAACAGGGATACAACTGAAATGTAGCTACAATAAAGCCATTTTCAAATATTGAGTTTTTAGCAGTTTTTTTAAATTGTCCTACAGTATGAGCCTGGCACATTTCTATTGGTAAAGTATTCCAAATTCTAGGTGCATAACAGTAAAAGGTCACCTCACCACTTCTTTTCAGGTTGGCTCTTGGAATTACAAGCAGACCTTCATTTGAAGATCTGAGGTTACGACTTGGAGTTTAAGGGGACAGACGTTCCAAAATATAGGATGGGGCCACAGAACCATAGAGTGCTTTTTAAGGACCCCGATTTTGTAAGAATATAGATTGTCCAAACAACATCAAGATCTGAAAGTCCCTAAAGTCCTTCTGTCCGCCACTCCAACTTGGTAATTTACTCAATGTATCCAGGGTTCTTTGCATGAAGAAAAAATCTCGAACAATTGTGAGAAATCTCCCAGGTTTTATCGATGTCCCTGTGTTCTTGTTGCAGCCAGGATCCACTGTGCTAATTCCGTTCATAACTTGAAATACTTAAATCACGTCACATGTCCTCCTTCTCCATTTGTTCCTCCAGTCTGTCCTTACAGCTCATACGTCTCAATCCTGGAATGAGTCTCGTCGCACTTCTCTGGACTTTCTCTACCACTGTTATGTCGTTTTTGTAATATGGAGTCCAAGAACTCCAGATGAAGCCTCCATTTACATAATTTAGGTATAACTTCCTTTGACTTGTACTCCAAACATCTTCAGGGCATCATATAACTTAACATCCTGTTAGCTTTCTCAATCACGTCTGTACACTGCCTGGAAGTTGACAGTGATGAGTCCGCTATGACTCCGGCCCTTCTCATTACGTGGCACATTCAACTTTCAGACCACCCATCGTATATTCAAACCTAACATTCTTACTTTCTACCTGCAATACTTTACATTTACTTACAGTTGGGTTCAGAGTAATAGCAGTGTGTTTTAAAAAGTGAATACAGCTCAAAATCCTTATAAAAGCTTTTATCTCCATACACGGAAAAACATATTGGGAACGCTGAACATTCTATTACAAATCAAAACATGAAGAAAAATTGATCAAATGTGTGTTATCGCTTTACAGAAATTGAAGAAAAGGGAATATTAGGCTGTTCAAAAAAAAATAGCAGTGTGGACTTCAATTAGTGAGGTCACTTATTCTGTGAAAAAACAGGTGTCAATTACGGCCCTTCTTTAATGAAGGAAGGCAGCAAATGTCGTACATGCTGGTTAGAGAGCATTCCTCTCTACAAATCTGGTCATTCCAAACATTGTTCAGAAAAGCAGCGTTCTTTGATTAAAAAGTTGGTTGGAGTGGGGAAAATATATAAAGAAGTGCAGTAAATGATAGGCTGCTCAACTAAAATGATCACAAATGGTTTAAAATGGCAACCAAAACCTGAAAAGTGTGGAAGAAAATGGAAAACGTCCATTCAAATGGATTGAAGAATAGCCAAAATGACAAAGACTCAGCCAATGATCAGCTCCAGAAAGATCAAAGAAGGTCTAAAGTTACCTGTGTTACAATTAGGAGACGCCTATGTGAAGCCAACCTGCCGGCAAGAAGCCGGCAAAGACACGTGCTGAAGAGGTTACAGTATCCCAAAGAACACATTGACTGGCCTAAAGAGAGATGGTGCAACATTCTGTGGACTAATGAAAGCAAGATTGTTCTTTTTGGGTGTAGGGGCCACAGACGACCCCCAAACACTGAATTCAAGCCACAGTACACTGAAGACAGTGAAGCAAGTCTCATAATATTGGGAGGTTTCTCATAGTATGGTGTCGGGCCTATTTGTCATATGGCGGGGATCGTGGATCAGTTTGAATACCTCCAAATACTTGAAGAGGTCATGTTACCTTATGCCGAAGAGGAAATGCCCTTGCAATGGATGTTTCAACAAGACCACGACCCCAAACACACCAGTAAATGAGCAACATCTTGGTTCCAAATGTCGTGGCGAAAAATTCATCATCAGAAGGCTTTTTACCTGAAAATAAAGGCTATTAGGACTCGAGTTTTAAGGCTTTATTGCAATAAATCAACAACATGGACTCAACCCAATTTGGCCGAATGAGATTGAGCCCCGAATATTACAGCAATTGAAGTTTTTATAACAATTTCTTATCATTTTGACCTCGTTCGATTAGCTCATTCTGCACCTGGTTTTACTGTCCATTATTCCTCTTGGTGTCTGTTCAGCTTATTTTGATTGGTCTAAGACTGGGTGGATGGCTTCCTCTTACCATCTTTGGGCTTTTCTTATGTCATTTCCTATCTTTTCTGACCTCGCTCTTTTGCCCATCTTCTCTGACTCCCTTCTACTCCTGTCCAGCCGAACCTTGACTTCCCATGGAAACCCTTATTATCTCCTTACTTTCCTATCACTGGCCCCCTCGTGGTATTTTTATTTTTCTGTGCTGTTCCCATTTTCTCTAACTGGCCAAGGCTTCCATTCCATATATGGGTTTCCTCTCATCATTTCCTTTCTTAAACCTGCCAAACTTTTCTATAATAGTGACCTGAAGCTTAAGCTTTAATTAAAAAGAAATATAGTATGTGCTTTCATTTAATCATTGCTTGGCATGCTTGATTTGTCTTAATTTCTACACTAAAGTTAATTTCTAATATATTCTTCGAATATTTTTGCTAATGCCTGAATTTACTAAGATTTTCTCTTCATGCATTACAGTGTGACCTTGCTTACAGCAAAAGCCTTTTGTTCCTTTTCTGCTGATTCACCAATCCAGCTGGTCTCTCTACGTGTCTTCCAGAGCCATCTTCTCTGTGTTATCGCTTCCTAGCTTTGAATCACAGGTGTTCTCAAACTCTTATCCTGTCCAAAGCTGGTTTCGATGTGTCAATTTCTGTTCTTTCCCCGACTAGATATTTTGCTGTAAGCTTAAAAAATAATGCAATATAACTGATTTTCAGTTAACTATTTGCTTGACCTATCATATTTGCTTAACATTCTAATTTATGCTTAATCTAATATTTTAGAAGCTTTTAATTACTTTTTATGGCTCTTTATGTTAATTTGCTATTCTCTATGCTAATATAAAAAATTTTCCTTCTACACAAACCAACAAGATTGACGTTATGGAGTGGCCAGCCCAATACCCGGACCTTAATCGAGAAGAAAATGTCTGGGATGACATCAAAAATGTCAGAAGAAATTCAGAAGAACTGTGGAATGTAATCCAATCATCCTGGTTCACAGCTGCCAGAAGTTGTTCGACTCCACGCAACCCAGATGTGCAGCAATTCCCAGGAACAGTGGTTATACAACAAAATATTCGTTCAGTGATTCAAAGGAAAGCAAAATCTTGAAGCATTTTTCAGTTTATCCATTGAATATTTCGAGTTTGTAAAGAAGAGTGAAGACACTGCGTTTTTTTTTTTTTTGAACAGCCTAATATTCCCTTTTCTTCACTTTCTGTAAAGGAATAACAGCAGAGGTGGGTAATAACGAGTTACATTTACTCCATTACATTTACTTGAGTAACTTTTTTTAAAATTTGTACTTCTACGAGTAGTTTTACTGCACCATACTTTTTACTTTTACTTGAGTACATTTGTGAAGAAGAAACGCTACTCTTACTCCGCTACATTGGGCAACGCTCGACTCGTTACTTTTTTTCATTTTCACATTTATATACGCTATATTTTAGTTGGCGAGAAGTTGCCAGTGGATCTACTGAATGACTGTTTTACAAATCAGACGTAGCAACAATAATCGCATGACTCTGTTTCACCAAACAGACGTAGCAACAATAATCACATGACTCCGTTTCACTAATCAGACGTAGCCATGCAGTCACATGACCACACACAAACTTCCTGCGTCTGCAGCCTGTGAGAGACTTTTTAGTCATACAGGGCTCCTGATCACTGCTAAATGGTCACAGCTCCACTGCAGAGACCTTGAGAGCCAACTCCTGCTGAAGCTTAACCATCACTTCACTGAGTAAAGAACAAGCATGTTTTAATCAAACATGAACAGACACAGACAGCCAAGGTAAAGTAAGACTTCTTGTACGTGCACAAGCTGCCTTGTTCTAATGTTATTTTCTATCAGCTGTGCTATTTGGAGGGTAAGTGACTATGCAGTATTATACTGTCAGTGTACAGTATATCTTGTCACTGTAAGTAGTTTGCACTGTTCAAACATACATGTTACCTACTGTAGGTATTTGGCTTCAAAGGCTTTGTTGTGAAAAACTGAGATTTGGAATGTTGTTTATTATTACTCATTTTTTATTTTATTATTTGGAAATAGCAGAATTTGCACATTATTTTATATTTTTGTCTGCCTTATTACATTTCTAAAAAATAAATCATTTATTACGATCAAACAGTTACTCTTACTTGAGTAATTTTTTGGATGACTACTTTTTACTTCTACTTGAGTAATATTATTTTGAAGTAACGCTACTCTTACTTGAGTACAATTTTTGGCCACTGTACCCACCTCTGAATAATAGAAATTTGATCAATTTTTCTTCATTTTTTTATTTGGAAAAGAATGTGCAGTATTGCCAATGCATTTGCATGTAAGGAAATAAAAGCTATTACAGCATAAGGATTTTGAGCTGCATTCACTGCTCTTATTCTGAGCACAGCTGTCCATTACATTTCATCTGCCACAAGTCTCTATGCCACCAGGTGCTTTTGTAACATTTCAGCTGATTCTACATCATCTGCCTTTCATCCTAGTTTGGTGTCATCTGCAAACTTAACCAGCTTATTGATTATATTCTTGTCCAGATCATTTATATATTTCATTACAGGAAAAGTAAAGCAGAGCACTTAGGGGAGCACCTCCAGAGTGAGCCCATGGCAGTCAACTTACACCCCTACATGCCAGTTCATTGCCCACCTTTAACTTGCCAGGTGACTCTGTGGACCTCAATTAACATGCCTGGGCTCCAAATGAATAAAATATACACAAGTAAAACATCACTCGTTCAGCCGTAGAAAAGACCATAGTATTCATTTTAAAAACGTCCTTTGTAAATCTGTAATAATGAAATACATCTGAAAACACCACTAAAACGGCCACTCTTGGTTGTTTAAACTGAAAGTTCATCCACGACTTTGCTTGTCCGCACTTAAGGCGCATCATCGCCTAGACTTTGCGTGGAGCTTCAGTAAAGCATACAGTCTGGCGTGAGGCTGAAATTGGGTTACACTTTTAGGTAAATTTGTAAAAATCGGGGTCTTTTATTTTTACCCTGGCGACCTAAAGGAGCAAGTGGATTAACGGAATACAGTAACTGCACTAAATTCAGTGTCCACAAGATGTCAGCAGATCCGCAGTTTATTTCCACAGTAACGTGCCCGCCGCACAGCGTCCAGCTACGCAGCTCAGTCCACAGGGGGCCACAGTGGGTGTGGATTTTAAATCCAAGCAAGACCTGCTTTTACTTGGAACTTCTGTCTTTATTAGGCAAAACCCTTATCTGCTGCATTAATTCTATAGAATGACACCATAATATTAACTTTTCCTAGAATTAAGCAAATATGAGTTCATTTTCCAGGTTCTCAATATTTTACTGTTATTAATTTTGCAATGCCGTTATTTCAACAGTTACATGCTAATGATTTCTCCACAGGTGAATATGTTATTTTAGCATTTAGTGCACACTGTATGTATGTCCTCTCTTTTTAAGATCTCATTATTTTTGGATAACATTTACAGTTCAAAGTCTGTAAAAAGTGAGTTAAAAAGGAAAATTAAAACTGGACACTTGTCAATTGGCATTTAAAACAAAAATGCGACTTTTTAGTTTAAATTGTCACTGTGACCATTTAATTCCACAAGAGGTATAATTAAAATCAGTTTTATTATTATTATTATTATTATTATTATTATTATTATTATTATTATT
>JANRMT010062840.1:8856435-8871807 GCA_026402145.1 Polypterus bichir lapradei | reverse complement strand
ATCTATCTATCTATCTATCTATCTATCTATCTATCTATCTATCTATCTATCTATCTATCTATCTATCATATAGTGCCTTTCACATCTATCTATCTATCTATCTATCTAGATGGATGATTTCGATCTAATGAATCTAATTCAGAAAGATCTTAGTGATCATATTTTTTATGTCTGTGTTTTCTTTTTTTGTAATCCTTTTTTTATTATTAAAATTTAGAAGGAAATCCACTATAAAGTGCATTGGGGGAGCATATGATGGTATCCAATTTTGCCACCATCATTCTTTCCACACCAACTTCCAGGGTTCACCCAGTAATGGAGCAGCTTTCCTGGTAAGTTTGCTCAGGCATTGGGCTTCTTTTGAGCTCAGTTTTCTTCCTCAGGAGACCACAATGTAGATAAATACACTGGCTACTGTGAACTGGTAGAACATTTCCAGTGGTTTCCAGCACACATCAAAAGACCCGATTCTCTTTGGGAAGTGCAGTTTGCTCTGGCCCTTCTTGTAGAGTGCCACCGTGTTATCAGACCCATCTAGTTTGTTGTTTATATAGACCTCCAGGCACTTACAAGTCTACACCCCTTCTATGTCCTCCCCCTGAATGGTGACTGGTCTTCAGCTCTTTTGTCTTTCTGATGTTGAGTTGTAGGTTTTTCTCCCTGAACCACAAGATGAAGTTTCCACAAGCCTCCTTTACTCCAGCTCATCTCCAAAATGAATGCAGACTATGATAGAGGAGTCATCTAAGAATTTAGATGTAGATGGCAAGCGCTGGTACTGTGCTGAAAGTCTGTTGTGTTGAGGGTAAACCAGAAGTGAGACAGGACAGTTTTCTGAGATACTCCAGTATTACACATCACCGTTTTCCAACATACAGTCCCTGATCTTGATAAACTGTTGGCTGTTGGTCAGGTTATCCATGATCCAGAAGATTGTGGAGGAATCAAGGTGCATAGCCTTGAGATTTTTCCCCAGCTAAAGAGGCAGAATGGTGTTAAAGGCAATGGAAAAATCCAAGTGGGAGTAGACTCTGTGGAGCATGCAGATCAGAACAGCCTCCATACCTACGTGTGCCTCATAGGCAAACTGCAGAGGATCAAGATGTAAGTCATTTTGGATAAACATGTCTGCCAAGTAAATATATGTAAATGTAAACTGAAAATGTTATTTTATGTCTCACATCATCCATTGAATAATCTTTCTTTATTACATTTTTGTTAGAGTCTCTGTCACAAGCCACTCTTTTCTGTTTGGCGAATCCATAATTATGTGGTAAATTAAGACCAACTTCTGTACATCCTATTATAGATGCTACTGGAAGGCCAAAACTATTCAGAATTACAGGTTTATCAGTCAAACAAGCATGAAGGGTAAGAGAAGGGAAGACAAGCAAAAAGAAGGAATAATCAAGTATTCCAAATATTCCTAACTTAAACATCCGCTCTCGGTGACCAAGGTGGGTTGGCTCCCCCATTTGCCTGTCATCCCAGTAATCCCTCCCTTTCATCTCCCATCGCTCTCTCCCTCTCTTAAACACCATCCTCCTCTTCCTCGCTGCCTGTGAACTTTCACCCGCCCCACCTAATTTCTCTAGACTGAATATTCGACTGGCAGGGAACGACCTTTAAACCACATCATGGACTTGCTTTCAGGCCAAGTGCCAGAATCCTTTCCAGCATCAGGAGTGGATCTACAAAGTCAGAATGCCCAGCAATATTCACATAAAGCGAGCGTTCGCACCAATCCACCAGAGATTTCTTACATTTACACAGTGCCCGTAACATGCAGGGTTAACAACTTACAACACCAAGTGTAACTCGTACTTTCAAGGTCCTGGATTTCAAAAGCTGTCTGCAATCCTGGAGTTATTGCTTAATTCAATGGGCTTTGCTCAAAAGTGTTCTTTGAGGTACAGCATGTAGTCACGTCCATGTAACTCTTTTCTATTCTATTCTATTCTATTCTATTGTATGTTTAGTACTGGAATGTTTGTCACATGATTGTCTTTTTTCTTCTTCTTATTTATGATTAGTGTTTCAATGCCAAGTATTATATTCTTGTTAAGTGTTTATTGGGAAACATACATTAACACATATTTATTCTTTCAAATATTCGTGTGTCCATCCATTTTTAAAGCTCAATGGCAAAGAGAGGGCAAACCTGGGGGCCACTGGGCAGGACCCGGCCCTTGATGGAGTGGTGGTCTTTCCCATGCTCGCTCATTCAGACTCAGATCTTTAAAATGTTGAAATAGCTGGAGAAAACCCCCTACAGACAAGAGGAGAATGGGGAAGCTCTGCACAGAGACAGTGACTGGGCCAGCTCTTACTGTACACAGTCTTCTTAATCCAAGAGGCAGCAATGTCAGCCTCTACTCCGCCATTGCAAACATAATGCTCTTTCTCCTACCTTTCATCTCTCCCCAGTGACCTCTGATTGAGATAACATGTCCCGGGATGAACTGCTGCTGTAATCTGTTTTATCCTTTAGTAAAAAGCATTGCATTGCAACAGATGGGAAAGCTTGTAAGTAAAACAGCAGTCAAAAATCTGCTTGGAATAGATAAAAAGAAATGTCTGAAGTCAGAAAAATCAAAGCATGTCAGTTCCTTAAGGAGAAGATGATTTTTTTGTGCAATTTTGAAAGTTAACGCTAATAGAAAAGTTAAAAAAGCATTAATTTATTCTTAATTGGCCATTCTCTATACTAAACATTTTAAAAAGACATTTAACAATGGCATATCATACTGAAAAAGAAATGTTTGGGGTTTGACTAAAGTGATTAAGATCCCAAAGGGTAACACAAGCAGCGTACTGTTTCCCCGACCAATTGAAAAGTGAACTTTTTGTTTCCCTGGTTTTCTTTTCTAAATCCTGTTTTTAGCACTTCTATTTGCTGGGGTCTGATTTTGTGCATTTCACTGTAATTTTAACCTTTACCCTTCCATTTGTATTTTCTTTGCTGCCACTGGGATTCTTGATTTCCTACCTGAATTTCAGGAATATACCAGTGACATTAACCTTTATACAAGAATTAATCCCTGTGGATTGTATGGAACTGTCACTGTGCCCCGAATACCAGACACAACTGGTCTACACACAGTTCTGGGTCCAAATCAAGAGGTTTTATTGCATAGAGTACCATTAACAGGTTTCTTCTGCTCAGAAGAGCTCAGTACAGCACAATCTTTCCTTCCTCCCAGGCGAGTGTTGTCCTTCTACCTCTTCCAACTCCAACTTTTTAGGCAAAGTGGTGGGCTCTGCTTGAAACCTGACCCCCTGGATTACTTCCAGTGCTCAAACCATTATCTTCAGGAAGCACTTCTGGGTTAGATGGAATCCCCCAGAAACAAGGCATTCATCTTCTAATAGCTCCCCCTGGAAGACACCACGGTACACAACATGGCAGCCTTATGGGACCACAACTCCAATGCTGTCCATCGATATAGGGGCTTGACACAAGGAATGTTGCCACCAGTGTATAAGGGGACAACCAACGCATGGGAGGCAGTCTCCCAGTGGGCCAAATTTCTCCTAGCCTCCCAACTGGGAAGGGGACTTGTAACCATCCCAGTTTGGAAGCACCTCCATCAAGGCCATCTCTTCATTACACCAGTCTTCCAGTGAGGTAAGTGCCTCTCATCCATTGCTGCTGGGTTGCCAATTCCAGTGCACCAACTGCACTCCATGCCCAACTTCTGGGAATGTCAATCCTTTCCCTCCTGACCATCCATTATACTGGCACCTCATCCAGGAAAGGGAAATGGTGGTCCATCCTGGCTGGAACATCAGCCCATCCATTGCAACCCACATTTATGAATTTCACACCAGCACCTGCTAACTTCTTATAGCTAAGTACTTAACCAAACTAAACTGCAATCAAGAAGCTTGGGTTTTATAGTCCTGCTGGAAAATGTGACCTTCCCATTTTGAATACAGCCTGAATTTTTCAGTTTTGCCCATGTATTGTACTGACTGAAAAAGCCCTTGTTTTAAATAGAGATGGAATCAGAAGATGAATTGTAAAAAAATATCTAGCCGAGGTCAAGATCTTTAAGACGAGATTTAGTAACAGCCTAGGACATGAGACAAAAATTACAAGTACATAATCCTAATGAGAAAGTCAAATATAGCCAAAGCCAAAATTTAAATGTACATGTAGATGTAAATCTGTGTTGAGGAGCAGAAAAAAAGTTCAAAACTGGAGATTCTTCGAAATACTCTAACAAAAGCAGTAGGAATTAGATTGTATCCAGAAAACATGGGCAATGAACGCCGCATGCCGACAGCTTATGAGTCGTCGTGCTGATGATTTCACTTAGCATGACCTCTGTGAGACGTCACCCAGGAACCAGTGAATGCATCACTAACTATGGGTGCTCAGCATAAGACCAAAACAATATGATGCCATGTAAGAACATACAGTGGAACCTCGGGTCACGAACGTCTCGGACCACATACAAATTGGGTTACGACCGAAAAGTTTGCCAAACTTTTGCATCTGTTCACGAGCACACATTCGGGTGACGAACAAGCCAGTTTCCCTTCCGGTTCGTACGTGTCGATGATTTCCGCACGTGTTCAGTCTCTCCCTGTGCAGCAAGTGAGAGAGAGAGAGAGCACAAGAAGACAGTTAAAGAAGGCAGTAAGGCCAAGAAGGCAGTTAAAGAATGCACCGGGCTTGTTTTTAAAGAGATGCTTTGAGCATTGTTTTAATCTCGTTGTATTTAATGAAGACTTTTTTCTATTGGATTTTAACCTCCACTTCACTTCTGTTTTTATGGGATCATTTATTTATTGAAGGATTCTGAAAGCACTGCACTTTAATTTGGAGTTGGTTTTTGATTGTTATTTTGTTGATTTTAATAAAAGCACTTGGCACTTTTTGCACCATCCGATTGCTCCGTTGTAGTGACTCACTGTCGTGCTCATCGGTAACATTACCGATGCTGATGGGTTTAAGTTATCCCGGAAGCAAGATGGGAGCATGCAGTGTCACAGACTTTACCTCAAAACTGTAATCTCCTCTACACCCAGTTCCTCCTCACTTCCTTCATGCCAGAACTCGACTCATGCAAGATTAGTTTTCTTGGTTGTTTATGGTTAGTTTTTGTATAAATTACGTATTTTTCAAATGTTAATTTTTTTCCCTGTGCTTAAAACTCATTTAAAAAAGTGTTTACAGAGTGCGGTTTGTAAGGCTGTAGCGTGAACTCTTGCAATGTTAGTTTTCTCTGTTCAAGGTTTTCTCAGTGTTATTCAATGTTTTTACATTTAGTTTACTATTACACTGTGCATTCTATGGTATAATTAACTATTTTTGTGCTTAAAAATCTTTAAAAAATATATATTTACATACAGCTCGTGCGGTCTGGAACGGATTAATTGTATTTACATACAATCCTATGGGGGAAATTACTTTGGATCACGACCAAATCGGGTTGCGACCAGAGTTTGGAATGAAGTACGGTCAAGGTTCCACTGTATCTTGTGTTCAACACCATTATAAATACATAAGATTTAAAAATCAATGCGACAATAAAAATTTCCTTGATCTATCAAACCCCTGAAGTAAAGTTTCAATTATTTTTAAAGGCCAAGGAGAAACTGTAAAAAAGTGAAAACTATACCCCAGAACATAACACATATCAACACCTTTACCTGAACCCATTTCTAGAGATCACCTGCCGAAACAACAGTGGATTGTAAGGTGCATTTTACAGTACAAACAACCTAGCAGTACTTTAACCCCTGTGCTGACTGCACTGCATTGGTTTCCCCTCCACTTTAGACAAATTCACCTATAAAGTTCTGAGCCTGAAAATGCCTCTTATACCTTTTTGTGTTCCTTATTTAATTTGCAACTGTTAAACAACTAAGAATTCCTGACACCAGTCTTATTGAAATCATGAAGCACTGTTCTACAGCTCTTAACCTATGTATGTAAAACTTGCTGGCCGAGGCTGAGCCCCAACAATAAAGGTTCAGGAAATCAATGGATGGCTGGATTGATCAATGAATCAAATATATTTCATTGTGGTAACCAGCTCTGAAAACTAGCCCACTCTTCTCTATATTTAGTTTAATGCTTTACACTTTATCTGGATGCTTTGATATTTGGAAACTCAGCCCAGAACAGCTCGAAAATTCTCTTTTGATTTACATTGGAATTTTATCTCAGTCTTGTTCATAACTTGGCTTCTTATATTGTTTTGTAAAATGACTTTTAATTAACATTCACTTTAAAATCTTCCTAAATGACTGATTTTTTTTTTTTTTTGTGCTGGATGATGTAATTGCAGCTGAGCTTATAATGCAGGCCCTGAGGTCAACGCCAGAACTAATTCTGGACATGGTGAAGTGCGCACCCTCATTCTTTCAATTTACAATTGTTAAACACCGACATCTTTGTTGTGTCTAAGGAAAGTTTCCAGGGAAAACCCAGACGGATAGAAGAAAAAAAAAAGTTAACAGCAGACTGACATTGAGTGGGATGGAGATTGAATTCACCTCCTTAGATCTGTGACGCCACAAAATGAATAACTGACCTCACACTGTTGCTAAATTATACATATTAGATATTCACATTCATATTGTTAGGCTTCATTGTATATTAGATCCATTTGTGTTCTCCTGGTCAGTAAGACAGGGAATTGCAAACTTATTTTTGTAAATAGCAAGTGTTTGACAGCAACCAACCACCACAAAGAACTATCACCCTAACCCCTTATCTGGACCTGTTTAGAGCTGTCATTCAATCACAGAACTAGGACCCAATGGAAAACATGAGATGTTCATTTTCACCCATGCGTCAACACTACAAGGAGTTAGGGGTCTTAAAATCCAAGAGATTTGCAAAAAGAATCAGAAATATATAGATATTTGCACAAAATGCTTTAAGCGTTTTGCAGAAACGTGAAAAACCAAGTAGATATTGTCACGCACCACTCCTCTCCTGGCTCTTCTCAGATATGTAATGCTGTTTCAGGTTGAGATGGGGTGCTGGCGTTAACCTTTTCCTCTCTTGTTCCCACCACAGCATGGAATGAACACCTAAAGAGGGAAATTGACCCCCCCGCCCCTTCGAGTCCCCATACTATAAACCCCACAGCTGACAGAACAAGACACTTGGTCTTATACTGAACCAGAGAATGGATGGAGTTATCTGAGAATGCTATCTAGCCTTACGGCAATATTTTGTAAAGACTTTCTGTTGGTGCACAGAGCAGCACTAATTTTTGTTTCTTATATGAAAGACTTTTGTTTATTTTGTAAGCAACTTTTTAAAGAAGAACTTTAGTGAGAATTAAACAGGATGGGTGGTTTGACACCCATATGGTTCCAGCAGCCACTTGTAGTTCTTTCATTCGACCACAATATCCACATTGAATATGGAGTGCACATGTAAATCACACAAACAGGGCCCAAAGTCTAATAAGTGAATGCCGACTCACCTTTTCATCCTTCTCATAAACTCACATATTTTGTTGAAATATACAGAACGCATCAATACATTTGGCACACGCCTCAGAAATGTGACTGAAACCAAACT
The DNA here is from genome assembly GCA_026402145.1 of Polypterus bichir lapradei. Lineage (NCBI taxonomy): Eukaryota > Metazoa > Chordata > Cladistia > Polypteriformes > Polypteridae > Polypterus > Polypterus bichir. The sequence goes on along the minus strand of JANRMT010062840.1, from coordinate 8,864,255 downwards.
GAGCAGCTGTAAACCAGCTTGCCCTCTGGTCCTGATCAGCTATTGGAATTTCTTATGTCAAATCCACTCCTGTCCGTTTTTGTATAAACCCGAGTGCCTGCGAAAAACTAAGAAGTGATTAATCCATTAAAATAAAGAGGATGCCACTGTCTACAAAGAATGTATAAAAACCATAATCTGTCTAATGACCGAATTAAGCATCAGGGAGGCTTTCTGCTGTCAAGTTGTACAGTAGGTGATTTCCGAAGGGGAGTCGTCTTCACAAAAACCCAGCGGTAATTTATTGTAAATCCTGTAAATGGAACGGTATCAGAGTGGGAATGCTTAACATTGATTTTAGTCGTTCTGATAATGCACATTTTTTAAAATAAATAAAAAACTATTACATATGACAAGAATTTAGAGTAAAAATTCTCCTGTCTTTCAGCAATAAAAATATCATAACAGGATATGATCAGTAACACACCAATTATAGTCTAATATACACACGACATGGTACTTTCAATGAAATAGATCACAGCTATTAAGCACTGTAAGCATTTCTAGAGATTTATGTTCATTATAGTATTATGTAAATGATGCACGTCTGGGGAAGGTGAATTTACACTTTTTAACAAGATATTATGCTTTGATTTCGTTTCACATAATAAAATATTGGTGGTGTAAGGGAAAAAGTTACTGTATGAATCTGTAAAGTTCCTCAAACTGTGCCAGCCTGTTTAACTAAGACATTCTGTAACATTTGTACCTGGCACTAGTTACCATGGAAGCAATGAGATAATAACAAATTAATACTTTTAATTTTGATCCCTATAAGAATGTTTACAGTGTGTAAGAATAAGTCCTATTCAATTAACTTTTAAGTCATTGAACTGTTTTGGGGCTTTTACATAATTTTAGGTGTGTTATGAGGATATTGCGTTTCGATGCATTTTGATTGATGGAAACTGAAATGCTTCTTGACTGTGTTGTGTAAATGAATGTAGTTCATTTAAGGTCATTGCTTTGTCATTTTAGTCAGTCACATCACGGTGCACTGAGCAGCATGTGTGCCAGGCTCCATCAGCCTTGACGTAATCTTTACTTCACCATTAATGGCGACTCAAGACTCCTTTTTATTTATTTTCCTAAACATTGGTAATATTTCACTGCTAAAATCACAACTTAATGTAGAAATGTGAGATGCTGGATATCACATGTTACAACTGAAATGCAGAATTAATTGACCAATTCAGGGTCACACAGAAAGACAGAAGCAAGAATTCAACCTGCAATCTTCAGTTTTAAAGTCCAAAGAGTTAGCCACGACTCTAAAGGAGGACTGAAAAGAATAAACTAAATACAGCGGTGCCTCATACTTCGAATGATTCTAACTTTGAACATTCCAGAGTTCAAATGCTAAATTTGAGAAAAATTTAATCCAGAGGTCAAACAATGCTTCTACATTCGAACTGTGAGTGCAGGGAAAAACTGCAGCAACAGATGGAGAGTAAAGGTCATCTGTCGCTCTTGCTGTAAAAGCATCTCTTGCATTACGCTTGTGTGTTTTCAGTGCTTTTTTCACTTTATTTTTTATACACATATATATATTGTGATGGACAGCCGGCAGCTCATCCCGGCCGACACACCCAGGACGCTAGATGGTGTCTTCCCTGCAGCCTAGAGGTGCCCCGGATTCCCGCAGGGCATTATGGAAGATGGAGTTTGGCTTCACAACCCTGCTGGGTACCGTGGGTGCCACCATGTGATACTGCAGGGAGACAAGGGGATTTTTGTTTCCCATATAGCCCGGAAGTACTCCCAAGTCACAGAAATGGAAGAACAGATGTACTTCCGGGCTGAAGAACAATACAAGTCTCCATCTGACCCGGAAGTGCTAATGAATCACATGGACAGAAGGACAGGAGTACTTCCGGGTCAAGGACTATATAAAGGACTGGTAGAGACCCAGCAAGGAGAACCGGAGTTGGGAGGGAGTGTGACGGTGCTGCTGGGAGGAGAGGAGGAATTATTGTATTTACTATTTTGTTTATTGATTGCGTTTATGGTGGTGGAGGTGCTTTAGGGCACTGTAAAGAAGAAAATTAAAATACTTCTGAGTACTTTTAAACCTATGTCGGCATCTGTCTGTTGGGTTTCACGGGGCAACAGTGCCCTTAAGTGTCCATTTATTGACAATATATATATAATCCCCATCTATTAACCATAGTATCCAAGAAGAGTGTGGAAGTAATGAAGCCTGAGAGGAAGGTTGTAGTATCTACGATTGAGAAGCGTGTTTATAGGAGGTGATTCCCCTGTCAAACAGCAACCTTTCTCTCCCTCTTCACCAGCCACATCATCAGCACTCCTCACTAAGGTAGAGTAAATGCAATTTTTATTTTATTACACAGTATTTACATATTTTATTTACTGTTTTCATATTTTAATTTATTATTTTAGGGTCTTTGTGTTATTTTTCCCTTAAATTATGTGTATTTGCTGTTTAAGTTTATCGAAATGAGTTTTGTTTAGGGTTTGGGAATGGATTCATTCAATTTCCATTATTTCTAATGGGGAAAATTAATTCGGACCTTGAACAGTTCAGAGTTCAAACGGCCTCCTGAAACGAATGAAGTTAGAAGAATGAGGCACCACTCTATCTATTTATTTCTTCTTTACCAGTTAAAATTCTGCTAGTAATTTGAGTTCGCTTCTAGTGCTTTAACACAGTATACTACATAAAAGAACATAAATGAGAGGAGACCATTTAGTCCATCAAGCCTGTTTATTTAGTTAGTAGCTAAGATGTCCCAATATCTCATCCAGCTTCTTCTTCAAGGTTGTCAGGTTTCTGCTTCAACTGCATATCTCGGTAGTTTGTTCCAGAGCCCCACAACTCTTTGCATAAAGAAGTGATTCCCGGCTTTGGTTTTAAATGCACTTTTCTTTAATTTTCACTTCAAACGTTATATATGTGGCCCACCTCTGTCTTCAAGCTCAGAACAATGAGCATTTATACTGTATCTTTATCGAGTCATTATTGTCACATATGCAGACAGTGAAATTCTTTCTTTCATATGTTAATCAACATGCAACACATCGCCGCTCTGCAGCACCATAATTACTGAGTAGAACAACCTTACCTGGAAACTTACCTTATCTCAAAAATCTCAGCACATAATTTACAACACTGTTTACCAATAGAAGACATATTAGGTTTAATATAAATTATAGTTCAACTCTTAAAAAGAGAAATCTGACATATAAGACCAATAATCAAAATTATATACCCATGATGTATTACATACATACAGTAATTTCCTGAAACATTTGAGATATTTATTCTGACACATTTGGCAAGCCAGATACAAAAGGTATTCACCCCTTTAGAAACTGTCACATCTTAGATTACACAACATTAAAGCACGGTGGATTTAATTTGACATTTTGGGCACCAATCAACAGAAAGACTCTTTAATGTCAACGTGAAAACAGATCTCTGGAAAGTGGTCTAAATTAAACAAATTCAGTGCTGTATAACAATAAAATGTGAAAACTTAACAAGGGGGTGAATACTTTTTTAGGCACTGTATGTAACTGAGGGGTCTCTGAAGGTGTTTGACTGTGACTAACACTACTGTGCCATCACAGCCCCAAGGACCAACATTCAAATCCCAGGGCCAGTTACTGTGTTTCTGGAGTTTGTATCGTATGCCTATATCATGTGGGTACTTATTTCCAGGTACTCCACTTTCCTCCCAAATCTGAAAGATGTAAATATTTGGTTGATTTAATTTTTGTGTGTTAGATCTATGTGCATGAGTAAGGACCCTTGATAGACTGGCACCTCGGCCAGATTTGTTTCCTTCCACACAATTTGGCATCTCAATGACCCTAAAATGGAAACGATGGCTCCAAAAACAGATGAAAAATGATAAAAAGAAACATCACCATGTGACCAGAAGATTGCAATTAAAATGCCGGCTCCTGAATATAGTAATCTAACTGCTTCAGGGTCTCCGAAGATCTTCAGCAAGAACCTGAGGTTATTTAAATGGAAGCCGAAGTGGTTGCTGAAGTAGCCTGTTTGCTCTGAGTGTTGGAAAGAGGAGCCTAAAAACCTCTGTGACATGGCTGGGTGACCCCATCAGTATGAAACAATATATACAAATATAGCACATCCATCCATCCATTTGCCATAAGACACTATATAAATCTTCTTCTTCTTCTTTCGGCTGCTCCTGTTAGGGGTCACCACAGTGGATCATCTTCTTCCACACCTTTCTGTCCTCTGCATCTTGTTCTGTTACACCCATCACCTGCATGTCCTCTCTCACCACATCCATAAACCTCCTCTTAGGCCTTCCTCTGTTCCTCTTCCCTGGCAGCTCTATCCTTAGCATCCTTCTCCCAATTTACCCGGCATCTCTCCTCTGCACATGTCCAAACCAACGCAATCTCGCCTTTCTGACTTTGTCTCCCAACCGTCCAACTTAAGCTGACCCTCTAATGTCCTCATTTCTAATCCTGTCCATCCTCGTCACACCAAATGCAAATCTTAGCATCTTTAACTCTGCCACCTCCAGCTCTGTCTCCTGCTTTCTGGTCAGTGCCACCATCTCCAACCCATATAACATAGCAGGTCTCACTACCATCCTGTAGACCTTCCCTTTCACTCTTGCTGATACCCGTCTGTCACGCACTATATAAATAAAATATAATATTATTATTAGTAGTATTATTATTAACAATAATAATAGCTTCAAAGCCTGCTTATGTAGAACAGAGTATCAGAGTGGCCGGAGCCCAACTGTATATTAGAAGTACACCTCATCCATGCTCTGTTACTCCTTTGCACCCAGTGCTGCCAGGAAAGGTTCTAGATCTCTACAACTCTAAAATTGGATCAAACAAGTAGAGAAATGGATGTTTGGATGGATGGATGAATGGATAGATATTTAAAATAAAAGATTTTTAAAGTCTATAGACTTTTTTTACTAGTTTATAAGAGCTATTACTATTAATATAACTGCATATTAAAACCATGAAGGTATTAACACAGCAGAACTTCAGCCTGCAAAAAACAGATGAGGTCCAAAGTCCTTACAGTCTAAGGGGTCACAGTGTGTCTGCCTTCTACTAATATTCCCCCCACGGCCCCTTTGGGTGATTCTGTAATGCACTACTCTGCTAGCTGCTGTCAATGACTTTGGTGAATTATGACACAATTCTCATAATCTCTCTGTTGATGACACATTCATTTGAAAGGTCTCACTCTAAGGTCCGAAAGGATAACATTATCAAAAAATTCTGTGGTAACCGTACAATTCTTAAAAAAGAAAGAGCAGTGAGAAATTCATGTGAAAGGTCTGAAGTGCATCTTTGCTTGGTAAACTCCTTCCTAAAGTGAAGGGTCTTCAGCCTAAATGTTTGTAGCCAACAAGAGGTGTCCGCCATATCCATTGGTAAATCATTCCAGAGTTTTGGGTGCTGAAGGCTCGACTTCCTATTGTAGTTTTAGTTACACTTAAGATTCTAGGAAGGCCAGTGCATTGCTTTCTATAGCATTAATATATTGTATAATATAAAAAATTGATAAATCATTATATATGCCAAAAGAGAATATGAAAATTAGCTCTAAACCTAGTTGGAGGGTAATGCACAGAGGGTTCAAACTATCAGTTTATTATTTAAACATTAGGTGATCTCCTCGCTTCCAAGTTTTGAATTACTGTCATTGTAGCCCAGTGTGCCAGTTAAGCATTATATTAGTCCATTCTGCTGGAAAAGCCTACATTTCTACATACTTTGCATTTTAAGAAACCATCTTAATTTTGCAATGCTTCTAAAATGGAGAAAGCGGGCTTCAGATAATAGAGGAAGTGTATCACAGATAACTCATACATTTTGGGTGAGTTCATCAACAGCATTAAAGTTCATTGAATGAGGTGTAGGCGGTGTTGACTCATCATATGCAGAATTACAACCCATTAAATGAATGTTTTTTCTAAATTGAAAAATGTTGAAACCCAGCAGATTGATTTATAAATCAAATGAATGTTAGATTACTGTGCACTGTGTGTGTATTTATAAGCACTAAAGAAGCTCTTAGTTGTATACTTGCAAAGGTCAAAAACTTCTGAAAAACAAAACATCAAAACTAAAAGGGCAATACAAGATTCTTCTTCTTTTCCTACTTCAATGGGAGGTCGATGTGCTTGACCAGCTTTCTCCATACAGCTCATTCCTGCACCTCCTCACCAGTTAAGTCCTCTTCCTTCAGATCTACTTCTACTTTATCCATCCACCTCCGCTTTGCCCTCACTTTCTCTTCCTCTGAACTTCCATGCCCACTATCCTCATCACATGTCCATACCACTTCAACTTACTTTTCAACCCACTTTTCTTGTACCTCTGATTGTCAGTCAGTCAGTCATTGTCCAACCCGCTATATCCTAACATAGGGTCACGGGGGTTTGCTGGAGCCAATCCCAGCCAACACAGGCAACAAACCCTGGGCAGGGCGCACACACACACACCCACACACTAGGGACAATTTAGAATCACCAATGCACCTAACCTGCATGTCTTTGGACTGTGGGAGGAAACCGGAGCACCCGGAGGAAACCCACGCAGACAACATGCAAACTCCACGCAGGGAGGACCCGGGAAGCGAACCCAGGCCTCCTTACTGCGAGGCTGCAGCGCTACCTCTGCGCCACCGTGCCGCCCACCTCTGATTGTTTAATTTCTTATTCTGTCCTCCACACATCCATCTCCACATTCTCATTTTTGCCAAATCTAACTTTTTCTCCTGCATTTCCTTCACTGGCCAAGTCTCGGCTCAATACATCAGTGCTGGTCTTACCACTGTCTTAAAACACTGACCTTTAACCTTCACCTTAATTCTTTGATCATGCAATACTCTTGATACTATCTTCCAGTTGTTCCATTCATACTGCACTCTGTGGAATAGCATTGTATTTAATTCTCCATTTTAGGATACCACTACTCCTTGATATATAATTTATATGTTCTTTTCGATAGTTCTCCCTGCAGGCTAACTTCTGAATCCTGATCATCATTAAACCTTCTAACTTCAGTCCTCTATCTTCCAAAGCCCTTCTCCATTCTTCCAATTTCAACTCCACTTTGTCTTTTCTTGTGCTGCACAACACAATGTCATCAGCTAAAATCATACATCTGGGGGATAGGTCTTTTATTCCACGAGTCAGCACATCCATAACCAGACCAAACAGAGGACAACTTAAAGAAGATCCTTGGTGCAGACCTACTTGAACTGGGGTCTTGTCTGTTAGTCCAACACAACCTTTTTTCCCGCCTCTTCTATGCAGTGGTTTGCTGGGGAGGCAGCATAAAGAAGAAGGACGCCTCACGCCTGGACAAACTGGTGAGGAAGGCAGGCTCTATTGTAGGCATGGAGCTGGACAGTTTGACATCTGTGGCAGAGCGACGGGCGCTGTGGAGGCTCCTGTCAATCATGGAGAATCCACTGCATCCACTGAACAGGATCATCTCCAGACAGAGGAGCAGCTTCAGCGACAGACTGCTGTCACCGTCCTGCTCCACTGACAGACTGAGGAGATCGTGCCTCCACCACACTATGCGACTCTTCAATTCCACCTGGGGAGGAAAAACGTTAACATTATTCAAAGTTATTGTGTGTTATACCTGCATTTTTATCACTCTTTAATTTAATATTATTTTTTATCAGTATGCTGCTGCTGGAGTATGTGAATTTCCCCTTGGGTTTAATAAAGTATCTATCTATCTATCTATCTATCTATCTATCTATCTATCTATCTATCTATCTATCT
>JANRMT010062840.1:8816398-8847590 GCA_026402145.1 Polypterus bichir lapradei | reverse complement strand
ATATATATATATTGTTTTTGGGTGGAGTATACATTTAACACATTTCAGCTATGAAACTATCTAACTGGGAGTTCACATTGAAAAGCTGCCAAGTCCATAGGGTTTGCTTTGCTCTCATATTATTAGGTGAATTTCCCCTTGGAATTAATAATCTATCTATCTATCTATCTATCTATCTATCTATCTATCTATCTATCTATCTATCTATCTATTATCCTTAACATTTTAACATCCTTTCTCCCTCTGAGGGATGTCATCATTCAGACAAGTTATTTGTACCTCAGATAATCCAGAATCACTTTTGGTAGGTTGCACATGAAATGTTCCAAGTCTCTCGAGTGTGACTGTGGTTTCAGCAAACACAGGATTGAGACTTCTTCCCAGTGGCTTTATTACATACAGTATGTTCTATTAAGATGCTCTCTTGGATATACTCAAACACACACACACACACATATATATATATATATATATATAGTCACACATGTGCGATTAGGAGGCAGCTAAAGGGCTTGAGTAACTGTAATACTACAACAGACCAGGAGTTGGTGGAGTGTGCTGACTGTCTCTCTCAGTTCCGGGGCCTTTCATGATGGCACTTCCGGTCCTGGCATAGATGGCATCATGTCCTTTTATAGCCTTTAAAACTGCCATCTTACCTCCACTTGATCAGTTCTGTTTTGGACTTTGTCTTGTAAACAATTCAACTTTTCAAACCTTTTGCAGCCAGCATTATATTATACGGGTGGCTGCCTCAAACCTTTCTGACTGTCTGGAGTCAATTTGTATAATATAAAGAAGAAGAACTGATTGAAAAATGAAAAGATGGTGGCTTTAAAGCCTGAGACAGGAAGTGACATCATCAGGACCAGAACCGATGTCTTCTGGACTGGAAGTGACATCATCACTGGTGCCGGAACTGGAAGTGATGGCTTTGAGACCGGAAGTGACATCATTCATGACGACAGGAAAATGGAAATGATGCCATCCATGGCACTGCTACTGGAAGTGACGTCATCACTGGCACCAGGACCTAGCAAGATTTCCTGTGGATGGTCTGCAGAAGATTGAGAAAGAGACTTAGTGCAGCTTGCCACCCTTTGGTCTGGAGTGATAGTACTATTCTTAAGGCCTTTCAGATGTCTTCCAATCGCACATGTGTCACTATATATATATTGTGCCACGCGGCTGGGGGTGGTACCCAGCCGGGACACCCAGGAGGACCGGTGGAGGGCTTGTGCCCCCTCCAGACCATGAGGAGGCGACCGCCCTGGTTGTGTTGGGGGCCACGGGTAGAGGGTTTGGAAGCCCAACCCTGTAGGGTCCGTGGTCACCGCCAGGGTGCGCCCCAATGCCATGTGAGCCCTGGACCTCAGCTCTTCCGCCACTCCAGGAAGTGCTGGGGGGAAGAGGAGCAGGGACACCCGGAGGACTTCCGGCTACACAACTGGTGCTTCCGCCGCATGGGGGTGTGTCAGCGGAGGCTCCTTGGGAAGCACCTAGGAGTCCATCTGGGGGTGCATAAAAGAGGCCACCTCCCTCCATTTGAGGGCGAGAGTCGGGTGGAAGTGGACGGAGCTCGGAGGAGAGGAGTGGAGGCGGTCTGAAGACTAGAAGGCATTGTTGTGCGGCCAGGACTTGAAGGGGTGATTGGTGCTGCGGCACTGGGTTGTGCACTGTAATTAGGATTGTAAATAAAAGTGTATGTGGAGAAAGATCATGTCTACCTGTCTGTGTCCGGGCTGTACCCCACTATATATATATATATATATATATATATATATATATATATATACATACACATACAGAGTTTCTACATAGACATACATTTCAATTACCACTGTCCATGGATTGAATCTTTTGCATGGATGCTGTCCACATTCTCTCTGTTTCTGCATGAGTATTTCTTTGGGTACTCCAGTTTACTTCCTACATTCCTGAAGATTGGTAATTTACATTTATTTGCTTCTCAGACACTTTCATCCAAATTTATTTACAAAAGAGGTCAACATAATCGAGTAAACATCAGTCTGTTTTTTAAACAAATTTGCCCGAATATGGGTGTGTGGGTATGTGACTAGGCTTGTGATGGACTGGCACCCTATCTATGAATGTGTCCTGCCTTTCATCTGGTGCTGCGAGGGTGGGCTCTCACCCACAATGACCTCGAATTGGATTATGTGAGTTTGAGAATGAGGTGAGACATACTGCGTACTTATATTGCTTCGATCTCTAGGGTCACTTGTAAGACATGAAACAAGATCATGGAATATATGTTTAATTCAGACATGCTGGATTAGCTGGTTAGTTTACGGAATTATTTACCTACGTTAGAAAAAGGAAGGTTTTCTTCTTCCATTTTTCAGAGAGGTAGTCTTTTTAAGAAACCAGTATCTCATAAGTAATTTACGTCTACAGTTAATGTGAGCCACAAGCATTTAATATACTGCTTGTAGAAGTTTCTGAGGCCTTGTTTGGTCGATATGTTTGAGCTCGTTTTTACTTCTGGTCCTCTTTTATCGATTTTAAAAGCCACATAACCAAAAAATTCAGATCTTTCACCTCTTCTGTGCCCTTCTTGGTCTGGCCTGGATCCTGAGAACATCCAGCTTCACTTCTTGGGTGCGTCTTTGTGGAATGTTCTTTCAGTCCCACCCTGAAAAGTGAACAGAACAGGCTCGGGGGCACCCAACATTTCTTAATTACCTCTTTTAGCAGGTTCTTCATTGCTTACAGCAAATTTCTCCTAAGGACAAAGAATACAAATATGGTAAAATAACATCCATGGGCAGCTTCCATTTAGCTTTTCAGACCCTCACTTTGCCTCACAACTTGAAATCAGCAGACAGAGTTGGTGGCCTTGAGAGACTGATACATATATGTGGTGTGACCGGCAGCATGGACGCAATTGGGAGCAGAAAGAAATGTTGGGGTACCACCCTGATAACCTTGTTTAACTGAAATCAAAAAATACAAAAAAAAAAAAAACAAAGTAATGCATAAAAACGTGCTCAAGTCACAACACAAAGATGCTGTTTGCACATATTAATTCATTGCTTCTCGTTTTATCAGTTGCTCCGTGCTTGGCTCCTGATCATTTCGAACATGCCACCTTTCTGGTCCACCACTTTTTTTATGGCAAAATGAACCAAAGGGGCGGGACTCGTTGAAGACATCATGGCTAGTTGTGCATACCCCCATTGGACGTCTTCTCTGAGCTGTGGAAAAAGAAGAGGATCCTTCTGAGCTTACCTCGGTCAAGCTTATCAGGGTACCCCCCCAAGTGCACATGCAGTGTAGAGGGGCCTATATAATATGAAATATAGAGTGCCCCCGCAAAGGTGAGGTTCCATTGTTTATTTTGAGATTAACATTGTGGTACTCTTGGATTGATGTTCAAAATATTATCTTTCATCAAAATTCACAATCCTGAAGAAAACCAAAGCCCTGACTTGTAGCCAGAAGTTCATTACACTAGAAAAAAACACACAAAGAAAATTTTTGGAATCCACAATTGTGGACAACGTGGAAGTGCACAATGCCGATGCCGACTTTTACATGCTTTGTGTACTGTGAAGCATTGTGGTGGCAGCATCATGCTGTGGAGATGCTTCTCTGCAGCAGGCCATGGAATGCTTGTGAGTGTAGAGAGGAAAATGAATGCACCAAAACCGAGAAAAACCTGATGGACTTTGCAGGAATGCATGTGCCTTGGGAGAAGATTTATTTTTCACCAATGACCCCATTAGCTGGGCTACATAATAGTAGGTATCTTTTGTGTTTGTGCTGAGTGGCGTTTTGTTCACTTTGTCCCATTTACTATCGTGTGTGTGTAAGTAAATGTTGTCCCTGGAAAAAAACGGGAAAGGACGATGTGAGCAGACTGCGACCCCAAGACTGGTATTTCCTGTTTCCACAACCATAACATCTGGGATATTTGTTATTTAAACAAGAGGAGTGAAGAACAGGGAGAATAAGGAGAGAGAAAGAGAAAGGAGATCGAGAGGAGAAGGGATGTGTAGTTGCCAGTCTGGGTAAAGGGGTCGGTCGTTACAACCCCAAGGATAAAGTCAAAACTACACAAGAATATCTTAAATACACCAAAGTTAATGTCCTGGAGTCAGAGCCCAAATCTCAGTCTAATTGAGAGTTTGTGGCTGGTCTTGACAAAGGCTGTTCATTCATGATGTCCATGGAACCCACAGAGTTTGAACAGTTTTGCGAAGCAGAATGTGGAAAAATGGCAGTGTCCAGATGTGCAAAGCTGATAGTGAGAGACACCAGTGAACACCGACTGAACGCTGCCATGGCTGCCCAAAGGTGCTTCTACTAACAACTGGTTTTTGTGTTTTTATATTTGGAATTAATGGAGATAACTTTGCAAAGATCTGTTTTCACTTTGACATTAAAGAGTCTTTTTCTGTTGGTTAATGTCCAAAAAAGTCAAATTAAATCCAATGTGATTCAATGTTGTACTGTATAACTAAAAAATGTGAAAACCTCCAAAGGGGTGAATACTTTCTATAGCCACAGTATGTCAAAATGAAAATATTTGGCAGATATGTGTTCTCCATAAAGGGAAACCACAAAATGGAACAGTAATGCATAAAAACAAACAAGGAAGACTGAAAAATAAAATAAAACCAGTGCATAAAATGTACTACATTGGGCCTTTGAGCAAGACCCTTAACCTAAAAATTGCTCCAGGGGTACTCTACAATGGCTGACCCTGCACTCTGACCTCCAAACATCATATGAAAAGACAATTTCTCCTCAGGGATTAATAAAGTATATCAAATCAAAAATAATAATAATAAAAATTATAACAGAGGGCTTTAAAGAACAGCATGGCACAGCCGTGTTTAACTTACAACTCCAAATGGTACAAATTTAATTACGTTTGAAAAAAAAGAAGCAGTCAAAGGACTATCACACACACAAAGAAATATGAAATTAAGTATAGCATAACAAAAAGGGCCCAAGCGTTTCAAGGTGGCATTGGGTAACTTGCAGGAACCAACCTTGGATGAGGCAGCATTCTGTTGAGGGGTACACAGTCATGCTGACGCCAGTAGTTGACACAGCATTAAGTTGAGGAACATGAAGCTAACTGCATTCTTCAGATGTTATATCTCAACAGAACATACCAGGAGAAGTACTTTAAATATAAATGCAGATAAAAATAAATGTGATCATCATATTACAAATCAATTCTGCAATTAGGTGGAAGAGAACACCTTTCTTTTCAAGTGTGCAACAGCAGGTAAGTATCTAGAGATACGTCAGTTATATGCTTTGGTGCCTTAACATCATCAATAACATTGAATGCGTGCAGGATCACAATATGCAGCTTTATTTTGCAAATCTTCTTTCCTTAATAAGCTGCATGAGTATGTTTAAGTACTTTAACATGAACACTAACACAAATATTTTGCTAATTTATTTCATAGCATAACATTCTCAAATTCTCTTAATAACAATTCAGGATCATGAGGATAATTGAGTTCATTTCAATTCAATTTATTCTTAAATACCATAATTACATTAAGGAGCCTGTCTCCTACACACAATTAAAACAGAAGATTGCATGCCATAAAAATACAGAGAAGTGGCACAGCTTGGTGGGCTCTGCTGTCTCACAGGACCCCCTACAGTCTGTGTGGATTGTGGATGTTCTCCCTGCATCTTTGAAGGTTTCTTCACCAACTTCTTTTGATTTTCTTTGGTGTAGTAGGAGTGAGGGTGTACTGTGATGGGCTTCTGCCCCATCTGTGGTGGGCTCATGCCCTGTATCACCATGACTCTATACCTGGAGCAACTGAGTTCAAACAGTGGGTGGGTGGATGTTTAATCTGGAAGCATATTAGTGAGGAAATTAGGCCCCAAACCAAAATGTACATAAAGACAAGTCTACTGTACATCTACTAAGAACATGTATGGTCTGTGCAGTATAAGACAGTAATGTGCCCTGCAAAGTCAACTATCTACAGTTCAAACATAAATTGTGAGTATGGATTCAGTTTTATTAATCAAAATATAATACTAAAAATTGCACTAAAACTAGAATCTCAAACATAGCTGCATGACCAGAGATGTCACCCATCACAGGGTTACAGGGTGCCACAGAGCCTATTCAGGAACCAACCCTGCAGGGGATGCCACCCCATTAAAAGACACCTGAGCACACACAGGAGTAGGTAACTGGCATCAAGTAACTTTCACCTACACTATCTGGCCAAAAGTATGTGGGCATGCCTCCAAATTACTGAGATCTGGTGTTTCAGCCCACCCATTGTTAACAGGTGCAAAAAATCAAGCACATAGCCATGCAATCTCCATTGATAAACAATGGCAGTACTGAAGACCCTATTGACTTAAATCGTGCCACTGTCATAGGATGCCACCATTTCCACAAGTCAGTACATAAAATTTCTGCTCTGCAAGATCTGCCCCGGTCAGCCGTAAATGCTGTTAATGTGAAGTGGAGACATCGAGGACTAGCAACAACAGCTCAGCCATGAAGTGGTAAACCACACAAATTCACAGTGTGACAGATTGGAGCTTTGTCGTCCCCTTGAACCCATAGACTATATGTCAGACACCAGGTAAAAGTCCAATAATAATATTCATTATTATAAATAAGTGCACAAAGCACCTCCACCTCCCCTATACTTCAATAAACACTCAATAATACAATAATCAATAAACCTCCACTCTCTCAGACACGTTGCCACCCTTCCACCCAGCTCAGCTCGTTATCTGGGAGTTCCCAGAGTCCTCTTATAGTTCCTGACCCGGAAGTGTTTCCCATCCTTTAGTCCATGATTCCTTATCACTTCCGGGTCAGATACAAAGTCCTTTTCTTCACCCCGGAAGTACGTCATTCCTCCTGTCCATATGACTCGGACGTACTTTCGGGGTGTAGGGCAAATAGTAGTCCCTGGTTCTCCCTGGAACGACCCCTGGTGGTCCCAACGTTATCCAGCAGGGCTTTACAAGAAAACTCCATAGTCCATGATGCCCTGCTGCAATTTGGGGCATCTCCATGTTGCAGGGAGGGCTCCCTCTGGCGGCCTGGGGGGTATTGGCCAGGATAAATGGCCGGCCATGGACCACAACAGATTAAGGCTACAAAGTGTTGAAGTGATAGTGGAATGTAAATATATCCTATCTTCAGTCAAATCTCTCACAATAGACTTCTCAATTGATTCTGGAAGCAATATCTACACAAGAAATGTGTGTCAGGAACTTCACGAAATGGGTTTACAATACACACAAACCCAAGGTCACTATGAGCAGCCTCAGCTGGAGTGATGTAAAGCACACCACCATGGGACTCTCGAGCAGGGAAAACATGTTCTCTGGAGTGATGAGTCACACTTCATTATGTGATAGTCTCATGGATCAATCTGGATTTGGTAGATACCAGAAGAACAGCATCTTCTGGACTGCCTAGCATCTACTGTGAAGTTAGGTGGATAATTAGTCACCTTGGTTCCAGGGAAGCAGGGTACTGTTACAGACTTTTTGGACAATTTTGTGCCTCCAACTTTGTGGTAACAGGTTGTGAAAGGCCCTTTTCTGGTCCAGCATGACTGCACCCCTGTGCACAAAGCCTAAAGCCTAAGCATAAAGAGTTTGTTCTGGAGGAACTCCAGAAGCGTACACAGAGTCCTGACCTCAACCCTATTGAACACCTTTGGAATGGAATGGTGAAATGCTGATTGTGAGCCAGGTCTTCTTGTCCAATCTACCTGACCTCACAAATGCCCCTTTGGCGGAAAGAGCACAAATTCCAGCAGACACACACCAAAACCCTGTGGAAAGCACTCCAAGAACAATGGAGGCTGTTATAGCTGCAAAGTAGGAGATAACTCCATATTAATTCCTGTGGATTTAGAATGGGATGTCCAACAAGGTCATAAAAGTGTGATGGTCAGGTGTCCACAAACTTTTCACCCTGTAGTGTATATTTATTATGTGGGAGAAAACCAGCATACCCAGAAAATATCCACATAGATATGAGGAAAATGTGCAAACTCAACAAAAACTGTGACAGAGGTAAGAACTAAACAAAACATAAACCTTAAAAAATGAATTTGCTTTTGAGTCCAACTTACTTTGCTATCATGTTTCATTTGCTCTTACTATTTTTTTTTCTTTTTGTAATTTCTTGAGCAATATAACCCCCTCAAAGCCTTATGGTGACAAGTATGAACTTTGCCACACATCTCCAGCTACTCTGAAAGAGAGAAGTTAAACCCATGTGACTAGCGAGGAGCTTCAATATACTGTACTTTTTTCAGCAGTCACGTAAAGCATATAATCTGTACCACATTTATAACATCACTTCTATTTAGGTTACTCATTCACATCAGAGCAGAGGAGTGCAGTATGTTTAATAAAAATGTGACATACTGCATATTTTCTATACAAAGACACATTAATGCACATTACCATGTTTTCTTCACCAAAACACTCAGTACACATAAAGTCACCGAGGCCAACACCACCTCCAACACTGACACCTAGCAAGAACCTTATCCTAGCTAAAAATATGCACACTTATGGAGTATAGCAGCACTACTTAAAATTGCCTACAACTCCCAGCAGCCCAGCAGTGTTACGCTATTGGGCAGATTCAGAGGGCACAGGGTTGTTGAGAAGAAGGTTAATTAAGTGGGCTCTTTAAAAAGCAGTCAAAAAGACACCAAGGGGATCATGATCAACATACACGCTATTGGATTATAAATTCAACTAACGTGGATTACAAATTTGTCTAAATTTGTATGTGCTGTCCTGTACCTGCTTGTCCATGTGAGTTCATTGGATACATCCTTGTTTGGGGGGGCGCACTCCCAATCACATCAAATCTTCATACTGCAATGGGAACCTGGTAGGACAAAACTTTACATTTTGTTCAGGGAGCCATTCATAGGGTTTTTCATTCAACTCTCCATTGACATCTGCTTCTGCTGAACTAGAATGTTTTGGACTTTGTTGTTAGCGTTAATTGTTTACTGTGTAGTGCATGTTAAAAATAATCATCGTCAAGGAACTGGGAAGGGATAATGCATGCATGGTTTTGTGTAAAATTTGTTTTTTTTATTTTCTCTTCATTATTTGATTAATATATTCTTTACTTATTCTTTAACAGGTTTGATCACCCTAACCCACTCTCACTTTGGAGTACTGCACACTTATGTTAACATTATACAAAGTTATTGTCTGTTATACCTGCATTTTTATCACTCTTTAATTTAATATTGTTTTGTTATCAGTATGCTGCTGCTGGAGTATGTGAATTTCCCCTTGGGAATCTATCTATCTATCTATCTATCTATATATCTCAATTTAATTAGAGCTGCTATTCAATGTCTCTGTGTGAGTGTGTGCATGCTGGATCAATGCTGTGTGTGCTCCTGGGGTCTCCACAATAGGACGGTGTGGATCTTAGTGTCGTCGGGACTCCTATAGGAGATTTTGTTTTTGACTGGAGATCAGAATTTAAATACTAAATGGCAGACAGTGGACTTATTGCATGAAAATGCTTCCAGACAGAAACTAAATCCCTTTCTTCTTCTGTGACAGGTATGAATTTCTCTGGAAGTGAAGCACAATTTATTCAATTATTTTTTTTGTTTTGTTTTGTCAAGTGGAATGCCGAATTTCTATGCTAATTCAATTTGCACAAAATATGAATTTCAATTATTTTTAGCACAAAAACTGCAACATGACAAAATGTGAAAACAGTGAAGGGGTCTGAATACCTTGTTGAATCCACTGTAGATCTTCGGTAATATCAGAACATCGTCAGACCAATTGGTGTGCCACCAATATTCTGTGTGCTCTTATAACAGAACCTGAGAGTAACAAACTTGTAAGTGTAAAGAAAAAGATGTTTCAAGTTTAAGTTTTTTGTCACATGTACAGAGTCCAGTGAAATTCTTAATTGCCCACCTGACCAACACACAACACATTCCTACTCTTTTTGCTATAAATGTAGCACTAAAATAGGATTAAATCAAACATTATGTTTATCATTTTGCGCATACTAGGGGAAAATATCAAAGTTTCATTAAGGGTCCCTGCAAATGTCCTTTATTTTTAAGTGTGCATAGGAGTGGGAAACAAACAAAGTATTTACCAATCAAACCAGCACTTCCTACACAGGTGCCAAGGTTCTACCAGCTGCTTTGTTTACCAGACACAAAATGCATCCATCATGTGGCAGCATAAAGCCCAACACTCAGAACATCCCACTTGCTATTAAGCTGCCATTCACCTCCTCCATTTAACTAAAAGTACTTGAAGGCTCTTCTGTGTTTAAAACTTCCACAGTGAGCTCCCCCAATAACCCTGTTAGGTTCCAGTTAGAGATGACATCAAATTTAAGGCAATTATCATATAATATTTCTTCTTAGTAACATTATTTGTCAGTGAACCCATGGCTTGAATATCCCATAAAAAGGTCGCAATTATATTCTTTTCACTTTGCAATCGGCAGAGAATCTTTCATTGCAAAGAGTCAGTAAGCCATTAAGCAAGCTGTCAGGCATCATAATGAAACCTTTCGATCTTGGCGCTGCTCTGCCCATTCCTGTAACTTATAGGTAAGTAGAGAGCTCTCGTGTGTCTTCCTTAAATTTTTTAACCAAATTTTGGCCAAACCAGCGTGCAAACAGAACTATTCACCCATCACTCATGTCTCCCTGCGGCTAGCCTGGTAGTCATTATTTTCTTGACAGTTGATCTACAGTGAAATCATCTTTGACAGCTCTAAGTGATATATTTCTATCTATGGTGTAGGAAGATTAAAAAGCTTTCCACTCTAATGACATTTCAAGATACCAAGAAAGCAAATTTTATTACTTTTGTGTTCCAGTACTGTATTTCTTTGTGCAAGAGTAGTAAACATTTTACAGTGAAGTGAAATCTAGAGTTTAAAATAAAGAGGAATGACTAATTTACATTAGCAACAGCCCTCTGCAGGAGCTTGGCATTAACTCCTTCTAGCCTATAATTGAGACTGAGACAAAAATGGCTAATTGCCATTGTCTGGGGGAAGGGGGGCGGGGGGGGTTTCACTGCTGTGGGTAGAAAACAGATGTCTGAAGTGGATCTTCCATGTGTTAGCACATTTTTTTCCTTTTCAATTCTTGGCCACAGTTTTTTTTAGTCGCTGAAGGAATTGGCGTCAGTTCAGCTAGTTAACTTGCTCTTCAAAAAATACACCCTATCTCACCTCTATAGTGCCAAAGAAATTTACTGATGTGGGGAATGCAATGAGAAGTGAAGCAAAATGACACCTTTCATTGGCTAACTAAACAGATTACAATATGCAAGCTTTTGTGGCAGCTCAGGCCCCTTCTTCACGCAAGTTCGATCCATGACGGTACGTCACCCTACTACTACCGACTCGGAGAATTAATTCAAACAGCCATCTATTTCTTTAATCTACTTACTCCAATAATGGATTCAGAAGGAACCGACACCTTGCTGCATTTGGAACTATGTAGGAGTCAATAGTCATATAAACCCTCATTAACACTCAGTCATATTAGGATACAATGATTAACCTAGTATGCATATTCTTAGCATTTTCAAGGAAAGTGGACTACCCAGAAAAATTCACCTCTATATATATATAAAATCCAACGTCTGTCTGTCTGTTTTTCATGAGAAAACTACTTAACGGATTTAGATTTGGTTTTTCTCTATAATTTACTTGAACATTCCGGTTGATTTTGCAACTTCTCTCATCGCACTAAGAATCATATTTCGCTTGCAGGAGCAATATATTTGCACTAATCCGAGACAGAGGCTGCGGACTGAGGGGAGGGGAAAGCGTGATGTCAGGAGTAGGGAGCCAGGTAGTATCCTCCTTTCTGTCCTGTTCCATTTCTACATGGGCGAAGCTGCGGGGGACGGCTAGTGCAAATATAAGAACAACAAGTAATTTCCATACAAGGAATGTTTTGAATCTGAGGCCCAGGAGCTGTAAGACAACATATGTACTTCTATAGCCAAACTACTAGCACGTTTAGTAATGATAAGCATGTTTCACTGGCTCACTAACTGTGTTCCATCCATTGAGGTCATTAGATGGGGTGCTTCTGGGGCTTTAGCCCCTAATCACAAGCATCTAGCCCCTGATGAACTGGATTCCTCCCACCTACCTGTCCAATGAACTTATGGTTCTAACCCCTGATCTTTCGAGACCCTAATCCTTGTTCTTCCGAGTCAGCGATCTGACAATGATCATCAATAGTTTCAAAACCCCACAGGGGACCCTGAACAGACATATATGATGAGGTAATGGCTTTATCAGAGAGGGACGCAAAGTCCCTGATTAGGTGTTGAAGCTAGCAACACCTCTAAACCGATAACCTTACCTCTCTTGATGTCTTCAGCACAACCTTTAATGTGAATTTGCTAGTTACCATGTTCCTGTTGTTTTTAATTCTTTGATATTCTGTTTCAGTTTTGTTTCATCTAAGGATGGCTCTTGCAACTATTCAATGAAGGAGGTTGCCTAGGACATCAACAAGTAGTGCCAAGAAATGTGAGCCAACTTGGACAAATGCCAGTTAAACATGTGGGACAACTGAAAAAAGACAATTGGAAAAAGAAATAAACATATAATATTTAGGAAATACACTTTTGAGTGTTAAAATTGCAGTGCTGGGAAAAGCGTGTCATATCTGTCCAAAACTTAAGAGGATGGATAGACGGGATAGACAGTGTGAAAATGATTACAAGCGCAGGATAAATAATGCGTGTGAGTTATGCCCCCTGGACTTTCCCACAGTGGGTATAAAAGGCATCTGCAATGGAACCTCATTGAGTAACTACTGGCAGTTAGGGTATTCTTAGGGACCATACGTGCCCTGATCAGGAGGACAATCACCAAACAGTGGATTCAGGCAGCATTACTTTTTTGAACACTTTACCGTGTTGTAGATTTAATTTCAAACGGATACATTTACCATTTGTGCCCATCAATCTGCACTCAATAACCATAATAAAAGTAAAAACATGTTTTTAGGAAAGGTTTTCAAATTTATTAGAAATCAGAAGCTGAAATGTCTCATTTATATAAGCTGCCAGACCCTTAATTCAATATTTTGTAGGATATCGTTTGGCTGCAACCTTTGATTCTTCTTGGGTAAATCTCTACAAGCTTTGCACATACGGATTGGGCCGTCTAGCCTATTCTTCCTGGTAGATCATCTCAAGCTCCGTTCAATTGGATGGGAAAAGTCCATAAACCACCATTTGTTCCTGGTGCTTAAGACAGTTTTTCCTCCATCCACATACTGTGTCTTGCACTTTCACTAGTTTTAGTTTGATCATGTAGGATATAACAAAGTTTTCTGAAAATCAAGATAAATAATATCAACAAATTCAAGATAAGAAATAAGAAATATAATAAGCACCTCTCTGATCATATGCCTTTGCTGCATCCTCATGGAATTCCATCATATCAGTGAAACATGATCTCCCTAATGTCTGAACCCATGCTGAAAGTTCACTAATAAATGTATTCTTACCATGTGATTCTTAATCTTTTCTTTAATAATAACTTCCTTTATTTTACTTGTGATATATGTAAAGTCCTCAGGAGTTTTCCCAGTGTGCAGTTGATGTTGAAAAATATACATCAACGGTTATATAGGTGCTTACTAACCTCCTTAAGCACCTAAGGAGAAATATTTTTTAATCCTGTTGATTTGTTACGTTTTACTCAGTTTAATTTAGGCAGCACATCTCCCTCTACAATTTCCGTAGTACTTCCATAGTAGTTTCTGTTATTTTTAGAAGGTTATTGACTTCTTCAACTGTGATAGCTTCAGAAACATGTACATTTAGAGCTTTATCTACTTTGCTGTTTGTATATTTTAGTTACCATTTTAATATGCTTTATTTCCTCCTTGAATGGTCTTTTCCTACACTGAAAAAAGTATAACATCGATGTTGTTCATTCAACGTAAATTTTCTCTTTCAAGCAACTTAAGATTAGTCATAAAGTGTTGTAGCTTGAAATATTTGGTTTCAGATCTCAATCAAAGTAAAAAAAAAATTGTTTGTACCAAAGTAAGTTATGGTGGAGGGAATAAACATAAAAATCCTATTTCAGTTAACCTAATATTTTAGGATGCTCGTGTGTTGTGTTGGAGGGCTGTTTGTATATTTTTCCAGTCAAACTTTCCAGCGTGATGGCTTTCCAACTGCCAAAAAAGAAGAACACTTTACCGAGTGGAGTGGACGTGGCTATACAAGTCTGGTCATTTCAAGCAGCAGACTTTTATAACGGAGGATTTCTGGTAAGTAACCCTGTTTCTCAACTGTTAATTTTAAGTATAAGAACTCATAATAAAACATACTTTCAAGAAAGCTGTAGAAACGTTTAATAATTTTTTGTTGAAATTTAAGATTTATACTGCAATTGTGTATTTGCACTAGATTTTTAAATAAATATAAAAAGTAAAGCATTGGAATGTGTTATGTTCATAATACGCGTATTTCTAATAGCATAAAACAGGTTACGACCAATAAAATATTTTAAATTGTAACAACTTAAAAAATAGATTTACTTCAATGTAAAACAAATGAATTACACCCAATAACTCTAAATGATTTGCCTCAACTTAAAAACTGTAGTTTCAATAACACAAAAATAATTATATTGGTTCAGATTGAAAATATTAAGTGTGAATCATTACCTTAGTTATTTTAGGTTGAATGAAGTTTATACTTTTCTCAGTGTACTAAAATATGGAAGGAATTTGTGTGGGTTATCTTCTACTTTTTCCACATTATTTCTCTAACTGCCTTTTAGCTTTCCTAAAATCCTTTTTAACAATTGATTTTATGCTCACATAAGCTCTTCAGGTAGCTCAGGAGTTATTTGTCTTGTACGGCTTACAAAGTTATGTTTTGCACTACAACTTCTTTTAGCTCTTTTATCTTATTTAGCTCTTTATATAATCACTTTAGATTTCTCTTACTGATTCTTATTTTCAGGATCAGAAACGGAGAAACAAAACCCTGCAATTTGTGATTGTGGAGTGATGGTTAACATTTTGCCTTTTGACCATGAAATCCCTTTTTACATTTTGAAATTTCACTTTTATTAGCCTCCATTACATTATCTTTATTTCCCTCATTTTGTTTGTCATGTCCCCAAGCTATCAGAACTCATGTTGTGTCCAGAGTTTTTTATTTATTTGGGGGGGGGGGGGTCATTGGGATTTTAAAAACATAGCCATATTGGCAAATAACACACTTATTTATGTGAGTTTATTCCTACCTAAGGTTCAATATGGGCCATTCTACTGTTATCAAAACACATTATTTAAATTTGTTTTTATGATGGATAATGGCACTTCAGTCATTATTTCTTAAGCCTAAAGATTTCTGACTAGAGAGTTTGCAATATATTTTTGAGCAACCTAGGATACACTCTGTGGAGTCACTATTACTTCACACCCATGTAGCACCTGCTGAATGTTTATAAAAAAAATTAATAAAAAAGTATGATTTAATTGATATTAACAAATTCAATTTAGTGTTATTCAATGTTGTATAAAATTACAATGTGAAAACTTCCAAGGGATTAAATACTTTTTATAGTCACTACACATTTTTCTTTCCGATTAAATGGCATTTTAGTTGCCGATGCATAAGGTGAAGTCAGGCACGGGTAAAACACGTGTCAAAGAAATCTTACAGTCCAAAAGTTCGTTGTAAAATATTTAGTGAAAGTTAAAAGCAAATAATTCACACAAGAATAAAAGGAAAAATTGTTACACACGTAGAATAAAGGCAAAAAAAAAGAAAAAATGTATCTTCTATAAACTTAGCTTTTCTTGAGAAACTTTAGTTATTTCTATACTTAAACGTTCTTTACTTCTTTCTATACTTAAAGGTTCTTAATTTCTTCTTCTGTATGCCTTAAGCATACCATTCAACACTTAAATAAAAGTGCTATTTTACGAGTTACTTCACACTCAAAGGGCCCGTAGGCCAGTTGGCACATAGGCATGTGCCCAGGCACGGTCACGTGCGCAAGCACGATCACGAGCACGAACGCGGTTAAAAACCGTATGCCTCTATACCTTACACAAGGCAAGGCTAGACACTAACTGGAGAACATTGTTCACTCAAAGCTGTTAGAAAATGACAGGAATATACTAATACAATTCTATTCACGGGGGTTATAGGAACCTTCCATACATTATGCATTATCATCTAGTAAAATATTCATGAATCTTATAGAACTAGGAAATGGCTCTTACAGGCATTTCTCCTACAGTGTACTTAATTCATTCTGACAGTGAACTAAAAGGTGGATGAATGATAACTACTTTGTTTTTGATTACATAAAGAAAAGAAATGTTGCTCTTGTCCTGATGGCAGGAAACGGATAACTAATTTTTTGTGTTTAACCAGAAGGTGCATGCAAAATGGCAATCAATTAATAAATAAATAAATAATAAAACTAAGCGTCCAAAACCCAGACAAAAGGCAAAAATCACAGTTGAAACTCAAGCAAAAAGTCAAAAACCAGACACGAAAATCAATCACAAAGAATACTATAAGGGTTTTGAAGGATATATCCGCAGATCAGATAAACCTCAGTGCAACTGCTGACTTTTTATCCTATCTGCTGATGACCTCAATATCATAACCCTTGATAACCCTTAGAAATACAGGAAGAGACCCTAAGAACAGTAAACAGAATGGGTTCAACTATAGGAAAAGCTTATAAGACCCCAACATTCAGCCCTGATCACGACATTTATTGGGAGAGTGATGCAAACAACAATAATTTGTCAGTTTTAATCAGCAGATTTAAACATCAGCTTTATTCAATCTGCATACACTTTAATGTTTAAAATGTATATTAAAATATGTTTTTCTCCTACCACAAAATGGTCAGGCATTTATTTCAAGTAGAATTTACTACTGCAATGTGCTGTCTATTAGTTTATTTAAAAGGCTGCTCTAAGAGCCATTACAAGAACTACAAAGTATGACTGCATAACTGCTGTCCTTAACGCCTTACACTGGCTCCCAGTTAAGCTTTGGCCTGATTTCAAAATCTTTTTTCTTTTTGTATATATCAAATTTTAAACAGCCTAAGCTGGATTCAATTACAGGTATCTTAATTTATCATTACTTACAAACCGGAGCACATACTAAGATCTTAAGATGCCAGCTAGTCTACTAATGATTAATAAAGCAACAGGTCTAGCTTTTAGCTACAGGGTCCCCAAAACAATGGAATGATCTGTCTGCTGATGTAGGAGATGTCCATTTGGTTTTGAAGATGAAAACTCAAGTCAAGCATCATATAGGAGGAGAGACAGGGTATCTTTACCAAGAAGGAAAAAGATTGTGTTACCAAAACCAAAATGCTAAATCTAAATCAGAAGTCAAAAATAATTTTTAAAAGTCTAGCACTAGGGCCTACTTGAAGGTCAAGATAACTATCACTACTGGTTTTTCACAGAATTGAAAGTGTATCCACCGAAGGACACTGAATACAGTGTACATCACCATATTTATAATGTCACTCCTTGTGACTTCATAAACACAACTGAACTAATCACATAACACTACTCAGAGTATCGCATAAGCAATGACAAGATGTTAAAAATATTAAACTTTGCCAAAATAAGTTAAAATTAAAAATAGACTTAAAACCAGTGATCTTGAGCCTCACAAAACCATAAAACAAAATGAACATTACATTTAAAATGTGTTATCACAAGTCTATGCTTTAAAATGCATGCTGAAGACTTTAGACTACTTTAGTCTACTGTTCTCTGATTAGAGCTGTTGATTGTTAGTCATTTGTACAATAATGTAAGTAATGCAATAATTATGAACTGTTACTAACCCTTCTGTATTCTGTTTCTCCCCACAATATCCTGCTGTATCACTTGGTGCCACCTCTCCACTTCCAAGGTGTATTATCGTGAAGTTCATAACACTTTTCAGGAGCGTTACTGGGTTCATCTACTTCTGTCCTTGATGATTTACACTCATACTAAGAGATCCTGTCCAAACAAAGTCTTGGATGATGCCAGTTGCCAGTCACTTTGTAATATTCCATATAAGATTCTCTCCACACACATACATGCAGAGATCCCAGCCAGGCAAAGTCTCGAGTGGTGCCAAATGCCAGTCTCTCTACAATATTCTGCATAGGAGTCCACACATCGGGACTCATTATCACCAGCACTAACAAATACGGGTGTCATCTGGAAACTCATATAAACGCAACTCTTTTGGTTATATTTCACTTACCAACCAAACAATGTCTTTCTTGTACAACAGTGGTTCTAATTATTGAGGAGCATCTTCAATATTCTTGATAAACCCTGTAGGCGTGAAAGTGGCAATTTTTCCCAAACTTAGCACCTTCATATTATTTCACTCACTCTAGGTAAAAGACAGTATAGAAAATATAAAAGCAACATGGTATTTATTAATGAATGACAATACCAAATAAAGAAAATATAATAGAAAATAAAATAGCAAAGTCTGGATATTAACAGTCTTAGGAAAAACTTACTGAAAGTCAGAAGTGTCAAGAGTGGATGTTGTTATTGTCGGCTTTTGATTTAGCAATCAGAGTTATTCATAGGTCATGTTTTCCGATGCCCTGATAAAATGGTCACACGTAGGTCACACTCAGATGTTGCTTCCTATGTCATGGTTCTGTCGTCATCATCTTTGGTCCCTTGAATGAGCTATATTTATGTTAAAATGCACACGTGGGGGTTCAAGACATGTGACATTGCACTCATTGGATTAGCTATCTTGTCCTGATGATGAATGACTCTGATCAAAGTGTTTGATCTTTTAATTATCTCTGTACTTTTCCCTTTTTCAAGATGTAAACTTAATCTGTAATTCCTAAAGCGTTGATATGTTCCCACGTTATTATTTAATTTAAATTGGCATCTCTACTTAGTTCCCATTCCCAGGTCATAAACTAATTGAAAACGAAACCAAGTGGAACAGATACATAAATTACTGGTACAATTCAGGAAGAATGTATAAGAAAAGATCCTTGCAAAGCATGTAATTAAAGTCTGTAAATTCAGTTAATCCTGGTTTGCTTGAGCAAAATAATTAAAATTTAATATAAACTGTCTGCAGTTCAGAAATTGAACATTTTCCACTCTAGGACACATGGGAACAACACCAGAGATACCCAAGGATGAAAGGATTTTGCCTTCTTTTTAGACTTTTCAGCACAAACCTAAATAACACCATAGAATTCCCTGGATGGGGTGATGCCACCATTTGGCTATGGTCTTTGGAGTCATGACACTGTCTGATTTGGTATATGACGCTGCATTATAAACCCACCGTGGAGCACCCAGAGGTTTACTTTACCCAGAGATGCTGCTGACTTCTGCTTTTGGTTTCTTCTGTTACTGGCCATATACAGTAATCCCTCCTCCATCGCGGGGGTTGCGTTCCAGATCCCCCCGCGATAGGTGAAAATCCGCGAAGTAGAAACCATATGTTTGTATGGTTATTTTTATATATTTTAAGCCCTTATAAACTCTCCCACACTGTTAATATTATTAGAGCCCTCTAGACATGAAATAACACCCTTTAGTCAAAAGTTTAAACTGTGCTCCATGACAAGACAGAGATGACAGTTCTCTCTCACAATTAAAAGAATGCAAATATATCTTTTCTTCAAATGAGTCTCTGCATCAGGAGCAGAGAATTTAAGAGAGAGAGCGAGCGCTCGCAAAGAAAAGCAAACAATCAAAAAATCAATACGTGTGCTTTTAAGTAAAGCGGCATTTTTCAGAGGAGCGTCAGTATCTTCTAAGCAAACAGCCTCTGTTGAAACAGCCCCTCTGCTCAAATCTCCTCCGTCAGGCGCAGAGAACGTCAGAGAGAGAGCGCGAGATTAAAGCAAACAATCAAAAAATCAATACGTGTGCTTTTAAATATGCCGAGCACCACAATAAAGCGGCATTTTTTAGAGGAGCGTCAGTATCTTTTAAGCAAACAGCTTCTGTGCAAACAGCACCTCTGCTCACACTCCCTCCGTCAGGCGCAGAGAATATCAGAGAGGGTGAGATAGAGGCAGAAACAAGCAAACAAACACCGCGCGGGATGCATATCTTATAGCATTGAGGAGTTTTAGTTAATATGTAATACATGCTCTGATTGGGTAGCTTCTAAGCCATCTGCCAATAGCGTCCCTTGTATGAAATCAACTGGGCAAACAAACTGAGGAAGCATGTACCATAAATTAAAAGACCCATTGTCCGCAGAAATCCGCGAACCAGCGAAAAATCCGTGATATATATTTAGATATGCTTACATTTAAAATCCGCGATAGAGTGAAGCCGCGAAAGTCGAAGCGTGATATAGCGAGGGATTACTGTATTAAGAATAATATTAATGAATGTGTATTTCTATGATCCTTTCACATCAATCAGATTGAAATAGTTTTGCTTTAATATGCATTTAATCTAATATATAATGGTCTATGTGTGCATTTTGTGAATTATAAAGTTTTTAATTGTATTTTACCTGTACATCACTATGAGCCTGCACTGAGTGAAGGACACTATACAAAAGTGAACTGAATTGAATTGAATTGAACTCACGTATTACTGCAGCAGTGACAATATTTCAGGTCGAACTAGATCCATGCACCACAGTCCCACCCATAAACTAAAACAAGCTGTCTAATTTGAAAAGTCAATAAAATGCACAACCCAGTAACTAGAAGGCTTTGAATTTGAATTTTTGGTCTGGCCATTCCCCTGTATTGTATACAGATTTAGATTTGCTTTGTCACAATTTGGAGCTACTTCTGTGTATCCATTTTATGGATAATCAAGTTTCCTTCAAATTCCAGAGGATGCCCTTGTTAGTGAAAACTGACTTAATGTAATTAAAAGGACCGTGTGATTGACTTCTGTCTTCTGCCCAATTAGAAACATTTGAACAGGATGTGTACTTTGTGAGCTGGTGATATCACAAGATGCAATACATGAGCTGGCAACTCACAGCAACAGACAAACAACAGTAGTGACAATCACAGAAACATTTGAAATTATACTAGCAGTTAAAAGAATTAAAAATCCAAACAAAGCCAAAACAAATTCAAATCCGTAAACCTAATAAAGGCTGCATAATTGTAAATAGAGGCCACCTTCAGAACATTACAGGAGCTCAAAAATATGAAAGAACCTTAGAGTAGAGCGACTACTTCTTTGATCAATAGCAAGTGGTTAAGGTAATTTGGGCATATAGTAAGATGCCCCTTAAGTGCCTCCTGCAGTAGCTATACCAATCATGGCTACCACTATGTGTTGGATTATATCTCTTTTACCAAGCAGAGAGCATCTAGGAATTCCCAGAAAGATCTGGGAACTGTTAAGCATGGCTTATGCTTGACATGTTCATGATGGCTGTGAGTGACAAAAGTGACATCAGATGGAGAGACACACCCCCACAAATTATTTGGGTGTGATGGGTTTTTGCCACATGCTGCACATGTAATTTTTTTCTGATTATGTAGCGATTCAAATGTGATGGCACATATCCAAAACAGCAAATTTCGAGGAGAAAATGATAGCAGACATGACAGAAGCAAGTATGAGCACTCACCCTCCTTATTGCCGCATTTGGTTAATGGTTCTGATGCTCCACCTTCTCTATTTTTTCCTCTTAAAGCCAGTAATAACAGGTACAGCCCTTCTTCCATCAGCAGAGTCTCATTGACTGTAGCCATCTTTCGCTGAACAATCATGCAAACAATTAACTTCCACTGCAATGAAGTCATTAGGCATACAACATTCATCAAACACTTCCACCTACTGACTAGGACAATATCAACACACCAATTTTATGTAGAAGCAGAAATGCATTTTGGTCACCTATAGTGTTCCAGCTTAACGTAGTTACTGAGGAGAGGCCAGCCAGGTCTTGTCAGGTCTGCATGTTACCACCATGACCTTCACCAGGAAAAAAACATATCAAAAGGGAAATGACTTACCCAACAACTGCAGAATCTTTTGATTTAGAGAAGAGGTTTATATGTTCATTGAATTTTGTGACAGAACTGTGGAGTTCATGGATGTTTCAATAATGACAAGTGGTTGAGTTCTTGATGTAGTAAAACCTTCATAACACTGTCATCACAAATGAGGTTTCAGAGTAGAATGTTACACACACTTACAGCATATCTGGAGAAAAGCTATTTTATCTAAAAGCTGTTCATAGAATATTGTGACAGAGCTCTTGAAGGTCATCCAGATGCAATTTGGCAAAGCTAAGAAAAAGCATTTATAATTATGAGTAGTGGATTCTGCCTTGTTACCCGGCCTCTGATTCTATTTTAGCCCTTTGTCTCCTTGATGGTAGCTTTATGCACACTAATCTTAGCTAAATGACAGAGGTCTGGACATCCCTAGAAATTGCTTTTTTATTCCCAGTGATTTTATTTGAAGTTTTGTTCCTTTCTCCTGGAAATATTTTGGCAGAACAGAGCTATTTCATCCATTTGGACGGTCTAAGCCTGATTGTGGTTTGGCAGTGCTCTTGAACCTTATAAATGTCTTAAAACGTTTTCCAGGCTAATACACATCAGTAACTGATTTTTGGAGTTTCTTAGATTTTATTTTATTGAAACACACTGCATAAAAAATGAAGGGGACACTTAATCATCACAGTCTACTACCAAGTCAGTTAAGCTTCAGGGATATCAATCTATCCAGTTAGGAAACATAAACGATTGTGAATCAACTTCACCTGCTTTGGTGCCAATGAAACTGAAAACAGTTACACTGGAGAGGCAACAGCAAGACACCCCACCAAAAAGGGAATGGTTTTGCACAATTGCTCTTTTTGATCCTTCCTGACTGATTCTTCTGTAGTTTTGTGTTTTGCTTGTGTCCTTGGTAGTCCAGCTCCTCCAGAATGGCACATCCATACAGTACAGGCCAAAAGTTTGGACACACCTCCTCATTCAATGTGTTTTCTTTATTTTCATGACCATTTACAGCACTCCATCACTCTCCTTCTTGGTCAAATAGCCCTTACACAGCCTGGAGGTGTGTTTGGGGTCATTGTCCTGTTAAAAAATAAATGATCGTCCAACTAACCTGACTTCTGCACAACACAACCCCATTGATAAAGCAAGAAATTCCACTAAATAACCCTGAGAAGGCACACCTGTGAAGTGAAAACCATTTCAGGTGACTACCTGTTGAAGCTCATCGAGAGAATGCCAAGAGTGTGCAAAGCAGTAATCAGAGCAAAGGGTGGCTATTTTGAAGAAACTAGAATATAAAACATGTTTTCAGTTATTTCACCTTTTTTTGTTAAGTACATAACTCCACATGTGTTCATTCATAGTTTTGATGCCTTCAGTCATGAAAATAAAGAAAACACATTGAATGAGGAGGTGTGTCCAAACTTTTGGCCTGTATTGTATGTGCCATCACAAGAAGGTTTGCTGTGTCTCCTGGCATAGTCTCATGAGTATGGAGGAGATACCAGGAGACAGGTCATTACATGAGGAGAGCTGGGCAGAGCCGTAGAAGGGCATCAACCCAGCAGCAGCAGCTACTTTGTGCAAGGAGGAACAAGAGAAACACTGCCAGAGCCTGCAAAGTGACCTCCAGCTGGTCAACTGGTGTACATGCTTCTGACCAAAACTGTCAGAAACAGATTCCATGAGGGTGGCCCGATGTCCTCTAGTGGGACATCTGCTTACAGCCCATCACCGTGCAGCTCAATTGACATTCACCAGAGGATACCACAATTGTCAGCTCCGCCATTGGCACCCCATTCTCCACACAGATGAGAGCAGGTTCACACTGAGCACATGTAACAGACGTGAAAGAGTCTAAAGACACCATGGTGAACATTATGGTAGCGTGCAACATCATCCGGCATGACCAGCTTGGCGATGGGTCAGTGATGGTCTGCGGAGGCATATCATTTGAGGGTCACACAGACCTCCAGGTGTTAAGCAACTGTACCCTTTTTCATTCTTCTCTTCTTCAAAAAGCCTTCATCTTTTAACATTTCTCTGATCTGAGCAGCAACAAAAATGCCTTCCTTAATCTTGGCACTACAGGTCTGGGGAAATTAATTTCATTTCTTGGGTACATTAATCCTGTTTGTGTTTTACCCACCGCATTAACAAAGTTTTTCATTATGTCAAAGTCTGATGCGCAGTACCTTTCAGGTACTGAATGTTTTCTGAAAGTAACTTCAAGTTTTGTTGCTCTGCCTTCATGTTAGTAGCATGTGTACTATGACATGAATAATCTCCCCTAGACTTTCTCGTATACTCAGATATGGGGATGGATATTTGAGGAGTAAACCGCAAGATAATGATTATATTTTTATATTATGTACATTAAAGTACCATCAACATCACATCAAATCAAATTAACATTATATTGAACAATTATTATAAAAGTAAAGTTGAATAAATGGAACTCTGCAGCTGCAGAGTAAAAAAAAATCGAGTATGTGCTCAGGTAAAGTTCCACTTCTGGTTGATGGATTTGGCTCAAAAGTTAATACAGATCTGCAATTTTGGTGTAACAACAACTTGCCAACTTTCATCCATCTATCTTTTTGCACTTTTGAGTTACTCTGTTTACACACACACACACACACACACACGAACATAATTCCAAAAAATGGTATTTTTCGGACTCAGGGAGCTCTAAACCGACAAGATTCTATACTTTGTATACGTGCAAGTAATGGAGGTCTAAAAAGTCAAGATTCATCAAAATCTTGAGATCAGTTTTTTTCATGATTACTATACTTTCTTTATACTTCCTATACGAGAAAGTAAAAATATATCATTATTAATTAATATTGTATCCTATGATGACAATATTAATGATGATGAAGCTGGTGTCACAAGAAAACTAAACACGAGAGAACAAATCTGAATTCATATTTGGATTCAATATTTTGAAGTATGTTTAGAACACTTATCATAATTCCATCCATTATCCAACCAGCTATATCCTAACTACAGGGTCACGGAGGTTTGCTGGAGCCAATCCCAACCAACACAGGGTGCAAGGCAGGAAACAAACCCCAGGCAGGGAGCCAGCCCACCACACGATGTGCACACACACACAAAGCACACACTAGAGACAATTTAGGATCGGCAATGCACCTAACCTGCATGTCTTTGGACTGTAAGAGGAAACCCACGCAGACACAGGGAGAACATGCAAACTCCACACAGGGAGGACCCGGGACGTGAACCTAGATCTCCTTACTGCAAGGCAACAGCGCTACCCACTGTGCCACCCTTTCATCACAATATTCTTGGGACATAATTCTTGTAGTGAAATTATCATCATTTGTCACCTGCAAGCAAAGTTAAAAAAAAAAAAACAAAAGAAAACCACTGACGATGCCATCTCTGAACTATTTCTGTATTTATTACTACAAAATTAAAAACTAGTTTAGTTTATCTCTTTCAAGATAAAAACGAGGCAAAGGAAAATTACACATATCTTTAAATCCTCTAATTTTTTCCACATCTGCAGTCATAAAAAGTCAAGCATATTCTGGCAAGATAGAAACCATCCCTGACAGCCTTCCACACCAGTACATAGGAATTTCAGGGTGCTTGGTTTATGTGAACATGCAGGGAACGTTCAAACTCTACATAGAAAGAAGTACACCAGCCAGGAACCGAAGGAATGTTCAGATATGTCGAGGCAGCAATGCTATCTGCTTTGTCACGGGGGCCTCCTTATTTTTTCTTTTGGTTTTCAGTTATTACATTAAATAAACTTGGTCCTTACGTACAGTATAACCTCAAATATACATATATGATATATAGGTATATAAATATATGTTTTGAATTTGTGTGTTTGGATAGATGTATGTGAATTTCCCTTTGGGGATTAATAAAGTATCTATCTATCTATCTATCTATCTATCTATCTATCTATCTATCTATCTAAATCTTAAAACTCTGAGATGATACGATCAAGCTTTATGATTCCGAATGTATCTCCATTCATCAGTTTATAAAGCCCATGTAATCCTGTTCTAGTTTCATGGGAGGTCAGATCTTGAAGTACAACCATAGCTTGAATGATGCACTGACCTATCTCAGCAATATGCACATACTGTATATATATACAGTATTTTCAGTCTGTAGGCAATTTTATATGGGGAATATAACACTGATGCCAAAATTTTTAGAGAATTAAACTGAACAGCTGCCATGCTGGGGATCCTTTGGACTTCAGTTTACTATTGTCTGTTTTCGAAAGAAGATCACAGTTCCTACAGAAAGTGTTAAGAGGTATGATTGTTAGTTTAATATGCACTGTAAGTATATATTGGTCATAAAAATTAGGATATCTCATTTCAAAGAACTCTGAAATAACACATGAATACACCTGGGGCACAATTGAGGCATGAACATACAAGTGAATGGAAGGCTGTGCTCACGTCATGGTGTTTGTTTCATGTGCCAGCTAATAATTAGCAGTTTTACTGTGTGATGACACTGCAGTCATCTGGCACGTTTTTGAGGGAGATGAGGCAACACAAGTAACAAAAAAATCATTAAAAGACTGCTCAATCTAAAATGTCTTTACAAATACATTTTGAAATTGAATAATGGCACTTGCTCTTCACCTTGAAAGTTTTATAATTCTTCAAATGTTTACTTGCCCCACAGCACATTTTTGGGATAAATGTGCTTCATTACATAGGCAAACCACATTCTTTGAAGAATGATACAGTCATTACCAGAAATACACTATGTAATTTTATGTTTTTTAAACCTTATACAGTGTACTGTATCTTCTTATATATAGTATGTGTCATATTATATGCTTTTACTGTTAATAAGGAGTGTATTGCCTTTAGGTAACTGTGTACACACTCTGTTACTGGGCCAACCATTGAATGACACCTTTTTAAATGTCCTAATCACTATGCATAAGACATGCATTTTCCTTTTTCTATGAAACAAAGATATTGCATACAAATATTCTATTCTAACAATCTGTAATGCACATATAATTGTGTTAGTTTATTAAAAGGGTGAATTGTAAACTAACTACTATATGCAGTATTAGGAAGTCAACTAAAAATAGTTGGGAAGAGGCGCACTGCACTACAGAAGTGTTTCCTCATACCTGGCGTCAGTCAATCCAGGCTTCTAAGGACATTTTAAAAAAATAAATCCCAAATTACTATTACTACAACTACTACTGCAAATAATAATAATAATAATAATAATAATAATAATATAAAAGGTATGGTTTGCCTGAGACCACTAGCGCTAGCAGCAAGAAAACCAAGTAGTTACTCAAGTCCAAGAACATGGAGGAGAGGATGCAGTTCTACAAGGAGAAGTCATTGCATGGCCAGTCCTTCAACAACCTCAACAGGCCATACGTCGACAAGGGCCTAACACACACATGGCTTTGAAGTGCAGGTCTCAAAGGGGAAACTGAAATCCTCGTCATAGAAAAACTCAAGATTGGGCCTTGAACACCTGGCACCACCAGCGGTATATCATAAGCGCATCAGTCAGCAACAAATGCCATCTGTGTGGTGAAGCTGAGGAGACCGCACATAGTGTCTGGATGCACAGTATCCCTGAAGGAATATGTTGAATGTCATAGCAGTCAGTTTGCACCTGCACCGGGCCTTATGTTAAAAGCTGGGTGTTCCAGTGATGGACAAGTGGTATAAGCATATACCAGACGCACTTACTGGAGACTATGTCATCCATGTGGGACAAGACTATTCCCGCAGACCGTACCATCACATCTAATAGGCCAAACATTATGTTCCATGACAAGAAGAGGAAGTCATGGGTCTTCATCAATGTGACAATCGTAGATGACAACAACATCATGAGCAAGGAAGCAGAGAAGATCATCAAATATTAAGACCTAGAAAGTCAGACGCAGGTGTGGCTCCAGTAGTCATTGGCATACTGGGAACCATCAAGACTGGGTTCCAAAAGCAGCTTGACAAACTCCCATGTAGAGCTGGTGTAAAAGTGACCCAGAAGATCGTACTTCTCTGCATGTTCCTTCATGATTCCACAGCTGAATAACAAGCCGAGTTGAAAGCCTGACAGGTCTGGTTGACCTTTGGCTAATGCACCAGCATACCGTAGAGTGCTGAGAGGAGGGTATAATAATAATAATAATAATAATAAAGATATGGTTTACCTGAGACCACTAGCTTTAGCAGAAAACCAAGCATTTACTCAAGTCCAATATCATGGAGGCGAGGATGCAGTGCTACAAGAAGAAAAAGCCATTGCACGGTCAGTTCTTCAACAACCTCAACAGGCCATATGTCGACAATACATGCATGGCTTTGAAATGCAGGTGGAAACCGAAAGTCTTATCACAGGAACTTAAGATCAGGCCATGATCACCCAGCCCCACCAGAAGCATATAATAGGCACACCAGTCAGCAGCAAATGCCGTCTGTGTGGTGAAGCTGATGGTGTCCGGATGCCATATACTGGCCCCAAAGGAATATCTTGAATGTCACAACAAGGTCAGTATGTGCCTGCAATGGGCACTAAGCTAATATCTGGGCATTCTGACAATGGACAAGTGGTACGAGATTACACCAGACGTGGTCATTGACACTGAAGACTGCCATCATGTAGGACAAGATCATTCCCACATACTATAGACCACACTATCATCACCAATAGGCCAGATATTGTGTTCCACAACAAGAAAAGAGAGTCATGCATCTTCATTGATGTGACCATCCCAGATGACAACAACATCTAGTGAAAGGAGGCAGAGAAGAGTATAAAGATCTTGAGATCGAAGTCAGACGCTTGAGGAACATGAGGATAACCATGAGTACTCCAGCAGTTGCAGGTACACTGGGAACCATCAAGCCCAGGGCTTAGTGTCATTGTCCTGTTGGAAGTTGAACCTTTGACCCAGTCTGAGATCCAGAGCGGTCTGGAGGTTTTTGTTACAGATAGTTCAGTAATATTTCATATTTCTCTGATCAGTTTTCCCTCAACCCTGTCTAATCTCACAGTCCCTACTACTGTAAAAAAAAACCCTACAGCATTATGCTGTCATCACCACCATGTTTCACTGTTAGAATTGTAATGTGCAGGTGATGAGTGTGTTCGGGTTTCCTCCAGACATGATGCTAATCTTGGTTTCATCACACACAGAGATGTTTATTTCTCAGAGTCTGAAAAGCTTTTAGGTGCCTTTTTGCAAACTCCACATGGGCTTCCATGGACCTTAAACTGATGAAAAATTTCAGTCTGATCGCTCTGTCATAAAGCCCAGTTTGGTGGAGTGCTGCAGTGATGCTTGTCCTTTTGGAAGATTCTCCCATCTTCATTCAGGTTCTCTAGAGCTCAGCCAGAGTGACTATCAGATTCTTTCCCACCTCTCTTACTGTAGCTTTTTTCCCACAATTGCTCAGTTTGGCCCAGTGGCTAGCTGTAGGAAAAGCCATAGTTGTTCCAAACTTCTTCTATTTAAAAATTATAGACACCGCTGTACACTTCAGAACCTTTAATGCTGCAGGAATTTTTTGTAGCTTTCCCCAGATCTGTGCTTCGACACAATCCTGTCTGTAAGCTATGTATGTAATTCCTTTGACTTCATGGCTTGGTTTTCACTCAACTGTGAGACCTTCATTAGACAGGGGTGTGCCTTTCTTAATCACGTCCAATCAATTGAATTGACCACAGGGAGATTCCAAACAAGGTGTAGAAACATCTCAGTAATGATCAATAGAATGGGATACACCTATGCAAAATTTCAAATGTCATAGCAAACGATCTAAATATTTGTGTCAATGTGACATTTCATTTGTTATTTTTACTAAATTAGAAAGAATTGTTAAAATGCTGGGTGGCACAGTAACGCAGTGGTAGCGCTGCTGCCTCGCAGTAAGGAGACCTGGGTTCGCTTCCCGGGTCCTCCCTGCACGGAGTTTGCATGTTCGTCCCATGTCTATGTGGGTTTCCTCCCAAAGACATGCAGGTTAATTGCATTGGCGATCCTAAATTGTGCTTTGTGTGTGTGCCCTGTGGTGGGTTGGCGCCCTGCCTGGGATTTGTTACTGTCTTGTGCCCTGGGATTGGCTACAGCAGACCCCCGTGACCCTATTGTAGGATATAGCAGGTTGGATAATGGATGGATGTTAAAATGCTATTTTCACTTTGTCATTTTGGTGTATTGAGTATTGCATTATGTGAGTGAAAAAACAATTTAAATGATGCAAAGCTGCAACAAAAAAAATGTGAAAATAGTGAAGGGATCTGAATAATTTCTGAATGCATTGTATTATTACTGTTCTTTTTTGTATTATTGTCATCAATAATAATAATATTATTATTATACAGGTTGCTACATGGTGCAGATATTACGGTTCCCTCACAGTTTAATGGACCCTGCTTCAAATCACTGCATGGTCTGATCATGCTCCTATCAAATTTTTGGTTTTCAGGTACTCCAGCTTCCTTCCATATTCTAAAGATGTGTCCAGTGACATTTAATGGACAAAGCAAAATTAGGAAATATATTTATGGATGCAAGGATAGGGCTGTTTGTACTACTACTACTACTACCACTAATAATAATAATAATAATTATTATTATTATTATTATTATAGCCTAGGAGGCTCAAGTATATCCTAGAATCTCTGCTGAACTGCACACAGGGTGGGAATCAGCGCAAATAGGCCATCACAAGACCAAGTCACATGCACACTCACTCACAACGCAGGGCTTTCTTAACGTATGGGCACTGGCCAGGTGGTCCCAGGAGCATAGGGGCCCACAATGTTTCTGATGCCTATGTATATTTCTGTTTTGCTATCAAAACACTTCTGCTACTTTGCTCAGGGGGTCTATGATGCTGTTAAGACAGCCCTGGAGCAATATGCTACTGTCAGTAAACCTAACCAGCATAGTTTTGGGGAGGTGAGAGAAAAACTGGAATACCCAGAGAAGAAGACTGGGCAGACTCCACACAGACAATGACCATGTGTAGGATTTAGGCTCAGAATCCTGGACCCATGAGGAAACAGCATTACTTTCTGCATCATAAAGACTTATAATTAATAATAATAATAATAATAATAATAATAATAATAATAATAATAATA
>JANRMT010062840.1:8769364-8787529 GCA_026402145.1 Polypterus bichir lapradei | reverse complement strand
ATATATATATATATATATATATATATATATATATATATATATATAAATATATATATATATATTTATATATATATAGTTCAGTATATGTTTAGCCCTGAACATGTCCTCCCCATATAAGAGAAAAATACAGTATTCTATTTTTTAAAAAATAAGCTGTATTTTAAAAGAATAAGCTGGAGCCATGTGAACGAATAAAATTAAATTCTATACTGTTATTGTTTTTATATGTATAACTACATCTTTCTACACAAATCTTAGATTTAGAATTCTAAATATCTGAATACAAAGAGAATGTTTAAATGACAGTTTAAGGAGTATGGTCGACATTATCTTATCGTCTACAATTTCAAATATATAAGGTATTATTTTCTGTCTTTCTTTTAATACCGATAATCGCAAGTGAGTGACAAACTGAATGTGCCCTGAATTCACACATTACTTCATTTTCTTGCAAACTAGTTTCGCGGCTTAATTTGCAAACTTTTTTTCAATTCAAGAAGGACATGCAAGTTTCTTTCCTGTGCCTGCCTCTGTTTAGTGCGATCTTTTGTAAAAGGGCATTATATCAATGAGCATCCAGCAGAAATGCAAAGTGAGATCACATGCTTTGTCACACAGGTCCTGATTGGGTGATCGATGGTGCCAATCATGTGCTTTTTCCGTTAGGTGTCCACAGGCCACTTTAAGAAATGGTTTCATTCAGATCAGTCAGATTAATGTTCCCAATCAGGTGTCTGTTGAAGTAATTGTCCATCAGATCTGCTTGATTAAAGTATCAATGAGGTATATTGGAATAGAGTTCCATTAGATATATTTTTAGAACGGTGTCCATCAGGTAATTTTGATTTTTAGCATCCTTCCGATGTGCTTTACTTTTGGTGTTCATCAAGTCAGTTTGACTAATGACATCCATGAAGGCTTTTGGACTATAGTAGCACCAGTAGTTCATCAGACCTGGATGGCTGATGAGTCCATCAGGTATTGTCTGTGTCTAAGTTATGAAATCCATCACATGTGATTTACTAATGGTCCGTCAGGTCATTTTGGCTTATGATATCTATCCATTACATCTGGTTGATTCACTGTAGCCCACAAATCTGTTTGATAAGTGATATTCATTGAACCTGTTTTATTAATGGTGTCCATCAGGTCTTAGTGACTGAATTTGACCATTATGTTTATTGGACTATATATCAGCTTGACTAATGGTGCCTCCAAAATGTATTGCAGTATATCTATCTGATTAATGATATCAGTCAGATCTGGTTGACCAATGGTGTACATCATGTTCACTGGCACTATCTTATCTGGTTAACTAATAATGTCTATCAGATCTATTGATATCTATCATTTCCATTGTATCTACTGGTGTCCATGACATTTATTTGACTAATTTTGTCCAAAAGGTCTTTGGATTAACAGTATTAGTTGGGTCAATATACCTAAAGTTGTCAATTAGGTCTGGCAAATGGCATCATTTACAGAATTTAAACTAATGGGACCTTTAGTGAGTGTAGACTTGATCATCCATTGTTTATTGCAGTCTCCATGTTGGTTGATACTAGTTAGTATAGTTTGAAATGCTGTAGATATACAGAATACTCTCTGCACAAGGATGTTATATCTTATCCTTGGCCTAAGGCAACAGAAGACACACTGAATATCCAGACACTGTTTTCCCAGCTTTAAATTGAAAGAACTTAGTTGCAGGAGATGACGCCGTTAAGGCATAAAACAGAAGACTCCTGGTACCCTGTTACAAACATCAGAAGATGAAAGCACACGTAGGCCGTAAGTCAGCTCAATGTCAAAAAGCAAGGAAGCCATTGGTTTTATAAAAATACCCATATGTGAATGAAACATTTAAATATTCTACAATAAAATATTGAACTATCAGTCAGTAAAATGTGAAACATATTTATTGTGAATGTCTAACCTAAAGTATCTGAAATATTAGTTTGAAATATGTGATCTTATTAGAAAGTGCATTTCTCATTTAATTATGAAGATATATTTTTATAGTGAATTTTCTGGATCTCACTTTAAACTAATATATACTAATATCTGTATACAGGATGGGCAAAAGTAGGTTTACAGTTGTTCTTGTGGAAAAAGACATGTAAGTTTTGATTATTACAATAGGTTTGTTAGCTGAATAGCTTTATGAGCTCGAAAGAATGTTACAATGGCATAGTGCACTTAGGTACAATCTCGTAAATACTCAAATTATTAGTATTTGTTGTTTACACATTCTAGCACTCTACTTGCTAATAACAGTAACAATAATAATAATAAGAAGAAGAAGAAGAAAAATAATACAAATAAATAATATAATAATTAATAAATAAATGATAATGCAAGAATAAACTGCTCAAGCTGCTGCCCCCGCGACCAGATCTCAAATAAGCGGAAGAGGATGGATGGATGGAACTGTCAGCCTACTTTTGCCCACCCACACACACACCCACACATATATTTTACATATTTATGTATATTTTACAAAGTATATTAAGAAAATATTTATGTATTTTGTCCAATATGTCAGCATTCCTGCAAAG
The DNA here is from genome assembly GCA_026402145.1 of Polypterus bichir lapradei. NCBI lineage: Eukaryota > Metazoa > Chordata > Cladistia > Polypteriformes > Polypteridae > Polypterus > Polypterus bichir. The sequence goes on along the minus strand of JANRMT010062840.1, from coordinate 8,784,971 downwards.
CAATATCAATATTAAAATATCCATATGTCCACTATCCATTTGTGTTCGTCACTCAACCTGTTCAATACAGTCTATATCATTCAAGGTATACTGTATGTACATATGTATATGTATATATATGCATATATTTCATTACATTTGGGTATACAGTAATACATCTTTTAAAAGGGATGAATCAAATTAAAGTAAAGCAAATGAGGAATGCTTGGAACCCCAAACAGCAGAGGTCTCTAACAGAGCATAATGTAGCGCCTTGCACACCAGTCTGAGCTAATATGCAATATTCTAGACACAGTGGAGCACTCATTCTTGTTCTAAACATATCTGCCTCAGTATGTCACTTGATGCCAGGAAACCTTCCAGCCTTTACACAGTACTGTTAAGACAAAAAAAATGTTTCTTTTTGTTATCAGGCTACAACTGTGCCACCAATGGCTGGCAAAAATGGTGCTAATCTTTCAATTTTACCAGCCACAACTGTCATAATACTGCAAAATACCATGCTTTGTTGTTGTAGTAGGGTAGAATATTTAATCTCCGATAAGACTTTAAGCTCAGTCGTACTGTAGTATCAATATTTGTATTTAGTCTGTGCAGCCCATAACTGAAACATACCGTAGCAATTTACTTTTAAGTGTGAAATGTACACATATGTATTTCAGCATATATGTGCAGCATATGTAAGATTTATGTAAGTACTCACAAAGTGCGGGTATGCTATGCCATACAGAAAAGTATTCATTCCATTCAGTTTTGCAATTTTGTGTTTAAAAGCTTGTAATACCAGGTATATCTCACATCCTATGAATGTATGTAAATAAGAACAAATTGTACATATTTGCCTGTATAAGACAAAATAAAAAAACACAGATTTGATAACATATCGTAATTCTGCTATGTTTCATTTTTAGTGTAAAATGTAAACAACTGTACATAACATAACAATTCAATCTATATATATATATATATAAATATATATTTTGTCTTTATTGTAATGTAAATACCTTTACAAATAAAAGTGAAAAGAATTTCTATGTTTTTTAATTAGTCTTATTTTTAGAGTGATACAGTGCTGCTACCTCATGGATCCAGTGTCCTGAGTTTGAGTTCTATGGTTGGTCCCTGTCTGTATCGGGGTTGCACATTCTCCCCATATCAACATGGCTTCTCCACTTTGCACTCCAGTTTTTATCGTCAAAGTGATTGCAATGTAGGTGTGTATGTGTGTGAGGGGGCCCAACAATGGACTAGTGTTCTATTCAGAATTGGTTCCTGCCTTTTACAAACTTAATTTAGCTAAATTTATAATTTTATAATTTTATTTTAATTTTAAGTGACCATAGGGGCTGTATTTGTTTTTTTCCTGCTTTGGCCGTTATCTGTCTAAAATTTACATTCTGTATTCTTCTTTCCTTCCATATTCCAAAAATTTGAAATTTAAGCTAATTGGGTACTCTAAACTGACTTGGAGTGTGCACATGAACGTGGCAACAGGTGGACTAGCATGCTCACAACATGAATGAGTGAATACATTTCATTTATGGTTACATGGTGGAATACACTGGTTTCAGAAAATATTCAAAACCCTTCTCTTTCTACACAATTTGATGCATAGCAGATTTAACTTGAGATGCATGAATTTGCCATTTTGGACAATCTGCACTCAGTAACCCAAAATGGCAAAATGAAAACATGTGTTTAAAAAGGTTTGCAAATTAAAAAAAAAATCAAACACTATAACCTCTCATTCATACATTCAGACCCTTAATTCAGTATTTTGCAGAAGCCTAGGGCATCACTGAGCTCCTGGACAGTCTGAGATGAAACCTGGTGGTGTCAGATGGAGCAAAACATAGGTGTTCTATTGGATTTAGGTCAGGCGAGCGTGGGGGTCAGTCAATGGTATCAATTCCTTCATTATCCAGGAACTGCCTGCATTCTCTTGCCACTTGAGGCCGGGCATTGTCGTGCATCAGGAGGAACCCAGGACCCACTGCACCAGCATAGGGTCTGACAATGGGTCCAAGGATTTCATCCCAATACCTAATGGCAGTCAAGGTGCTGTTGTCTCTATGGATATACCTCCCCAGACCATCACTGACCCATGCTGAACGATGTTACAGGCAGCATAACGTACTCCACGGCTTCTCCAGACCCTTTCACGTCTGTCACATGTGCTCAGGATGAACCAGCTGTCATTTGTGAAAAGCATAGGGCATCAGTGGTGGACCTGCCAATTCTGGTATTTTACGGCAAATGCCAATCAAGCTCCACGGTGCTGGGGAGAGAGTACAGGGCCCACTAGAGGACGTTAGGCCCTCAGGCCACCCTTATGAAGTCTGTTTCTGATTGTTTGGTCAGAGACCTTCACACAAGTGGCCTGCTGGATGTCATTTTGTAGGGCTCTAGCAGTACTCATCCTGTTCCTCCTTGCCCAAAGGAGCAGATACTGGTCAGTCCTGCTGATGGTTTAAGGACCTTCTACGGCCCTGTCCAGCTCTCCTAACTGCCTGTCTCCTGGAATCTCCTCAATGCTCTTGAGACTGTGCTGGGAGACACAGCAAACCTTCTGGCAATGCTACGTATTAATATGCCATCCTGGAGAAGTTGGACTACCTGTGCAACCTCTGTAGGGTCCAGATATCGCCTCATTGCTACCAGTAGTGACATTGACTGTAGCCAAATGCAACACGAGTGAAAAAACAGAGAGGATGGAAAAATATCAGTGGCCTCCGCCTGTTAAAGCATTCCTGTTTTGAGGATTGTCTCATTGTTGCCCCTCTAGTGCACCTGTTGTTAATTTCATTAACACCAAAGCAGCCAAAACTGATTAACAACCCCCTCTGCAACTTAACGGACCAGATCAATAGCCCAGACGTTTCATTGACTTGATTCTATACTCGGATTAAAAAGTGTTCCTTTAATTTTTATATATATGCAGTTAATACATAAAAATTACCTTCAGAGAATGTATTACAAAAAGGGAAAATTAAAAGTGAATAAAACTAAATACAAAATAAATCTAACAATTGGAAAACAGTGTGAGCCCACTAATGAACTGATCAGTCCTAAGTTTGTACAATAAATATCATGAAGGCCTAGACAAGCATATAGCACCAAGAGAAACAGAAAGTATTCTCACTGGATTCCTGACCTATTCATTTGATGCAAAATGTTGGCTCGGCTGACGTGTTTCAAGAAAGGAACCCATCCTCAGGACACAGCATACCAATACTGAACTATTGTACAAGGTCAGGTGCTTCTAATACTAGATCCACCTTGTACCAAATGATCAAAAATATTAGATAAATACTGAAGAAAGCTTGACTGAAAGGCTTGACCCTAGTACACGCTATCCATACGCAACACGGAGAAGTCTGTGACTATCTGAATGGAAATACTGAGGCTTTATAATTTTTAGTTGTTCAGTACTCATAATTGTGTTAAGGTTTCTGCTTACTCCATTTTGTGGAATTATGCTTAGTAAGCAGGTTAATTTGTATTCTTTGTGATTTTCACGTTAGTTTAGTCCCATTTTGGTTTTTGTCCTGACATACAATGTCAATTGTAGGACCTATCACTGTATATACAGATGTTGACCTTTCTAAGAACATCCACTCCAATCAAGTTCTAGACACATCTCACGGAGAAGAAAAAAAGCAAACAGAATGCACATGAGCAGACTTTACAGTGCCACAGCAAAAGCTAATCGTGTATCTTAGAAACTCATCCCTAAACTCTTCACACATCGGTTTGTGCAGTGTGCATTGAAATGATTCATTTCACTTTTGGAGCTCGTCATGGGTTATTTCTTTTAAGGTTTGGGCAAATAAAAACTTGTGAAAAATGTTATCTTCGGTGATCATCAATGGAATTGCCTTAGTGGATTAGATTTTGCATAACCCTGGTTTATTGAGTAGCTCAGTAGCATTATCGCGACACACTGAAGAAGATGGATTGTACCTCCCTGAGGTAAAAAAACTCAGCAAACAAGCTTTTCAGTATCACAATAACAGTGATCAAGGTTCGTAGAACAGCATGAAAATGTGTCTAAAGAAGGCAATTCGACTTTTGGATAGATTGCCTCACATTCACCTCAAGTACACTTAGATATGATACAGAATTCATACTTTATGACTCCAATGATGAAAGCAACCCTAAACCATAAAACTTCTGTTCCCATGCTTCATAGCTGGTATGAGGTTCTTCTCTTGAAATGCTGTGTTCAGTTTGTGCCAATCAACATGATAATGATCAAATGCACTCCAGCAAATCCACGAAGGAATGGCTCAAACAGAAGAAATGAAGGGTTATGAAGGGTTCCAGTCAAAGCCTTGATTTGAGTCCCATTGAAATATTGTGGGGAGATTTGAAGCAGGCAGGACACACAGACACCATGGAACTGAAGGAATTTTGTATGGAGAAGTTATTAGAAATTTCACCAAGTTGATGTCAGTTATGCAAAACGCCTACAAGAATTCACTTCTGCTAAAACGGGTAATATTATAGAATTTAAATCAAATATTTTTAATCAATACATATATACGTATATAAGCAAATACTTAAATGAATTTGTATCAATGGATTATTAAAAGCATAAGAAAAAGACTGAAGGTAACTAAAGGGTTAATTAAATGTGGCTTAAAGCTTGAGCTTGTGAGCATTGCCTCATCTTAAGAGGAACCATCAAGGTAATTAATAAGGTTAAAATGAAGTAAATGAGTAATAAACACACCCTTAAAAAGTGAGAACAAACTCACGAGAAAGCCCAAACACCCCAAATATAAAGTAGTGATAAGATCAATGGGAAAACCCGTAGGACATCCCTATTAGCAAAGCAATGTTTAGAATAATGGAAGAATCGACATGTATACAAAGTTACTGGCGGCTGTAGCTGATTGGTTAAGGTGATAGAATTCTGTGCAGTATATTAAGAGCCGGATGACAAGATGTATTAGATAAAGTAAGGGTAATAGGAAAGTATAAAAGGGAAAGACCATAAAAGTTCATGGACTGAGACATCTGTCCATATCTATGTGCAAATAAAGAATCGTTCTGCATTTTCATCTGGTCTTTGAGAATGATTTATTTGAAAACAGAGGAACATTTTTTTTCCACAACAACAGCAGGTTCTGAGGCCAAGGATGTACTTACTTTTTCACCCATAGACCATTACATCTACTGAAATTTTTGGGTATTTATTCAAGTCCGTCACCTTTATCTGTTAGCACTGTATGCATGAAGCTCTAATGTTGCCTGTCAATGATTTCCATGGGGTGTACTTACTTTTTCACAAGACTGATATTTAAAAGTGTATGCTCAGATCTTTCATTTAATTTAAACAGAGAGGTGTGCCAGTGTTGAGCAATGAGATAAATATGTAGAACCATACCTGGAATAAGAAACGTGAGACATGATGAGCTGTTGTCTAAGATAGTAAGCACTTCATATCCTGGCCAATGTGCCTTTTACAAGAAGCGGAAGCAACTCTGAAGTGAACCAGGCAGACTGTTGCTTCCTTGTAGGGTTCAAGCCAAGAGTAATTGAAGAACTGGCAGTGGTGACCACTATTCATTTATGGCTGAGTGTGGAATGCAAATATTTATGTGCTTCAGTCCCTCTTTGAGAGCACATAGGCTCACTTTCACTCAGTCTTTTGCTCATTTTTTGCACCCTGGGGTTGAGTTTATTGGATTTTGAAGGGAAAAAAAATACAGTCCAACGCTTTGCATTCTTAGAGCTAAACCTTTGGTAAAATTAATGATGGTGTGATAGAAGATGTGATAAAAAAAACTGAATTAACAGAAAGTGAAGAAAGGAGTAATAATTGCTCTGCGTTTGCTTGCCTGACAGCTCAGATAGCGTCTTTATTAACAGAATGATGTGTAGGTGTATTGATGAAGTTGAAGAAACGCTTATTGCTCAGTTTTGCAAAGTGCAATTTAGGCATCAAAGCTGAAGCTTCACTGTGTGTCGTCCTTCTGATTTGCTATTCTGTGAGGTTTCACTGCACTGCTTTATTCTGTTTTGCAAAATAAATAACACTCCAGCTGAACTGCCTTGTGACCATGCTCACTGTGAAAGGCACCAAACAGAATAAAAATGGATCCATTGGCATGCATATAAAATGAGTGGTATCTTAGAACCCCTTTAATGTTCACAGCACACAAGAGAATTCAGCCTTATTTTGTGCAATCACAGTGCTTGTTTTGTTCCTCTCCTTAATGGATCAACATGCTTTTCACTTGAAGTAATCCCATTAGGTACATAAAAATGCATCAGTGGAAGTCTTTCTAGGAAATGTTATTCCATTCAGGAAGAGCACTTTTATGACACAGTGTGGAGGTGGAGTGTAAAATTAGCCTAAATGAGAAGTCAAGTTACTGCTAACAGAAGAACAAGTTGTACACAAGCTCTGCCATTCATGGCCATTAAGTTGACAATATTGATTTTTGGGGATTTAACAATTTCTCAGATCTTTATGATATGGAAGAAGAGGGTTGTTTTAATTGTAATCAAAATGACAGAGCTTGTTTTGTCCCTAATAAAAATGGAAAAAGGAACCCTATAAGTAATGTTAGCCCACATTTTATTACATTAAACCCTGAGGGAGGACATTAGTGAAAAGTGATGGGAGGCAAACTTAAATTAAATACACAAAAGTCTTCTTTACATCAAAAGTGGACGGGAGTATGGGATACACTGAAGCTGAAATGCTTCTTGTTATACGCATGAAGCAGACAAATGAGAATCATTGAACCACTGGGTGATCAAAATGGCTGAAGTTAGCGGAATGGCATCCTCTTTCTGTCTTCTTCTTCTTTTGGCTGCTCCCATTAGGAGTTGTCACATGGCCCCCACAAGGTGGGGGGGGGGGGGGGATTGACAGGGCTCTAGCCAGGGGGCCTGGGATCACAGGGGCCCGGCGCGGGATGAGTAGAAGATATTATGCACAAACAAAACGTATTAAAGGAAGCAAGAATTGATCCTACAGCGTTGAGTGTCAAATTCAGCATAAAATATTTTTATATCAAAAAAAGTTTCAGATTCCAATTGTGTATCACGTTTTCCTTAACCCTAGGTGAAGGGCCCGCCAGAGATCCTGGCCTAGGGGTCCGCGTTATAATGTGGGGGCCATGGTTTGCCACAGCGGATCATCTTCTTTCATATCTTTCTGTCCTCTGCATTTTGTTCTGTTACACCCATCACCTGCATGTTCTTTCTCACCACGTCCATAAACCTCCTCTTAGCCCTTCCTCTTCTTTTCTTGCCTGGCAGCTCTATCCTTAGCATCCTTCTCCCAATATACCCAGCATTTCTCCTCTGCACATGTCCAAACCAACGCAATCTTGCCTCTCTGACTTTGTCTCCCAACCGTTCAACGTGAGCTGACCCACTAATGTGCTCAATTCTAATCCTGTCTATCCTTGTCACACCCAATGCAAATCTTAACATCTTTAGCTCTGCCACCTCCAGGTCTGTCTCCTGCTTTCTGGTCAGTGCCACTGTCTCCAGCTCATATAACAAAGCTGGTCTCACTACCATCCTGTAGACCTTCCCTTTCACTCTTGCTGATATCCGTCTGTCACAAATCACTCCTGACACTCTTCTCCACCCATTCCACCCTGCCTGCCCTCTCTTTTTCACCTCTCTTCCACAATCCCCCTTACTCTGTACTGTTGATCCCACGTATTTAAACTCTTCCATCTTCCCCAACTCTACTCCCTGCATCCTCACCATTTCACTGACCTCCCTCACATGTATTACACATGTATTCTGTCTTGTTCCTACTGACCTTCATTCCTCTCCTCTCTAGAGCATATCTCCACCTCTCCAGGGTCTCCTCAACCTGCTCCCTACTATCGTTACAGACAGCAAACATCATAGTCCACTTTACATACATCCTCTTTCTGTATCCGTCCTTATTTGTTTGTACCTCATTGAAAACTTAAATTGGACAAATAAGAGAAGGGAACGTGAGGACAAGAGTGCACACCAAATCTAGAAAGAATACCAATGTGGCCAAAGAAATAATAAAGTCCTTAATAAAAGGGAGGGTTGAACACTTGAAGAAAATTTAAACGTATTGAAATAAACAGAAGAAAACAAAACCCTGTTGCCTCTGCGCAAAGTTCGATCAGTTGTATGCCTGTATTTTTACCTAGTTTGGAGTTCATGTACCCGGAAATTCAATTTGTGATTTAGTTTTCACTTTTCTTTATAATTTAAGGGTGTTTTTTTCTTTACTGACCCCATTTGTGGTGTGCGTCATTACATTCTTATTGTCGTTCTTGTTGAGTTTTGGGTCAGTGACGTAACCAGTGCTTGCGATTTAAATATGGCAGTGCACAGCACGTTCAGTGTCCCTTGGTGGACAGTTCTGATTAAAATTCTCAGTGTTGTTTAATCGATTCACTTATTTAGCGTTTGATTATTTTAGCGACAGATTAGAATTCAGTTCTTTCTCTCGATCTACGTATGTCCTTGTTTTTGCCCTTTGGTTTTGTTCGCTTTGATTTACTTCTGGCTTTTCAGGCTCATAGCAATCCTTGGTCATCTCTCCTGTCCTCACTCTGGTCTTTCTCTGTGTGTATTTTCCAGAAGTACTTATTGAAAATTTTAGCAAAAATGTATGGATTTTGCACGTTGGGAGCACATAATTGCATCACTCGATGTATGGATTATGCAGCATGAGCAACATGAAAAGCTTTTTCTTGGATGTTCCAATATTATTTATTGTGTTCCAGGGTTGGTCTCCATAGATGCCCATTCTATCAGAAAGTCTGTCATCTTTGTACACCATGAAAACATGAGATTAAAATTCTTCTCAGACTTCAGTGCAAACTGCATGGGGTAAGTAACATATAAAGCAACATAGAAGTAGCATATACAAAAATATTATTTTAGGGTGGAGTATTCCCTTAAGAATAATAAGGCTTTGCTTGTTTTTTAATTTTAGAAAACAGTTTTTTTCAGAACAAATTTTGGGCTGGGAGGCGGTGTGTGTTTCTGATCTTATGGCCTACATTAGATAACATCAACAGCATTTAATTCTATGGCACATTTTCACACAAAGGATGTAGCTCAAAGTGCTATACAGCATGTTAGAGAGATAGTTACATGAAAAAGAAAAACAAATTAAATTTAGATAAGAATAATAAATAGTATGCAAAACATTAAAAATTGCACACTTTCAGAAGAAAAGCATTTATCCATCCATCCCACTATATCCTAACACAGGGGTCTGCTGGAGGCAATCCCAGCCAACACAGGAACAAACCCTGGGCAGGGTGCCAGCCCACCACATGGCACACACACACTAGGGACAATTTAGGATCACCAATGCACCTAACCCGCATGTCTTTGGACTGTGGGAGGAAACCAGAGTACCCGGAGGAAACCCACACAGACACGGGGAGAACATGCAATCTCCACGCAGGGAGGACCCAGGAAGTGAACCCAGGTCTCCTTATTGCGAGGCAGAAGCGATACCGCTGCGCCACAATGCTGCCCAAGACGTTTATTCTTTATTCTTTTCTATATTTAAATGTTACCCTGTCAAAATGAAAGAAGTATGATGTACAAAAGTTCTACTGGATCAGTAATGGCTTCAAATCTTAGAATGATTACTTATAATTATGGGGTTAAAGTGTTGTTTCACCACAAGTGGCTGGCGCTTCTACTGCGGCTTGGTCTTTGTGCCAAGCTCTTTATCATCAACGTCAACAGGAAAAGGGCACAATAGAACATTTTCGTGTGGCCTGTCCTAGGTAGCAAGAAAAGTTTTAAATAAGACGCAGATGGTGTGCTGCAGTTCTTGTGAGAAGCTTGCTTTGGGTATCTGAGGTGGGATATAGACAGTGAGATGCAGCGTAACTTGGCTCCGTTGGCATTTCATGTTAAACGGGTGTGCACACGTGTATATCCCAGTAATATAAATCTTTTGTGACAGCCATTTGTTTTATTACTTTACCCTATTGCTTTCATCAAGAGTGCACATACTGTGCATATACTTCAGTAGGAAATAAAATAAGGCTTTTATTTTCACGTGTTAAGGCTCTACACCGTTTAATCTGCATAGCCTTGGATTTTTCGGCACTAACAGATTTTGTGTATTGTATCGCCTAATTATTATGTTGGGGAGACAATGTTGTAAGCTGCCATGGCAGCCTGACCCTGTAAAACAACGGTGGTTAGTTAAAAGAAATAAGCCATATTCAGTTTGCTATTAAGTAAATAGAGAGTTTACAAAAGGTTATCTTGTCTAATTCTGTCTTTTAGGAAAGTAACAGTTTTCAGGTATATGTTACCTGGACAATAATAGATCTCTACAAGAAGATGATCCACTGTGGCGACCCCTAATGGGAGCAGCCGAAAGAAGAAGAAGATATTTCAAAGGAAAGTCTGTTAATTTAATGCAAAGCTAGAACTGAAGCAATCTTTTCAGTAGTGTTATAGACATGAATATAAATAACTATTCATATCTCAAATGAGGTACAGTATAAGATACACTCAACTTGAATGTTAAAGCCCTCCAATATGGGGTTCCTCCCTGCTACACTGTCATAGCGATTAATTTACAACCACCGTACCCATTTTTTTTTTTATTAAGCAAAGTCCTTTATTAGTGCCCCCCTTTCTCCAGAAGGCAATTTTATAGCAAAGCCCTCAATCACTTTTTTTTTCCTTCTGTCATCTTACATAGTAAAATCAAGGCAACTCCTGGAGGTGATATATACTGGGAACTGTTAGCCCAGTTTCTGTTAAAAATTCTTATAGCTTAATGTGATCTTGAAATTATGGCTATCGGTCAAAATTGCCTGTAGGGTTTCCAATGCTTGGTAGTTTTCCTAGAAAAACATGAGAGCCGTGCAGAGAGCCAATGAGATGGCATTCGCAAAGGGCACAGTCAAGATGGTAAAGCTTCCTCATGCAGAGAGTTGTTATCCTTATAATTTACTGCTGGCTCATGCTGCGAGAACAGAATAATGAACATTTCTACTTGTATCTGGACCCAGCACTTGCACTTGATGCACGTCGTGCAGAAGAGGTGATCTGCCGATAATTGGCTTCATGGAGATTTTATCCATAAGCATGTGCAGTAGTAGATAATGGCGTGTTAATGGTAAGAGCTGAAAGTACATACCAGCTGCATTTATAACTATAAATTGCTGGAGGTTACTAAGGCCATATTCTGACTAGTGATGAACAAAACAGGCAAGTTACGAATATCATAAAGTTTTGCGAAACTGACACTAAAGTTAATTTTGCAGGCAATTTCAGAATTGCAAACAGCAAAACTAACCAAAAAAGTTTGTTTTTTTTGGCGTGGAAAACAAGGAATATTGTTCTCTACCTGTGTTCTTTTCTAAAGCTGTGTAATACATGCAATCTGTCGCACTTCTGAGGAATCAATTCTGTTTTTGTCTGTAGTTCATGTCACTGTGAATGAGCACAGTATATATTTTAAAAAATGAACATGCTGCATATGTTCCACCAATATGTGCATCAGGGTCAGTGTTTTTAGACGAGCTGGGGGTTACGAGATCACCTTAGGAGTTCACAGCATGGTAATATTCAAATCCAGAACTGAATAGTTTGGGGTCCCTTTGAGCTTCTCATACACATGTACAGTACTGTTTATAAAATCCAGGCGATGCTGTCTATTATAGGCAACATAGGTCAGGCAGTACATCAAGGTTCTGAGTTTGGCATGGCCTCTTCCAGCACCCCTCTATAACCAACTTTGTTCTACACATTACTATGTTTTCTCCACAGGGAAACCTCACTAGACAGGAGGCCATTTGATCCTTCCCATTCACTAGCAACCAATTTATCTTGGTTAAGGATTTCCACACTTCATGTGCTGTAGGGCTTCAATTTGTTTTTTTTCTGTTTCCAGTAAGTCATTAGGATAGCAATCACCAAGAATGTCATCAGAATCAACAAAATGATCATCATGGAACATACCACAGGAACATCCATTACACATAGCTGGCAGCTCAACAAAATAACTTTATGTGACAGGAAATGAGTCCGGTGATTTTCTTTTTCCTTACTAGAAATCATTATTTAAGTACTAAATGACAGGCAGATAAAGGTGGAATTAATGCATGGCAACTCTTCCAGACAGGAACTGAACATATTTCTCCTTATATGAATGGCATTATTTTTGCTGGAAGCAGCATAATTTATTTTATTTTGTTTTCTGAAGCGAAATACTGAGTTTTGCTGTGAATTAAATTTTGCATTAATCATTTTACTTACCATTAAAAGAGACACGATTTTGATTATCAATTTTTTTATCAAATGTACTTTGAGTGTAATTCAGTTAAAAAGGGCGGTGGTCAGTGTAAGTAACCATCTGTATTGGCAGTGGTTAGTTCTGCTTGCCACATTTTTTTTTTACCGTGCACATCACGGACGGCAGCATTCTGTACTAAGCACATGCCTGGGTTTAGCTATGACCCGCTAGATGGCAGCAAAAGTACTGGACCATGTTTCTTAGTTGCATGTTTACATCTTGAGTGGAAGTTTGACGCTAAGTGGACACCATCATAGTTACTGCTGTGCTTTTATGAACATTTCACTGGTGCTTCTAATATTATGGGTAAGTAAACGTTTTATTATCTTTAAGTATTCATTCAGAAAATACATAGAAGTCAGAGAGTAGAGGGGACTGGGCAGTCTAATGGTCTGGAACCCCTGCAGATTTTATTTTTTTCTCCAGCCGTCTGGAGTTTTTTTTGTTTTTTCTGTCCACCCTGGCCATTGGACCTTACTCTTATTCTATGTTAATTAATGTTGACTTACTTTATTTTCTTACTGTGTCTTTTATTTTTCTATTCTTCATTATGTAAAGCACTTTGAGCTACTGTTTGTATGAAAATGTGCTATATAAATAAATGTTGTTGTTGTTTTCGATATTTACGAAAGTGTTTCTTCTCTTTAGAGCCGTATTTCCATATGATCAATTCAGCTAACCGCCGCCCTTGAATAACATCAGTTATGGCTCGGTGAAGAGGTCTGTCTGATGAAGAAATTTACCATTTGCTTTGTGAGGAAATACCTTCCGACAATGAGAGTGAAGTGGATTCCCACAATAGTGTCAGTGATCCTACTTTTGTAAATAATAATAAGAATGATACCGGTAATATTAATCATGCTTTCGACGACATATCAAATAGGAGTGACGATGAATGTGATGTGCCAACTGTAGCTGATTCTCGCCCTTGTACGAATTCATCACTAGTGGCAACTAACTGGAGCCAATAAACAAGTGTACCACAAGTTCCAGCCTTTACACCAGAAAGTGGCGTCACTCAAAATATAAAAGACAAAAGTGACCTCATTCCTGTGGACTTATTCTTTGAGTATTTTGATGAAACACCGATAAATCATATAGTGTTTTAAATGAATCTTTATGCTACTCAGAAAGGTAAATCGTTTGTTCCTACAGATGCAACTGAGATCAAAATATTTATAGGAATGAATCTTTTGTCATACACGTGCGCATGGGAGGCAGCTAAAGGGCTTTAATGAGGGTAATTCCAAGCCATACCGGGATGTAGTAGAGTGCACTGACTCCTTTTGTCGCTTTTATACAGACCATTCATGGGAAATCCCACCTGGTCCTGATGACATCAAGCCTGCTTTTGACACCTTTGACGTCACTCTGGGCCCCAGCCTATGAAGGAAGACCCTTCTGATTCTGACCCCCCGATGTCATTTCCTATGTTGGCCTTTAAAAGTCACCACTTCTCCCCTATCCCTTCAGTTCTATTTTGGAATCGTGCACATCAGTACTATCATTTTGCAAATTTTGCAGCCAGGAAATAACATACGGGTGGCTGCCCCAAACCTTGCTATAGCTCTTGGTCAAGTTTATAACACTTGACATGGCCATCACTGTAAAACCAAGCTACAGAGATTATTGGAGCACAGAACCAGACCTGGGTGACAGCTACGTGTCAAAACAAATGTCTGTGAAATGATTTAGCTCCTTACTAAGCCACCTACACCTCAACGACAACGCTCTAACTCCCTACCGAAACAGTCCAAACTATCTATAAACTTTGTCCATTCCTTGATCATTTGCAGGCCAAGTTCTTGGATTACTACAAACCACAACAAAAACTGGCAATAGATGAGTCAATGGTGAAAGTCAAAGGAAGATCGACCCTCAAACAATACATGAGGGACAAGCCCATAAAACAAGGGTACAAAGTGTGGATGTTATGTGATCAAAATCAATAAATTTAAAATCTGAGATTTATACAGGAACGAAACAAAATGCACCAGAAGTGAAGTTGGGTTCAAGAGTGGTCCACACTTTAACAGAAGGTCTGGACGGCAAGAATCATATTGTTTATATGGACAACTTCTTTACATCTTATCCTGTCTTCTGCAGCTTGAAGTCAAACAGGCAAATATATGCCTGCGGGACTGTAAATCCTAGAAGGAAATACTTGTTAATACTAGAAGATGAAAAGCAGCATCAAAGAGGAGAATTTGACTGCAGGGTGAGTGATGATGGTGTGGCCGTATACAGATGGAACAGGGCAGTCAATATGATATCCACATGTCATGATCCGTCAGAAGTGTCAGCTGTAAATCGCAAAGGAAAAGATGGAACAATAACATCAATTAATAGCCCTGTCGTGCTGAAAGACTATGAATGGAAACATGAACTTTGTAGACAACTTTGGCAGACTATACCACAAATAGGAACAGCAAAAAATGGTGGATGAGACTGTTTTTCCATTTTGTAGACTGTTGTGTAACAAATGCCTTTGTTTTACACAAAAACCTTCAAATGGATCAAATGACTAATTAAAAATTTTCAACGGAGTGTATATAAAGGTCTGCTAGCCTCACGAATAGTGTCAATCACCGCAGCAGCTTCCACTGCAAGTAAAAGGAACTCTCCGGTGGCAGTCAGCTCACATAAACCTTTTGTAGACAAAAGTATTCCTCAGTGAACACAGCAAGCACCAGCCTATACATTCAACATCTTGAAGATGTGCCTATTGCAGCACAAGAAAAAAACATTGAGCACAGTGTGGATGAGCACTGTACAGTATGTAAAGTGCCCCTGTGTTGGAAAGCTGACTAAATAGCCACTGTTAGGCTTCATCCTGGGAACAACAATGATTTTTTTACTGTTTTTGAAGTGAATAGTCAATAGAGACAAAATTTGGATTATACTATGTACTGTTTTTTGAGTGGATAGACAATGTTAGGTTTTCTATTAGGGATAGTTTTTATTCTGATTTAATTGCTACAATTACAATTTCTTTTTTAAATAATACTGCCTTTTCAATGTTTCATTTTTTTCCTGATGTATTAATACTAAGCTTTTTATTTTTTGAAGTCTTTCTGTTCTACAAAAATACATGGAGGGTATTTCAGTTGGGTGGTGATTAGTTAAAAGACCACATTTTAAACCTCCCCCTCCTGTTGTTTATGTGAAATTATAAAATATGACTACAAGTGTAATGTTACAATAACAATATAATTGAATTGAAAGCTTCCTGAAATTATTTTAGTTAGTTAGATAGATAGATAGATAGATAGATAGATAGATAGATAGATAGATAGATAGATA
>JANRMT010062840.1:8710537-8744803 GCA_026402145.1 Polypterus bichir lapradei | reverse complement strand
CTAAGAGTATTAAAAAATGCTCCTGTCATTTTAATTTATTTTTAAAATACGGTGGGTATTACCCTTTAAGTTCATGCACTGGAACAAACAGGTTTGTGAATGGATGGATGGTGGAAATATGCAGTGGATTCAGAAAACGTTCACACCCTTTCACCTTCTGCACAGTTTATTGTCTTGTAGATTTAATTTTAATTTTTAATGGATAAATGTGAGATTTTCCCCATCAATCTTCATTCAATAATCTATAATGACTAAGTGAAAACATCAAAAAGGCTTCCAAATTTTGCAACAATCAGAAACTGAAATCTCTCATTCATATGAACTACTAGCTGTCCCCGCCGCGGCTCCGTTCGCTTAGTAGTAAAACAGGACAAACATTAAAAATCATTAGACAAACAGGTATTGCTAGCTAAACAGAGGCAAGGTACACTCCAAAACGTGGCCAGAGGTAGACAGACTTCAATGGAGGCCTGACGTCACGCTTCCACCTCTTCTCGGCCAGCAGCCTCTGTCTCGGATTATTGTGAATAAATCGCTTGTGCAACCGAATTATGATACTTAGCACAATGAGAGAAATCACAAAGTCAATTGGAAAGTACAAGAAAATTATAGAAAATTACCCGATCTAATTCTGTTAAGTAGTTCTCTCTTGAAAAGCGGACAGACATAAAGGCAAACAGACAGACAGATGTTGGATTTTTTATATATATATTACCACACATGTGCGATTAGGAGGCAGTCAGAGAGCCTAAAGGTGAGTGAAACATCGCAAAATAAGGGGTTGTCACGTGGTGCTTACCTGAACTCTTTTTGCCAACAGAAACCAACACGGGAAATAATAAATCAACTTTCGGGTTTTCAAGATGGCCGCGATGACGTCACTTCCGGTCATCCCTGATGACATCACTTCTGGCCAACCCTGATGACGTCCCTTCCTGTTAAAGCTTCCAGACTGCCATCCACTTCCTGTCACATGTTTTGTCATTTAGATATAAACGCCATTTTGTCTGAATCATTCATTCTCTGTATTTCAAGACTTTGAATCATCATTTTTGCTTATTGTCTCACCGACAATATACGGGGACGGTCCCCAAACCTTTATTTTTGTCTGAAGAACTTTATTTAAATCACAATATATATATATATATATATATATAGAGTAAGGCAGGGCAGACAACGAATAAATAATTGAGATGCCAATCAGGTCATCTCATTTAGTAACAATTTTTACGTACAAACAACACATAATGTTCACAAACATTAGCATAAAGGTTCACCAGCCCAGTGCTATTCAAAGTTACTTCTGCGTAGCATGTGTTCTCTCCAGAGATAATGGGGATGTCCGTCTTGCAAAGCGTTCCTGGGTCAAATGCCAACTCCTCCTTCTTATCCCGATGAGGGGGGTTAAGTGCCCTCAATTGGCAGTAAGTGATGAGAAGACATAGCACTTGGCGTTCTATCCAAACAGTTCTCATCATATCAAATAATCTTTTTCCTCATGCACTAAGAGTCATTTAAATTCCCTGAAATGGTTTTAAATCAAGAGTGGTTTCCATCTGGCCACTCTGCCGTAAATGCTTGATTGACAGAGGGAGGCTGAGATGGTTGTCCTTCTGACAGGTTCTCCCATCTCAGCAGAGGACCTCTGAAGCTCTGGTAGAGTTACCATTAGGTTCTTGGCCAACTCCTTGACCAGGGCCCTCATCTTGTCTGGTTACTCAGTTTGACCAACTCTAGGAAGAGCCCCGGTGGTCTCAAACTTCTTCCATTTCACAATTATTGCAGCCACTGTGCTCACGGGAATAGTCAAAGCTTTAAAATGGTTTTCTACACTGCAGAAAATGAAATCTAAGCAAGTGAAAATGTTTTATATCAAGCTATTAAATATTATTTTCCTTATTATAAGATTTATTTACTTTCCAAGGAAATTGCATTTAACATTATTTAGCTGATTTTAATAACTTTTGTTAAATATATTTTACTTACCCCAGATTTTTATTTACAAAATAAATGTGTTTATTTACTTATTTAGGGTTTCCCCCCATTACAAATCCTTCTCCCATAAAAGCTAAATAGCTGATATTTTAAGTTGGACTGAAGCATCACACATGCAAACTTTTTGTGAAAATCAGCTTAGCCATCTCTGCATAATGGGCAAACAAATTATCAAGCAAATAAACAGATTATGATTTTATTTATATTGATTAATCATCAAAACACAGACTTCTAACTTAAAGAGATTCCTTTCTAGCATATAGAAAGAATTTCCACAAGATGATACATCCTCCTGAGTCCAGAGATCAGTCACCGACTACAGAAATCTTTTCCTGACTTACAGACCCACAGGTCTATAAGAGACAAACCTTCTTGACTAGATGCTCAGGTTAGGCTTTTAGGGACAACAACAGCAACGTATTTTCTGTTTAAATTCAGACTCAGAAGTTCCTACCTCCCTTTCTTTCTGTTTACCTCTCTTTAGCCTTCTATTTCTGGTCTTCTGACTGCTTACTTTTTTAAACCAGAGGTCATGAGCATCATTTCTTCCTTTGGCTCTCCTTTGAGTTATTTCAAGTACTCAATCTGCCCCAACAACCCCGAAAAACTGAATGCATTAATCACAGTGTGATGTCTTCACGGAGCAAAGTGTACTGACCGGCAAATGTCACCTCATTCTGCTCTGCGACAGATTTACTGCTACAGTGTTTTCAAATAACTGAAGACGACATCAGTGGAATTTCGTTAATCTTCAGGTCATATATAAATATCACAGGGTGAGCATCCTCGAGAGGTGTCATGTATGCTGTGTATCCCAATGTGTGTTAAATGTCAGGCACATTTAATAAAATATTATGAAATAGTATTCTACCCCCCCCCCCCGTCCCCCCTCCCAACATGTTTAATGTGGGAAACATAAAAAAAAAACACAAAAAGGAAAGAAATCAGAAAGGACAACACACAGCCTGTTCAGTGACTTACCTCAATGGAAGCGTGAGTATGTGCCCAGTAAAGAATGCAGCAGGCTATGTTCCACATGAAGACCTCGAGGCAGGGAACAACCTTTACCTCCCTGAAAACAACCCGACGCAGGAATTAGAAAACAACCTTAGCACGACTTTCAGAACTCCCTTAAAAACCCATGCCAAGTCATTTCCATTTGTGTGGATGTTTATTTATATTGACCACTCTTTTCACAGCTGTGCGCTATTTAATAGGTAGTCTCCATAAAACTAGGCTTACAGTGTTTGGTTTAAATGCCAGCGCTGTTGCTCTTTTATTTTAACTTGATTAAGAATGTTTTAACATAATACATTTTATTTCTTAAATAAACACTGATGCTTTGTGAAATCTGATTTAAATTTGAAGGTATTCATTTTAACATTAACAGCTTTGACTGAATTGTTATTTTAGTTAACTACTGTACAGTATGTTTGGGGTGGGTGTATATGTGTGTGTTTGCCCTGCGATGGACTGGCACCTTGTCAAGTGTTTGTTCCTGCCTTGTGCCCTGTGCTAGCTGGGTTAGGCTCCAGCACCTCCAACCGTAACCCTGGTCTAGATTAAGCAGTTTAGATGACTGATGTTTCATAGGACTAGGTGTTCACATCCCTAATTGCATATATGAGACCTTCAGCTTAGATTCAGTGGAACTGTCAAGTGAGTGATGGCACCTTCATGGGTTATCAAGTGGGTGCCCCCCTTCCTCACCGTTTCGCTGATAGGCCCACAACGTCTCCAGAGGGTTCAGCGGTGAGTCCCGGTGTCACAGACTCACCCCCAAGACGCCATCTACCAAGTTGAGGCCCAGCTGGAGTTCTTCTGCTTGAGCCAGAGCCACTGAATGCCCTTTACAGCAGCTCTGGTGAGGTCCTTCAATGCCTGTCGGTGAGGCTGTCCCTGCACTCCCAACTCCCAGAGTAGCCTTGATGTTGAGGTGGCAATAAACCCTCTAAACAGTCTACCTCGACTGGTTGGATCTTAGCTTTCTAGCCGTGTTGTTGCACATTGATTGCTTCTTCATCTCATAGGCCTCCTCCACTGCATTCTCCCATGGTACAGTAAGCTCAATGATATAGACAAGCTGTAGTGATTCCGACCATAGCACAAGGTCAGGCCTGAGGTTGGTAGATGCAATCTCAACTGGGAGTATATAAATGGGAGAACTCATTCGTTTGTGTTGCTGCCTCACTTCTTAATGGATTGGGGACTGAATTTTAGCCCAGAAAGAGGCTGCACAGGTTACCTCTGGGATCTGCTGGATCCCCCAACATCCCAATGACGTACAAGAACAAGTATGGCAGTGTGAGTGTGCCTTGTGACAGAATAAGTGGTCTTGGAACATGGATGCATTTAACTACGATGGCTGGTCTTTCACGCTATGCTCTCATGATGGAGTCTGAGTTGTGCCCCCAGCTCCTCCGATCTCCTTTGTTAACCAGGATTCATTTTGGTGAACTAGTATGATTGGTGGAATACAGGAAATCTTAAGGGCTGTCCAGCTAGAACTCTTCACTCAATAACTGCTCTTTTTCATTTTTGTACAAAGCTTAAGTTAAATCTTCGTCAACGTCTGTTTGATTCTTTTTTGACTCTCATTTTTGGATACTTCTTCCTGCTTTTTTATTTCCTGTTTAATTGCTTTTAACTCTTTCCAGTATTCTGTTTTTTCTCTTTCCAGTATGCCATACTGGCATTGCCTTTGATGTCATGAGAAGTATATGGATGCTACACTTGTTGATGATGATATATTTCAGCCAGGGCTGGGGTTCAAATCCTTGTTTTATGTCCTCTTTATTCATTTTTGTGTCATTTATTTATTTTATGGATGCTTTTGTTAATTATCTTCTTTGTTCTTTATGCCTGTGTTATGTCTCATGTATTTTGTGGGCATTACGCATGAGGAGGTGCCACATGCCCATCACCTCTAGGGACTAGCCTTAGCTCTATTAAAGTGGAGGGCAACCCAGAGTTCCTTGCACTTCCTTTTGAATGTGCTTGATTGTTGGTGAGTTATTTTGTTTCTTCCGTGATTTGTATTTTTTTGACTTTGCCTCTGGACTTTTTTGCCTTTGCTCTTTCAGGCAACTCCTTTTGCCTTTTGTGCTCCACATAGCTTGCTTTTGTTTAGAGCATTTTTGTAAAAAGAAATCTTTTACTTTATAAAGATCCTGGGCTTGCCCTTATCACTATCTGGGGTATGAGGCTTAGTGCTTGGGAACTCCCCAGGTTCTTAACAGATGAGACCTGCTGCATCTAATCTTCTACAGACTTAAAAATTGTGCTTCTATAATGGCATTTTATTGTTCTTTACTGGGCTGTGTAGTTCCTCATAGAGCCATTGCTTGACAAAGCACCATATCATTCTGAGAAGGATCCTTTGCATTTGAAGGTAGTTCATTGTGCTTTGAAAAACTTCCTGCTATGTAGAGAAAACTAAAAACCTTTATTGTATGGTAGGTTAAGTAGTAGCTTAAGACAACCTGGAATATTCTCTCTTATAGTCTCTTTTGAGTGAATCTCCCTGTATTATAGACTGAAAAACTGCTTATCATCAAGAGTGGTTTAATTTAGGCTTATTTCCTTTAGGAACTATTCATTTCATTTATGGATTTATTTATTCATTTATTAAATATTCAAGTTTTACTATATTTATAATTGTAATTTATCTTTAACTTTTTGTGAAGTACTTTCTTTACTATGATTTGTTTTTCTTGGCTAAATATGCATTGTTTCATTTTTATAGTGTGGCAAAAATTAGAAAACCTCTGCAAACCACTTGCTAAAATATGAAATTTGAACTCACGATATCACATGTCTGTTACACTTCCCTAATGGCATCATTGGTACAATGCCTGGAATATTCAAGTATAAAAGAATAAAAATTTTGAGAAATATAAAAACCGTCATTCCATGTTTTCAGTTATGTCTAAATAAGTTCTGAAACTGCATCTAGCTTCTTGGCTGTGTTAAATGGAGTATCTTCCACTCCCGTACTGTGCAGTTTTAATGCTTTTCATATTCAAGTTGTCTGCTTTCAGAATTTTTTTTTCCTGCTGCCTTTGATTTTGACCTTATGGTTTGTCAGATTCTGGAACCTGCTTAATATTTTTTTTGCCATTATTTTTGTCTTCTGTTTATTTGTTGTTTAGAAAATATTACCACTCTTCTGTTTCTGATTATCTCTTAGCTTGTCGTTTTGCACTAGAATTTTCGGCTTCCTTTGCAGCGATGGAGACACTGGCATTTAGGTCGGGTCTGTGTACTCACATCATGGCTGCCATATTACTTAAAAGCCAGCTCCGCATTTATGAGAGGTCACTTAGATTTATTGTTCTTTATAGGGAATTGTAAATAATGCGAAGAGTTTCTTTGAAGAATGTAAATCATTTTAAGAATGTGAGAAAGATTTGTACTTTGAGCTTTGTTTTGCTTTTGCTCTTATGATGAAACATTTTCACCATTGTGTTTATGAGCCTCTACCTGTTTTCTAATGGTGGAAATGCCTAATGACTTAAACAAAGGTGATGCCACTCACTATAAATTATATATAAAAAAATTAATGAAGAGATTTACATAAATAAAAGCTAATAAACCATAGCCCAAGAAAGAATTCTTCTCTTCAGTACTTCATCTACCACTGATTTCTGGCTTTTACTAAGCATGCACTGGTTGGTTTGCATGAACACATGCCAATGATATCTTCACTACATCTTCATTAATGCTATAGTTCCGACTAGGCATCAACAAGTAAAGAATTCTACTAAGGCTTATTTCCCATATTGCATCTGAACTGGATAAGAGAGTTAGAAGATTAATGGATGGATAGATGGTTGTTGAAAGTCAGCTTGTTCATGACGTTCACAGGCTGGGGCGCAGTGCCAAATTAGCTACTGGCAATTGTGACTCCTGTCAAAGGCACTTGTTTCTGAACGTTAAAAGTAACGTGCTGAACAACAATATTCAATAAGAAATAATTGAGCAGCCTATTTGGTGAGAGTTTAAAATAGACAGAATGCAAGATTATGTACTAAAATTAAACATGTAATGACACCTTAGTTAGGCTAAGCACACGGGCTGTCTAGAGATTCACATAGTGTGTTCACAAACTGAGACATACAAAGACCAATTAAGAAAAGATTTTAATTAAAAGCCAGAATTAGCATCTGTATTAAAATGTTCACTTTGAACAAAAATGTTAGCTATTGTGGCCCTTCTTGAAATGAGTCTGACATGCCAGGCATTAACAAATGCACTATAGGTGACATGTGTGAACTTACAATTGAATTAGACATTAGATTGGGGAAACTTCCTGATATGAAAATAATAAGTATTGTAAGCATTTTTTACTTTCTAATAATAAATAATTTATGTTTGGTATTTTTGTGAAGTGTTACTATTTATATACTCTCAACATCTTCAAAGTGTTCCAATTGGGATATCATATAATGGAAATATTCAACCTACACAAAACAAAGCATTTTTACTTTATTTCTAAGCCAGTTATACTGAATAGTAATAGACGACTTAAAAATTAGAGTTCAATGTGTTTGACATCTTACATTTACATTTATTTGCTTAGCAAACACTTTATTCCAACCAACTTTCAAAAGAGGCCAACTTCTTAATCAAATAAACATTAGTCTGGAGGACTGTTTGGGAAACAGTGTTACAGGACAAGGGTACAAATTTAATTATCCCAATTGAAGAACTCAGAACAAACTACAAGGAAATTACAGTTTCTTGGATACAAAATCTAACAGCTAATATCCATTCAGCAGAAATTCTTCAAGGAAGAGGGTCTTCAACTGCTTTTAAAATACATGGAGGGAATCAGAATTTCTTGCTATTGCTACTATCCATATTCACCCTATAAGTGCGCTGTGCAGAGTGCCAATGGACTCTCGCTGTTTACACTGCTCCTTTAGGTAGCTTGCTGTCCTTAGAAGCACTGCTCACTGTTGACACACTCATTAGATTTTATATGTGACTTAGTAGGCCTGCCATTTTTATAGTAACTGTGACTCACTATCATTATAAACAATACCAACTCGGACCCACCGATGACAGCCTGTGACCCTTTTGACAAACACTGGTCGAGAATAGCCTGAGATCAAGGTTATCTTGTTCTTAGAGTTAACAAAAACCCCCAAGTGGTCTGCTCCTCACACCTTACCGTATGCGTAGTATCTGCAGTACATATGTGACATTACTCTCACCTCCTATTGATATTATCGAGTAAGTATCATCAGATACACTTTTAAAATTTCCACACAGAAAATGACTTGATCATAAAATAGCAAAATAGCAGAAAACAATAGATGACACTAGACAATGAAGATTTTAATTCTTATAAACTTCTGGCTGTATTTTGTATCTATATCAAAAATCTTCTTCACAATTTCCTACCATATACCATATTATTGCAAATGCCTGTTTTTGTTATTATGCGCAGTACAACAGCTACACATGGAAGATCTGTGGTGATCTCAATGTATTGGCACTGCTGCCAGGAATGTAGATCAGATATACCAAGTTCTGTTGTTTCCTTTACGAATGGGACAGTCATGCTAAAGAGTCTCGTTACATTAAAATTAACTGGTCATTAAGAAAGTGTTTGGGCAGAGAAGTGTGGCACATAAACCACTTGTTGAACCAACAAGGATATTTTTGCCTCCTCTTCATTTAAAACCTGGGCTGATTAAAGATTTGTGAAAGCAATGAACAAGAAGGTAAAGGATTTCAATATTTGAAACAGATTTTTCCACAAATAACTGACGCCAAGAATAAGGAAGGCATTTTTGTTGGTCCACAAATCAGACATGTCATCAAGTATTTTAAAGATCTGCTTGTGGAGCCGAAGTAAATCGCATGGAACGTTTTCGAGATTGTTATTGAGAATTATCTTGGCACAGAGCATCAAACTACATTGAGCTGGTTTGTAGCACTGCCACATTCATTTATTTTCTGGGTATTCTTCATCACTCTATTGTGTTATTACCAATCAGAACCCTGTCTCTGTCCAAGTATATATAGAAAACCATGTAAGGCCTAAGATTGGAGTATTGGGTATGTGTCAATAGGGAGGACCTTTGTGAGATATGGATCTGTTATACTGATTTCTGGGAGGGTGCCATGGAAATGTACATGGATGTACTGTTAAAAAAGAGCTAAAAAAGGCATGAAAAGAAGACATAAAACAGAGTCCAAACTTTATGGCGGAGGTGACACATGTGAGCCATTCAAAGCCAGGGAAGAAATTGTCTCAGTGGCATGCCAAAGTCCTACACAGTTTGGAGGTGGCCATCTTGAAGTGATCCCAGTATAACAAAGGAAGTGAATGGGACAGTTAAGAGGATCGAGACTGAGTGAGTAAATAATAATTGTTTATTTTGGGATAGCATGTCTGAAGACTTGGAATGTTGTGGGATATTTTTTTATGAAGAAATGAAACTGTGTGGACATTGTGGGATATTTTGGGTTCGTAATTTTTCATGTTATTTGTTTACAGTATGTGTTGGGAAAGGGGATGTAGAGTTACGGAATCTGAACAAATGTTTTTGAGTTTGTGTGATTTGAATATAGTTAATTACTTTTAATATTTGATATAATCTGTCGGTGCTGCAGCAATCTGATTCTAACACATCAATAAAAACGCGGTGAATCATAGCGGTTATGACTACTATAGGCTGACAACATGCTTCAGGAATAAAAAGTCATGATGCACAATATGTAGTTAAAGATTCGATTTCTGCATTCACACTTGGTGTTCTCTCCTGCTGATCTCGAAGATGTCATTCACAAACATGGTGAAAGGTTTCACCGGGACATTGAAATGATGGAAAACTGCTATGAGGGCAAATGAACGGAGAAGCTTTAGATGCTGAGAACAAATCAGTACCAAATTATTTTGAGCTGAATTGAAATATAGCAAAGTGTCATTATCATTAAGTGATTAAATGCTCTAAATTCAATAAAATATCATTTTATGTTTCTCCATATTCCTATATGGTACAGTCAATCTGAGATTATGTTTGTGTTCAGCATGAAGGTGTCTATCATAACCACCACATTTTTTTCAGGAGCTAATAGTTTTGAAAAAAATTTGCTGTCTAGTGTAATAAATAAATTAACTCTAAAGTGTCACGTATGTGCACATGGGAGACAGTTTACAGGCTCGAATAAATGTGTTTCTCCTCCGGACCACGGGTTGGTACTGTGCTCTAACTCTTTCTCTTCCTATCCTCTGCAGACTATCAGAAGAGCCTAGAAACATCACTTCCACTTCCTTTGAACTCTCCTCTTCCTGTCATCCATCTATATAATGGCCATGTTTTCACTTATACCTCAGTTCTTTTTTAGACTAACATCTGTAAAGACTTTTTGGGATTTGTCTGCTCAATTTATCTATACTGTCAAGTATACAGGATGGCTACCCCAAACCTTTTTCTTTGTGTTTTCTCTGTATATTTTACAACAGGTACAGTATATTGATTGTGATAAATGGCAGGATTGATTAAATAGGAGTAAAATGCAGTAAAAAAATCTACTATAATTCAACCTCAGTTAGTTTCTGCTGTGTGGCTAGTGCTGTAAGGACAGACTTTGACTTTGTATGAAATCACAACAGAGAACAGGTTCCAAAAATGAATGAAGGAATCAATGGCATTGTTCTGTTTGCAAAACAGGCACTTTTTGAACATTCTTTATCACAATCTGTAGGATATGGATATGTGTGGCATCGCTTACAAGAACACAGCCTGCAGGTTGTCTTAAGAATACTCCAACAGTCATGAGAGGTAAATGGAGGTGATCTGTGCAGACCTTTCAGCACCTCATCATTTTCAGAATTCTGAATTTAGCTGACTGGTAAAGCAATAATTTAGACGAGATTAGATAGGAGTCCCCATGGACTGTGATGTTTGCTGATGACATTGTGATCTGTAGTGATAGTAGGGAGCAGGTTGAGGAGACCCTGGAGAGGTGGAGATATGCTCTAGAGAGGAGAGGAATGAAGGTCAGTAGGAACAAGACAGAATACATGTGTGTAAATGAGAGGGAGGTCAGTGGAATGGTGAGGATGCAGGGAGTACAGCTGGCAAAGGTGGATGAGTTGAAATATTTGGGATCAACAGTACAGAGTAATGGGGATTGTGGAAGAGAGGTGAGAGGTGAGCACAGGCAGGGTGGAATGGGTGGAGAAGAGTGTCAGGAGTGATTTGTGACAGACAGATATCAGCAAGAGTGAAAGGGAAGGTCTACAGGACGGTAGTGAGGCCAGTTATGTTATATGGGTCGGAGACGGTGGCACTGACCAGAAAGCAGGAGACAGAGCTGGTGGCAGAGTTAAAGATGCTAAGATTTGCACTGGGTGTGACGAGGATGGATAGGATTAGAAATTAGTACATTAGAGGGTCAGCTCAAGTTGGACGGTTGGGAGACAAAGACAGAGAGGCGAGATTGCGTTGGTTTGGACATCTGCAGAGGAGAGATGCTGAGTATATTGGGAGAAGGATGTTAAAGATAGAGCTGCCAGACAAGAGAAAAAGAGGAAGGCCTAAGTGAAGGTTTATGTATGTGGTGAGAGAGGACATGCAGGTGATGGGCGTGACAGAGGAAGAGGCAGAGGACAGGAAGAGATGGAAAAAGATGATGGCATCCCCTAATGGGAAGAAGAGGTAAAGCAATAATTCAAATCATTTCATGCTTTGCCTGTCTCATATATTGGGAATTTCTTAGTCAGTAGATATTTGAAGCTTCTTGCTTGTTTGCCTTTCAGGAGCTCTATAGTTCACTATTTCATTTCAGTGACAGGGAGAGTTGGAGAAAACTTGAGGCACTTTGTTGTGGTCAGGAATGATTAGAACGGATGTCTTTCTTTAGAAAGGGTCTTTCAGAAGCTGATTGTTCAGGGGTGAATGGGAACTTTGTTGCTGAAAATAGTGCATGAACTGGGGATGCACTTTCTCCTTGTTTCTTTTCAAAATAGCTTTGTTTATTAATGTGATGCCGGCAGCCTTGGAAAACATATGCACTTTTCTCATATTTTCTTTTTTGCAGATGATGAGGTCCTGCTGACTTAATTGGACTGCGAACTCCAACATGCATTGGAACAGTTTGTACCTGAGTGCAAAATGACAAGGATGAGGATCAGGAACTCCAAATTTGAGGCCATGGTCCTCAGTAGGAAAAGGTGGAGTGTACTCTGTGAGTGGGGGGTGAGTTACTGCCTCAAGTGGAGGAGTTTCAATACCTCAGGGTGTTGTTCACGAGTGAGTGGAGAAGGGATGGTGAGATTGATAGACAAATGCAGGCAGTAAGCACAGTTATGTGATTGGTGTACTGATCCGCAATGGTGAAGAAGGATCAGAGTCTTAAAGCGAAGCTCTCGATTTATTAACCGATCAACGTCCCTACCCTCACCAATGGTCATGAGCTTTGGTTAATGGGCTCTTCTTTAGATAGGAAGAGAAGTGCAAACATCCGAGAATGGCTTGAAGAAGTAGAGCTGCTGACACTCTGCATCGAGAGAAGCCAGTTGAGGTTGTTCAGGCATCTGATACGGGTGGCTCCCGAATGCCTCCCTGCAGATAATGGGATCACCTTAGGATCCCACAGTATGAGTTGGCAAGTGTAGCTAGAGAAAGAGACATATGGGCCTTGGCAATTGTAGCTGGAGAAAGAGATGTATGGGCCTCAATGTCGCCCCCGTGACCCGGTTTCAGATAAGCGATAGAAAATGAATGAGTGAATAAATTATATTTTCTTCATAGAAACTACCCTTTTAAAAATGCACACCTTCCTAGTTTACTTCAAAGTGGGCCCAAAGTATATTTTTCCAGTACTGAGCGCAAACCAAGAAAAGGCCCAAGAAGAGCCACTGGGTATCCAAGGGTACTTTCATACTCATGTTTGAACAATGTAGGTAGTCAATCAACGTAACCTGCACACCTAAGGAATGGGAAGAAATCGCAAGTGCCTGAAGAAAACCCCATACAGAGCCAGAGAGAGCATTAAACATTCACTGAAAGAGTCACAAGGCAAAGATTTGACCAACTCTGGAGAAACACTGATCACATCATTTTAATTTAATTGCTGGCATTCTTGTACATTGTAATGCCTCATATTCCTGTCCCACCTGAAAATAAAGTGACCCATCTGCAGAGGATAGTCATGCAGTGTAACTAAGAATTTAGAGCACGTGAAATGATGAAAGCTTTGCACCACTCTATGCCGTCTTGCACCCACCTGCCACCTCCTGAAAAGATCTTTCTACAGATCTCTCTTACACAATCTGCCCAACATTTTAATCATGTTAGATAGATAGATAGATAGATAGATAGATAGATAGATAGATAGATAGATAGATAGATAGATAGATACTTTATTAATCCCAAGGGGAAATTCACATACTCCAACAGCAGCATACTGATAAAAAACAATTACAATTTTTACATTCTTAAAGGGATCTCAAAATATCAAGTCAAATGTGAGAACTGAGATCTCTGCCTATTGACTGATAGCGATATCTTTGATTTTGAGTACACTGGCTGGCTCTTTTATTGTGAAAAAAGTACACGTTGTTCTCTGCAAAATGAGATTACCAGTAATGTTTCATGCCTTTGACCCCACTTACCCCCATAGATCTCAGACCAGCTTTTTAGCAACTGCCATCAAGTCAGTTTGAAATATCTAAATATTAACCTGAATGGTGGTTTTGGCCTTCACTGTTAACTTTTAATAGATTTCCTGGGTTACCATGGCAACAAGAGTCCAGAACAACTTTGAACTTGGGTCTTGAAAAGTTTAATCTGTAGCAGCTCGGTCTGCTATTGATAAGCAGTTGTCTGCTGGCTGTAATAGTCAGATGAAGGTAAAGAAAAGGTGGTGTGAAATTATGGTGGGTAAATGTACAGTTCCATTAATCACTCTTAGTGAATCCTTAATTGATGTACTTGTTGTACATGTGTTCGACTGTGTGTGTTAGCAAATACAATTAGTAATTAATAACAGAGAACTGTGTGGTTAATACTGAATAAAACACATCTTTCCAGCCCTGGTATATGCCATACTGCATAATCCCCCTGCTGCTATTTCCTGAATCAGATTTTGGGGACAGCTTTCCCTAACCTTAGTTGTTGTTCTTGCATTGGGCTGGCTTTTTCATACTTCTGGCTAGTAAAGTATTTTTATGGATTCAATTGTGCAGAAACTCTATGGTAAAGCATAAATATAAATTCTGTATAAACAGACAGGGTAGCACAGTGGTTCAGTGTTTAGTAATGCTGCCTCCAAGACCCATTATCTGCCATTAGAATCATACACAGGGCTGCGGCCTGTGAGGAGACTGCACATTCTTCTTGTGTCTTGTATGTATTTTTCTCTGGATACTCGGCTTTTTCTTCTATGTCAGAACACATGCATGTTGTATTAATTAGCATTTATAAATTAGCTGGGTGTGGGTGTGTAAGTCAGTGGGTCCAGTGAAGGACTGGCACCTAGTTGAGGGCTGATTAATGCCTGAAACCTGATGTTGTTGGAATTGGTTCTGGATCCTGGTTAATGGTTTTGAAGATGATACAGTGGGTTCAGAAAGTACTTAGACACCTTCACTTTCTGCACACTTTGTTGTGTTGTAGATTTAACAGTAAAAAAAAATAAATTGCCATTTTTGCCTACCAATCAACACATTTAAAAACCCATAATGACAAAGTGAAAACATGTTTTCAGAAAGGTTTGTAAATTTATTAAAAATCCAAAACTAAAATCTCTCATGTATATACATTTTTATGTAAGTGTAATCCCTTTGTTGCGGCACTTCAAAATTGTGGTCAAGTGCATCCCGTTTGCTTTAATTCTCCTTGAGATGTGTCCAGAACTTGACTGGAGTCCACCAGTGGTACATTTGATTCATTGGGCATCATTTAAGAAGGCACACACCAGTGTATGTAAGGTCCCACAATTCAAAAAACAAACAGTGAAGTTCAAAGGACGCTCTATAGACCCCTACGATAAAATTGTGGTGAGGCATAGATCAGGGAAAGGCTATAAAACCATTTCTTTAGCTTTGAGTGTTCCCCCAATTGGGAAGAAGAAGATGTTTGGAACCACCAGGACTCTTGCTAAATGAGTAACCAGCCAAGAACCCAACGGTTACTCTAACACAGTTTTCAAAGTTCTCTGGTATAATGGAAGTACCTGTTAGAAGAACAACAGTGTTAGCAGCACTCCATCAATCAGGCGTTTATGGTAGAGTGGCTAGACAGAAGTTACTTTTTAGTAAAAGGTATACTGTATAACAGCTTGAAGAACATGGAGTGGAAGAGGATAAAGATTCTGTGGACTGATCAGACAAAAAAACAAAATCTCTGAGCAAAACTCCATGCCTAATAGTGTCCTTGTGGTAAAGCATGGTGGCGACAGCACCACACCATGGAGGGGTTTCTTAGAAGCAAGGACAGGGAGACAGATATGAGGAAAGGATGAATGTAGCCAAATTCAGAGATGCCCTTAAGGAAAACATTTGTCACACTCCATGCAACTTCATACTGGAGTGATGGGTCATCTTATAGTATCCATTCTAACAGAGTTTGAGAGGACAATCCCAGGAAGGATGTAATAAACTGTCCATATCCAGGTAATTTGATTTACAATTTGGAAATTTAGTGATTAAAGTCTGCAAGTGTGAGATGTTGTTTTGAACTCTGATGCTGGTTACTTTTCTCTTTTGCTGCCTGCTTCTGACACCACCTACCACGTTGCGTGTCACAGAAAGTTACATTTTTCATTTTTGTTATATCGTTTATTCATAATTTTATCATTAAATCAGTGATGTCATCATCTACACCATTTGGTAAGACTATGACTTCATCATGTTGTGTTTTTCTTTTAATTACAGACTGCAGTTTCATAAGTCTGGTGGTTACATGGTTGTTAGACGTATTATGCATGTGCTAAGCAACACTCGACATCATGGAGGCCATTTTATGTAAGGTGAAAGTAATGTCTAAATTGTGTTCTTAAATATACAGTAGAAAGACTTAAAAGTTTTGTTTTTGTAAAATCGTCTGGTTAGGATTTTCAGACACAATTGCACAGACAAGTCATAGGTTCACAATCAATATTTATTTAACAAAGGACCTTTCCATTGTTTCCTTTCCTTCTCTTTATACTATTTACTCCTCCCTTGGCCAAGTGGAGGGCTGTCTTTTTACTGTGAACCCGGGAGTACTTCCAGAGCTTAATCTATTGCCTCTGGGAAGCACATCCAGCCCAAATAGGACCCCAACAGTCCATCTGCCATCAGTATTCAACGGTTTCCCCTGGTGTCTTCCACAGAGCCCAGCAGGCCAGGCCCCTGGGACCAAAACTCCAATGCTGCCCTGTGGGCGTCCAGACGGGATCCTACTACCAAGTGGTGTAGTACATACAGAAAGCAACTGTCAAACGGATGATTGCCCCGCCCCAAATATGATTGATGACATTAAGCCCCGCCCCAATATGAAAATAGGATTTATGAAAATATAATTTATGAAAATATGAAAATATGAAAATATAATTTATGAAAATCTAAAAATATGAAAATATGGATTACATTAATATGATTTATAAAATACTAGCAAAATACCCGTGCTTCGCAGCGACAAAGTACTGCCTTAAAATTTTTATTAAGAAGAAAATTAAACCTTTTTAAACTGAGGGAAAATATACCAATAATTATTTGTTAAGGATCTCTTTGTATGCCACGTTGTCAGTTCGGCCCTCCAGTTGTAATATGACCAAGCTGTAGCTGTGCGCTGAGCTTACTCTTGAGCATGCAACGTACAGTTGGCCATGTGAACAGTAATCTTGTTTCAAATCTCACAGCTTGGATTGCTGCTGTCATAATCGGTTTGAGTTTCATGGTTTGTTTCAATTACGACAGTATTTGTAGGACTTGTGTTGAAGAGACATTCGGCATCTGGCAAGCGTTGTAAGTATACAACCAGTTTGATAACTTCACATCCAGCTTTTGAGAGTTTAAACATTTCTAAACATCAAAGTGTCCACTACTGAAATCGTCACCTGTGAATCTAAGATGTTTAAGAGGCATTGGCGGTTGTCCAAAGGTGTAAGATATTTGGCCATTTCGGTACACTTGAAAGCGACAACCGAACAATTCAGCGGCAGCCATCAACTCACATGCAGATGCATAGGTGAAGGGCTTAAGCATTTCACTCTTCTAGAGCTCCTGTGTAGTATAATTATCTCCTGTACCTTCATCAGTCCACACCTTGAACCTGTCCCAGTAATTCAATACATAAGACACAATGTTCCTCCGGATATCAAGAGTGAGCCTGATATGGCTGTGCAATATGTAACAAAGAGAATGGAAAAGGCAGGTCCCATCTCCGGGCATGGAAACCACTTGGTAAGTGACAGTTCTTTGATCGATGGTGATCACCTCGATAGACATGGTAATGGGAGTACGGTTGGAATGATAAAGGAAATGGGTACCTGAACAATGTAAAGTAAGTCTAAAATACCTACACAATAACTATAATCGTAATAAATGAACAATAAAACAGCGGAGAAGCCGTGGATTAAATAAAAAGGCTGTAGTTATCAGCAGGGAGACATCAATACTGTGGCGAAGCAAGGAAGGGAATGTAGAGACTGGAGCGACAGACGGCCTTATATAGGCAGGCAGCCAACAACGTGGGAGGCGTTGGGATGGGGGACCCAACACCGCCTCACACGGTGACCGAGCTGCAGGCTATGCACGTATATATGTACGTAAGTAGGATTCAGTTAGCGTTGGGAACCCGCGTACCAAATTTCTTGAAGATGGGCCCATAATTAACAAAGACTGTTGAAAAGTTCAATATGGTGACCGACTGTGGCATCATATCACCGAAATAAGTACCAAATTTCAGCCTTCTACCTACACGGGAAGTTGGAGAATTAGTGATGTTTGGAAAATTCAATATGGCGGCCAACAGTGGCGTCATACCACCGAAATAAGTACATACATCGGTTTTGGTTAGCGCAGGGAAGCCACCTACCAAATTTCGTGACGATGGGGTCAGCCTTCTACCTACATGGGAAGTTGGAAAATTGGTGACGTTGGAAAGTTCAATATGGCGGCCGACAGTGGCGTCATACCATCGAAATAAGTACATACATCGGTTTCGGTTATCGCAGGGAAGCCGCCTACCAAATTTCCTGAAGATGGTGCCATAAATAAGAAAGTTCAACATGGCGGACGTTGTCGACTGTTATCGACCGTTATGACCGTTACGTGTAGAATTTCGAAATGAAACCTGCTTAACTTTTGTAAGTGAGCTGTAAGGAATAAGCCTGCCGAATTTCAGCCTTCTACCTACACGGGAATTTGGAGAATTAGTGATGAGTCAGTGAGTGAGTGAGTGAGTGAGTCAGTCAGTCAGTGAGGGCTTTGCCTTTTATTAGTATAGATTGACTCCCTGCTCTAAGTAATAAACTAATAGTAAGAAAATATACAATTTTCTAAAAACGATATAAGATATTGACTCCCTGCTCTAAGTTATAAGTTCACGACACGCGTCTTTATTTGATAAGCACTTATCTTTCCTGCACAGCCATAAATAAAACAATTTTCACTCTCCCGCTCTAAGTTATAAACTAATAGTAAGAAAATAAATATACAATTTTCTAAAAACGATATTGACTCACTCCTCTAAGTTATAAGATCTTGACACGCGTCTTTATTTTATAAGCACTTATCTTTCCTGCACAGCCATAACTAAAACGATATTCACCCCCAGCCCCCCAAACCAAACTAAGTTATAAGATCACGACACGCGTCTTTATTTTATAAGCACTTATCTTTCCTGCATAGCCATAACTGAAACGATATTCATCCCCAGCCCCCCCAAAACAAACTAAAATAAAGACGTGCGTCAAGATCTTATAACTTAAAGCAGGGAGTCAATATCTTATATCGTTTTTAGAAAATTGTATATTTTCTTACTATTAGTTTATAACTTAGAGCAGGGAGTCAATATCTTATAAATCATATTAATGTAATCCATATTTTCATATTTTTATATTTTCATAAATCATATTTTCATATTTGGGGTGGGGCTTAATGTCATCAATCATATTTGGTGCCGGGGCTTAAAGTCATCAATCATCCGTTTGACAGTTGCTTTCTGTATGTACTATGTTAGGGGGACATTCTTTCTATAGCAGGCACTGTCCTGACCTTCCAGGTATGGAAGCCCAACCAGTATGTCTTTCCATGGGCACAGGGACGCCAACCCCAGCGTAGCTGCTGCCCGAGTGTCTTTCTGTGTCCATGTCCTGGCACATAAGGGGAATTTCATAATTTCCCTGTTGACCTTCCTTTCCCACTGCCTCCTGTTTAGGCACGGGAGCAGGATCCATCACAACATGGACACCAGTTGGTCCCTCTCACTGGGTATTTAAGATATTTAAAAATAAAATCATAGATTTGCGGATGTGTATGCTAGAATGAATGTGCCTTATGATATAGTGGCACTCCACCCAAGGATGGCTCCTGTCTTGCGTACATGCTACTAGAATAGACAACAGTTCACTCTGAGCCTTTAGGTGACGAATGGCAAACTAAAGTGAATAATGTGTTTCTGTTTTGTGTATTTTTGCCTCCTCTGTGTTTCTGACTTTACTTTTTGCCTTCTGAACATTCAGTATAAACTTTACTTTCATTGCCTACTGGCGCTCAAACCTTTTCTGTTATTATCGTTAATGTTTGCCCTGCCATTCATAACCTGAGGCTCATACAGTCATCACCTCATCATGCAGCAGTGCTGTGCTCTCCAACCACATGGATGACTTTGTGCTTTTGAATGTCATGACAGACGGTCAGCCGTACAATTTGGAAGCAACGATTGGCTCACAAGTGTGTGGCAGTTTGCTATTAACATAAATGGGTTTAAAATATTGTCAAAGAGCCTCCCTGCCTGTCAGTTCCTTATGGAGTCATTTCAAGTATCCTAAAAGATGTATAAATGTGACATTAAAAACAACTTCTGCATTACATTATGTACTGTGCACATAAAAGAACAATTGAACCCCACGTTAATTTTAACATTTGCAGGCAGTGACTCTCTTTCTGCCTCATTGTACTTAAATTCATGTAGACTTTTTACCATATGCCAGGAATGAAAGGCTGAAAGAGATCAGTTTAAATGGTTAAATCTTGCTGTCTATAAATACCTCATTACAGGCAGGCTGCTGCTACAGATGCCTTTTACAGCTGTCCCATTTATCTGCACAGCTGCTGCCGAAAGCAAATGCCTGTCTTCCTTTTACATTGCTACATCACTTTTACATAAGTCTGCCCCTTCTCCAGTTATCTTTTGCATACTGAACACTGCAAGTTGGGAATGCTGTTCTTTTTTTAATACTGGTGCCTGTCTTTTAATTTTCATAGCTATATCCTTTCTGTCATTTTCCAAATCACTTCACTCAAACACTATATGGGAGGCAGATAAATAGATATATCTTGCCATCAGATTTGATCATTGGTCTGTTCATAATAGGACTAAATTAAAAATAAGGACTAAATAGGACGGGAGGCATGGTGGCGCAGTGGTAGCTCTGCTGCCTTGCAGTAAGGAGGCCTGGGTTCGCTTCCCGGGTCCTCCCTGCGTGGAGATTGCATGTTCACCCCATGTCTGCGTGGGTTTCCTCCTACAGTCCAAAGACATGTAAGTTAGGTGCATTGGCGATCCTAAATTGTCCCTAGTGTGTGCTTGGTGTGTGTGTGTGTCCTGCGGTCCCAGGATTTGTTCCTGCCTTGTGCCCTGGGATTGGCTCCAGCAGACCCCCGTCACCCTGTGTTAGAATATAGCGGGTTGGACAATGACTGACTGACTAAATAGGACTAAATTAGAACAAAAAGGACATAACAGGACTAAATTAAACTAAAAAAAGCACAATTGCCTCATCTATTTTACATCATCTTGTTATTTCAAGTTGCCAAATCGCTATTAGTCCTAAACTCACCCATCCCAACTCTTTTGGATGCTTATGTTGCTTTCCAAAAAAAACTTTTCCAGTCTGGAATTAACCCTCAGATCCATTATCAACATCAATTTAAAAATAATAAAACAAAAAAAATATCAAAACCTTTAAGGAATAAAGCAAGTACAAATACTAGCTGTCCCCCGTGGCTGGAAACAGGACAAACTTTAAAAATCAATAAAAAAATGTAATAATTTGTATTGAGAAGAATTTTTATTGATAGATTTCGTATGCAAGGGTGTCTTGATGTACAATATTTTTGGTTTTGCTATCAGGGGTGTGAATGTAGCTGTGATCTCTTTGCCAAAAATGTAAAAAGTTGGCTGAATGTATTTTTTATTACATTCCTTTATTTAAGCTTCTCACTGTCAATATGGTGGTAGTACCATGAAGTACTATCCCTTGGTAGGTAAACTCCATAAAAAAACGTAGTATAGTTAGCTTAAAACTCAAGTAGGCCAAGCGATAAGTGCCATTCCATTTTTTGAACTCTTCTTTTCATGCTGACTTTAATTCTCGGCTTGTTTTCATATTTTGTTTGCCTGATCTGAAAATCTTCCTGGTTACAACCTTAATTTGTTCCTCACTATGTTTCTGTCTCACGTGATATCCCCTGGTTAATTTTCCTACAATAATATCCCTGGAGATTCTGTCTCATAATGGTATTAAGCAGAACTGGATGCTTTACGGTCAAAGTGTTAAAATATTTGTAGTTGTACTCTATAGTTAATTTAAAATATAAAAGTACTAGCTGGCCCCTGCGGCTCTGCCAGCATAGTAGTGAAACAGGACAAACTTTAAAAATCAATAAAAAATTAAATAAAAAAGTAATAATTTGTATTGAAAATAATTTATATTGATAGCTTTCTTGTCCAAGGACCTCCTGATATACAATATCTTTGGTTTTACTATCAGGGGCAAGAATGTAGCTCTGATCTCTTTGGCAAAAATGTAAAAAGTTGGCAAGGTATCTTTGGCCAAGCAGAACGTAGGTACGCTCCAACATCAAACTTTGCTACTGTATCTGACCGTGTTCAGTGCTGATGGGAGAGCATCCCCCGTGTAGAGAAGAGAAGCAAGGTACGCTCCAACACGTGGCAAGAGGTAGAGCAACTCGAACAGAGGCTGGCACATTAGTGAGGAGGGCCCCGTCCAGCTCCCTACTCCTGAGTTCCCGCCTCCCCTCAGCCCACAGCCTGTCTCTCAGATTCGCATGTATAAATTGGTGCCTCAACCAAACTTTAATGTTTAGCATGATGAGAGAAGTCATAAAATCAACTGGAATGTTCAAGCAAATTCTAGAAAAAAGCTGATCTAAATCTGTTAAGTAGTTCTTTCGTGAAAAGTGGACAGACAGACAGATGTTGGATTTGATATATATAAATAGATTAGGTACAATATGAAACACCTTGTCTTTATACTGTTCCAGTTTAACTACAGGTCAAAGTAAATTTGCAAATTACTCTTTTTTGCATTTATTCAGTTTTTTCAAACTGTTCCAACTTTTTTGGAATTGGTATTGCAAATGTGATTGTAACTGAGTCCAACAGACATACACAGCAACTAACCCAACTGTAAGAGCCAATCTTAGAAAGTAATGTTAACGTTACAGTCACTTAAGTGTTTGCTTGATTTTAATAGAATATCAATATCTCATAGTTATTTAGAATATGGTATAGTCTTTTACCTCCTGTAAGTTAACATGAAATAAAACTTTCTTAGTTATATCTGTATAACAGAGTGCTAATTAAACCAGTTAGGAAATAGTCTCACCACTAGTATGGTCTGTTAGTTTGCACTTTGCAAATAGGATATTAGTAGACAGTTTTCAGATCGTTTTTAATATGAGCGATCTACACGTAATGTATGATCAAACTTAGAGAGTAATGAAACAAGATAAATAAGCCCTAAACAGAACTTTTCTTAAACAAGAACTTTTCTTTAATATCATTTTTTCTCTATTTTTGTGTGAACTGTTTTGCTTTGAATTTACTAAATGAAGATACTTGGTCTGTGGAATTATTTGAACACACGTCACTCTATTGCCAGAACTGTCCTATGAAGCAAAGTAAAAGATGCAGAACCTTTGAACAAGTGCAGGTACACCAACTGTAGCTGCGTTGGTGTACCTAAAATTACCAAAGTTCTGCAGCTTCAACTCAAAAAATGGGATTCAACAAAAGCCTGACGCGCAGAAATGATTCCACAAACAAAATATCTTAGTTTTTAAAAGTTTATTTAAGTTTCAAAGTAAAACAGTTCACACAAAAAGAAAATTAAAATAGCAAAAAAAAAAGGAAAAATTAATGTTAAGAAAAGTTCAGTTCTAGGCTTAATCTTGTTATATCTCAAATTGTTACCATTTCAATACATTTCAGAATCATTTCTAAACGGTCAGAAAACTGTATGCTTATCCCATTTCTAACTTGAAAATGGGTCTTTCAAGTCCCTCTTTACTGGGACTTGTTCTTACCACAACTAAGCTTATTATCATAAGAAGGTTCTATCTCTTACTAACTTATAGGGGGAAAAGTCTACACCATAAGTTATGATTATGAAAGAAATTTATATTCTATTTAAATTAAGCAAACATTAATATGAGTTTAACTCAAAACTTTAACTTTCTAAGATTGGCTCTTACACCAACAGTACATATTTAAAGTAAATTCCAGGGTGCTTGTTTGGTCTGATGTCAGTTGTGATGAGCTGCTGGCTTTCTTTGCATTTATTGTATATAATAATACACATGCTTGACATTAAATTGTACTGATCAAGGACAGTGAGAGTGAGAAACACTATCATGAGTGAGAAACGTTTCTGCTTACTTGTCAGGTGTTTGCATTTTGTTGACAACAACTTACCTTTCACTTCACACAATAGGGAGAAATCCTTCTTAAAAATACATAATTCAGTACACTTTACATACAGGAGCAGAATGTTGTTTTTGTTGTCAAATCACAAGGTTTGGAAAGATTGTTTGACAATAAAGCAATACAATCCGATTCTTGTACAATTACTCAGCTATATCTCTACTGAACAACGGGTATCGTTTACCAGCAGCTTGACAAGTGTCTAGAGTCTGCACACTGAAGAAAAAGTTAAACCTGCTTATGAGAGACAAATCCTTTAAGTTAATGATAATGGTAAATTTAGATTAGTTTGCTTAGTTTTGAGCTTGAATATAATGTAGCTGATAATGGACGATTCAGTTTAAAGCCCTATAGGTTAGAGAAAACGGAATGTTCTTAATGTTAGCTTTGTGTGACAATAGAATAGCCCAAAGAGTGAAATTGGACAGCTAGAAAGAAACATGAACTGTTAGACAGAAAGACATTAAGGGCATAGAGTTTTCTGACCGTTATGTATGTTCATGTGGTGAATGAGATAACATATAGAAACCTTTAGAAATGTAATCAGGATACTTAATCCTCAAGCAGAATACCAGAAGTTTCCCCTTTTCCCCTATATTGTGTGTATTATCAACTTTATTCAGTTATTTTTTGTATGAACTGTTTGCTTTGAAGTTCACTAAAATCTTTAATAAGACGACATTTGGACTGTGGAGTTTTTTTCATGTATGGTGAGTCTTACTACTGCTATTTTGAACTATTTGGAAACCCAGACAAAAGCACACTGCTAATATGTTTTTATTTTATTTTATTTTTTTTTTACATTTTTTTATCTACATTTATTTTTGTTTTCAGTCTTTTCTTAGTTTTACATTAACAGCTGAAAATGCTCAATATTCTGAAAATAATATAGTGTCAGGATGTTTTTAAATATAATAACAATGTTGGACTAGGATGGCTTTTTTCATTTCACTGCATTTTGTACTTGTATAACTGCGTACGTGACAAATAAAATTTGAAAAACAGTCTATTTTTGTATAGCCCCAAAGCACACAAAGAATGCCTCAATGGGCTTTAACAGGCTCTGTTTGAGATCATTTATGCCCAATGGGGGTCTCGTGGCCTCGGGACCCCTGCAGATTTTTTTTTTCTATCCTCCCAGGCCATTGGATATTACTTTATTCTTTGTTAATTAGTATTGCCTAATCTTATTTTTATTTTTTAATTTTTTCTTTCTTCATCTTGTAAAGCACTTTGAGCTGCATCATTTGTATGGAAATGTGCAATAGAAATAAATGTTGCTGTTGTTGTTGTTGTTTAACTGACAGCCCCCCAGCCTTGACTCTCTAAGAAAACAAAACAAAACAAACAAAACAAAAACTCCCAAAAGACCTTGCAGGAAAGAAAATGGGGGCCAATGCTACATATTTGCACTGAAGAAATTGTTGTGTCAGTTTATATCAGCAACATGTTGTCACTTTTCAGGGAACTGGCAGAGAGGTCAGCAACATCTCCAGCAAGCTTCACTCCATCATGCCTGCTGTGTGGAAGCGTTTATCCGAATGATGAGGAACTACATCCAGTTTACATATGCATATAATGTTCATACATAAAACATAACATTTTTGCCAACATAAAAAGGCATTTTACAGCAGTGTCTGTTTCTCTTCACGTCATTGGAGTACTTCACTACACAAGTGATTCAAAAAGGGCACCTAGCGAGAATGAAGCTGCTTTTGTTAACCGTGAGCAGTGACATCTCATTAGGGCACATGTCTTCAAAGATGTGATTAGTAAACGTTGTGTCTCAATGGCCTGGGTCAACAAATCATTAATTTGTTTTGTGGCTAAGTGACTTTAACAGACGTGATGGTGTGTACGTTGTGGCTGACTTGTTGGTAAGGATAACTGGCTGAACCCTCAGTGTTTCATATGGGCTATTGTATTCATTGTAACAGTATCCATCCATCCATTATCCAACCCTCTATATCCTAACTACAGGGTCACGAGGGTCTGCTGGGGCCAATCCCAGCCAACACAGGGCGCCAGCCAGCCCTCTACCAGCCGATGAGGTTCAGTGGCACCGTCGTTGCATATGTATGAGGCTGATTAGCATGCTCCATATATGGGCAGTGTTCAAGACACACTAACGTATGCACGTTTACAAAGTGATTGTGATCTATAAACGGTACATTGCATAGAAATGTGTGTAGGCCAGGTTTTATATATCTGTAGCCCAGGTAAAAATGTGCTTAACTAACTGATTTATGTAAATAAGTTACTGATGTAAAAAATGTAAATGTTTGTGTTGTAAACTGTTCATTTTAGTATAGTAGTTCGTTACCTGGTTATGCAGACTTTTATTTTGATAACCGGATAGGTAGAAAAAACGGAAGGTGAAGAGAAGAACCGGCTGAAGAAAAGAACGAAGAGCGGGATGCCGAGTTGGTGTAGCAGAAAGTTTGGGAGACAAATTATCAGCACGATAATTTACTGGAGTATGAACTGCTGATATAGACGGAGAATTTCGATTAGACGTTCGCAGTGACTATCTGGCAATGAACCACTCGTTAACTCGGCGAGGGGAAGTAGCAAGGTGAAGATGCAGTAGCTAACGCAGCTCAACATGCTTCTGGTGGACGTTCGTTTAATTGGAGATGATTTTGGATTAGCTCAGCAGCGGTTCCCCGCTCGCGGACAGAGGCGGAGAGGTCGGAAGGATTTGCTGGACTGATAACCACATTGCCAAGTAGGGCACTTTTTTTATTTTGTTTTGTTGTTCCTGGTGGAGTGAAGCGACCGATAGGTTTTTGGTCGCAATGCTCACAAGCCACGGATCAGGCCTGCAACGTTTTGTTTTAAGTAGAGTGACAAGAGTGAATGTGTTGTTATTATTAATAGTGTAATATAGTTCTTGATTATTTCCAGTTTATTACTTGTGTTTTGTCAGTTTATAATTAAACGGGGAGTTTATCATTGTTTTATAACCCAGTTTCTTGGTGTTTTTTATAAGTTTGTTTAGTATAAACAATTGGTTTGGGAACAAAGGTAACAGGTAACTTAATCTACCTTTATTTATTTGTTATTACCTGCCCAGTATATTGCTATACTTAATTAATAATGTTTTGTTCAATGTATCCCGAGACGTAAAAAATTAAAGTAATTAAAATCATAATAATTTAGGCATTGGAGTAAAGAACTCAGGGCCCCTTTCTACACACAGTAGACGGGCTACATATCTGATTTTTTTTTTTTTGCTTATGCATTTTCTTGTTTTTTTGGCGTACACATATTTTTATGCTTAAACCCATGCAATGTTTTATAAACGAGGCTTCAGGCCAACAGTTTAAACCAAGTCCTTGGAACTGTGAAGCAGCAGTACTAACTGCTATGCTACCATTCTACCCCCTACCCCCAGTTATGGCTTTATATATGTACAAAATTATATGTGACTAAAAAATAAGCCAGGAACATTTGTTAAGTCTTGAGAAATAATTGATTTATCTACTGTTTAGTTGCATGTTTTTTAAAAAAAAAAATCCCTTGGTGATATAGCAAATACAAAACTTTTCCAGTCTGGAATTAATCCTAAAATCCATTAGCGGCATATAAATTACAAGTTTTCAGTGGCTTTTACTCTTTAATATTTTTTGGCTTTGTTTGCATTAGGCCCCAGAGACTTTAGATGTATTTTTAGAGTTACTAGTTTGAGATTTCCAAATTAATTTTGTCAATTTGTTCACTGTACTCGTACATTTTGCAACACTGATATCCTAACTGAACATTTAACTTCATGTTTATGAATTGAATGCAACATTTAACTTGAAACTGTTCCTAAAAACGCATCTCACTGGCCCGTTCCTCTCATTCATTCATCCATCCATCTCTTAACAAATCCAGTTCAGGGTTAGGGGAAGTGAAGTCCTATTGCAGCAGGGACCCGTCCTGAAGTCGTCAATTAAATTAAGATTTGTGTGCGTTTAAATGTGGGAGGAAACCCACTCAGAAACAAAAGGAGCAACCCACAAACACCGCAAATACAGAGGGTGGGCTCAGAGGCAGCAGCAGTAGCCACTGCACCACTATTCTGCCCCTTCATTTGTTTAATCTTCTTGACACATTAGTGTTTCAATACATGTAAGGTCAATTGGAAACTTTAACCTAGCATTATGTGTGTGAGTAAGTTTATTCTGTGTTGGTCTGAAGCCCCCCCATCTAAAAATTGTTACTGTCATATGCTCAAGGCAGCCAGGATAGACAATGGCCCCTTATAACCCTGGAATGGATTAAGCAAGATTGAAAATGGTCTTCAGTATTTCCTGTTAACCTTAAAACTTCATATTAGGTGTCATGCATGTGTGTCCGAGAATGTCTTTGCTGGCTCATGCGAAGTAGCTGGTAACCTGCCAGGGTGAGAGGGGGCGCTGTCACTAACTGTGTCAT
This sequence comes from Polypterus bichir lapradei, assembly GCA_026402145.1. NCBI lineage: Eukaryota > Metazoa > Chordata > Cladistia > Polypteriformes > Polypteridae > Polypterus > Polypterus bichir. The sequence goes on along the minus strand of JANRMT010062840.1, from coordinate 8,716,487 downwards.
CTCCTTTTCTCCCCGCAGTGAAATTAGTCCCTCCCCTTCCAGTCCTCCTGTTTTAAAAAGCCCGGCGGCCCCCCCACTGAGCTGTCTTTTGGGACCAATTCCTGACAAGTCAGAGCTCTACGTGAGACCTCTTATTTGTTGTGATGGCTAAACTTGGGCCCTTATTTTTGTTTTTTTGTGTTTTGCCCTATGGGGTTATGTTAGTTGTTGCCAGAATGCACTTGTTTAAGTTTGAAGAAGAAAAGCAGGGAATTAAACGGGATGATCTGGCTGGTGTCCCAAATATTCTTCGTTTGTCCTAATTCTGTTTTGACATCAACTCGGTAAAATTTTTACAAAGAATCCATTCAGTTGAAAGATGTGTGTGGGGATTCTTGCATGTTCTAACCATTTCAAATCCCCTCCAAAACATTTTAATGCAATTTAAATCAGAGTTTTGACTGGGTCAGCCCATAACCCCTGTCATTCATGTGTGTAGGAGGATTTCCATAATGGGCTTTGTCGAGGTAAGTAATAACTTGCTGGTCTGATAGAGGGGCGCTATCACTAACATTGTCTTCTCCTCTCCCAACAGCACCAAGAAACCGCCCAATGAGGGCACCTGATTTGTCCCCATCCATAAGAGCCCCGGCTTACCGGAAGGAGGTGTGATTTTGGCAAGAGCAACTGGCTAGATGAATTCCAAAGCGAATTAGCCCTTAACCCACAGCTTTATTTTACTGTGTTTTACAGCCCAGAGTCAAGGGAAACAACGCCCAACTGAACAACGCCCAAGCAGTGTATCTTTTGTTTATTTTTCAGTTGTTTATTAAACGGGACAACCAGTTGGCGACCTAAATATTCCTCTGGCGGCCAATCATCCCTGCACCTGTCCTCATCCACCATTTCTTCTTTTTCAGCCATTCCTTTGAGGATTTGCTAGTGTGCTTTGGATCATCATGGTCCATCTACAGTTCAACATCAACTTTCAGACAGATGGTCTCATATTCTCTTCAAGCAGACTTTGCTATGATTCTAAATTCATAATTAACTCAATGACTGTAGGTTCTCCTGGCCTTGAAGCAGCAAAGCAAGTCCAAACCGTAACATTTCCATCGCCATGCTTAACTGTTTGTATGAGGTTCTTCTCCTGAAATGTTGTCTTTGGTTTGCATCAGATATGTCTACTGTTACAGTGGCCAAACAACTCTTTCTTTAATTCATTTGTCCAGAACACAAAGATGGACTCCTATACTAAAAAAAAATTCAGAAAATGAAAGTTTCAATAAATACTTGTGACATCATGCTTGCAAGAACATTCAGTAATTGTGCATTGTGTTGAATACTAACCACTGCATAATGCCGCTCTGAAATGCTACTATGAATGTTCAAATCTTGAGTAACTAATTTAAAAAGGTGAATGTGAAGCTCAGTCTCAGCAGATACGAGTTGAAAATAGTGATGCCGGCAAAATTATATGAAATATTTTTGGCACCTATGTATGGGTATGACTGTCTCTAAAATAAGGTACTGCAGGCTTCAGAAGAAGTATTGGGGTGTCAAGCCGATTGTCCCCATTTAATTTCAGTCCCAAAATGAAGCAAATAGGGCCGCTATGCACACCTCTGTTACAAGCAATTGCAAAACAATATAATTCAATCCGCTTTGGCAAAATTCTTTAAGGAACTCATAACTCTGTCCTCCAGCTCAGTCAAGTCAAAACTGACTGTCTGTCTCTGGCAGTGGTGGGCTTTAAAGCCAGAAGACCAGAAGGGGAGGAATCAGTTGCTCTCTCCGGGGTCTTCTCACTTCCCACTGCAGAGGGAAAAGAAAAGGAGAAGGTTAGCGTGAGCGCCCTCTCTCAGCCCAAGGTGGTATAATCTGTTGCAGACAAGCCCGGAGGGTAATCCACAGATGCACATGCGTGACAATGACTCCATACATTTATTTAAATTGGGCTAATATGTGAAATATAAAGTTTTTCACTGTTTTTTTGATTAAATATATCTATCAAGGCTTTGCTGAGTACTAATTACTGAATTTAGCCCACGTCAAGGCCTGGACAGGACGCCGCAGAACTGAAAGGTGTACTCACCCCCATATCCACAAGAGGCAAATTCAAGTCACCAATTAACATAACCTGTGTGTCTTTTATGACAAAGTGAGGCAAAAACTAACACCATATGAATAGCAACCAGATGTGGCGTTCGAAAGCAGGAATTACTGTGAAGCAGCAGCACTAACTACAGTACTAGTGTACCACCGTTAATTATTATTACTTTGATTGTTAATACAGTGCCCATTAAAAGCATTCATCCACTTAGAGGTTTTCACATTTTATTTCTATACAATATTGAATCACAATAGATTTGATTTGGCTCTAGTGGCACTGCTCAACAGAAGAAACAACTCTTTAATGTCAAAAGTGAAAACAGATGTCTGCAAAGTGGTCGAAATTAATTAAAAGTATAAAACACAAAATAACTCCAAGTCAGTATTTAGTAGATGCACTTTTGCAAGCCATGAGTCCATGCTCACAGGTCTCTATCAGCTTTGCATATCCACACACTGCATTTTTCCCCATTCATCTTTGTAAAACTGCTCAGGCTCTGTCAGACTGCATGAAGATTGTGAGTGAACAGCCATTTATTAAGTCCAGCCACAAATTGTCAGTTTGAGATCTGGACTCTGACTCAGCCACTCCAGGACATTAACATTGTTGGCTTTAAGCCATTCCTGTGCAGGTTTAACTTTATGTTTTGGGTCATGGTTTTCCTAGAAAACAAATGTTCTTCCAAGAGGCAGATTTCTAGCAGACTACATCAGTTCCAGTATTTCCCTGTCCTTGACTGTATTAATTCTATCTTCTTCCATCAAAAGCCTTCCAGAGCCTGCTGCAGAGAATCATCCTCGTAACATGATGCTGCCACCACCGAGCTCCACGGTGGGAATTGTTCATTTTTGATACTGTGGAGTGCTTGGCTTACAGCAAACACTGCCTTTAGTCTGATAGCTAAAAAAACTCAGTTTTGGTCTCGTCAGACTATAGAATTCTTCCCGCTGACTTTAGAGTCTCTCTTGTGCCTTCAGACAAACTCTAGAGGAGATGCCATGTGTGTGTTTTAACAGACTTTGTCTTTGTCGCTCTCCCATAAAGTTGTGACTAGAGAAGCACCTGGACAACTGTTGTTGTCAGCAGAGTCTTACCAGTCTCATAGGTCTCTTGGTGGCCTCTCTAATTAGTCTCTTCTTGTAAAATCACTAAGTTTTTGTGGATGCCCTTCTCTAGTCCAATTTTCAGCTGTGCCAACCTCTTTCCTTTTCTTAATGATTGATTTAATTGGACTCAATGGGATGTTCAGTAACTTGGACATTTTCTTGTCTCCATCCCCTGACTTGAGCATTTCAGTCCCTTTTTCATAGAGTTACTTGAAATGTTTTTTGTCTAGGTTGTGTAGGTTAAGCCACCAAACTGACTCACCATGAGTTGGACCTTCCAGATACAGGAGCATTTATACAACAGTACAGTCAATGGAAACCCCAGGCAGGTGGTCTCCACTGAACTAGTTCTGTGACGTCTAAAACCGATCAGCTGCACCATTGATGATTTTGGGTGACATATTATAAGGTGGGGAATACTTGTGTGGTTAATTATTTCTCATTTTATATTTGTAATTAATTTAGAGCACTTTGCAAAGGTCTCTTTTCACTTTGAAATTAAAGAGTCTTTTCCTACTGATCAATGTCAAAAAAAGCTAAATTAAATTCACTGTGATTTAATGTTGAACATTTTTTATAGGTACTATATTATTTTGATGTATAGACAATGACACAGCTCCAGATATTTTTGTTTTTGTCCAGGAGTGCTTTACAGTTCATTTTTGTATTCTGTTAGTTACTTTACAATTGAATTATGGCAGGGTGTTAAGGCTGCAAAACCTGGCATCACAATGTAGAATCTAACTGTTCTCATTTTTTCTTCTCCCTTCTGAATGTTCCCTTGCAAAAAAAAAAGCGCTTATTTTCTTAAACAAATGAAAATGTCTCAATCCTGTTGTGGTGTACAGATTTATTACTCTAAACTGGTCTCTTTGGAAAAAGAGAATTAGCATCCAAACACTGACATTTGGCAGGCAGTGAAGGGAAGCCTGGACGTCTTACATTTGGATCTCTTTTTGTCACTTGGGGCTTGGTTGACTAACATCTATTTTTGCTGTATTTTGCAATGTTTTGTATATAGCAATTATCACCCAGTATGTTTATGTAAACGTTGCATGTGGCAATTCAGCAATTCTGTCATTCACTGTCCATGTGCAGAGCTTATGAAGGCGCAAACAGTTCAGAGCATTAGTTAAGGCAAAGCACCTCTGTAACATCTATTAAAAAAAGATTTAAAGTTACTAGAAGGTGGAAAATGAGATGCATGCATCTCTACATTACAATGCCATATTCAGTCACATTTCTCATGTTTGTTATATTTAAATAACACAAAATACAGACAGTGAAATAGCAAAAGCTCTAAACTCGCATTATTCTGAGGTCTTCACATGTGAGGAAGTGGATAACTTGTGGATAACAGGGACTACTAAGGAGGTACTGAGTGATATGGAAATTGTAGAAGGAATCCTGCCTAGATTAAATAGACTGAAATCAAACAAATCACCAGGACCAGATAATATTTACCCTCAAGTTCTTAAGGAGGCTAGCAAGTACATATACAAACTCTTGACATACATTTTTAGGAAGTCTCTGCACACTGGGAAAATTCTGAAGGACTGGAAAATGGCAAATATTATCCCATTATATAAAAAGGGTTTACCGGGCAGATCCAACTTTAGGCTGGTAAACTTAACATGTATCACAGGTAAATTAATGGAAGGAATTATTAAGGATAAGATTGAGCAGCACATGACAAGAACAGGCGTGTCAGTGAACAGTCAGCATGGGTTTAGAAGAGGGAGGTCATGTCTTACTAACATGCTGGAACTCCATGAGGAAGCAAGAAAAGGAGACAATCAAAGTGGAGCACATCCATCCATCCATTATCCAACCCGCTATATCCTAACTACAGGGTCATGGGGGTCTGTTGGAGCCAATCGCAGCCAACACAGGGCGCAAGGCAGGAAACAAACCCACACACCAAGCACACACTAGGTACAAGTTAGAATCGCCAATGCACCTAACCTGCATGTCTTCGGACTGTGGGAGGAAACCCACGCAGACACGGGGAGAACATGCAAACTCCACGCAGGGAGGATCCGGGAAGCGAACACGGATTTGGAGCACATGATATTACTTATCTTGACTTTTAGAAAGCATTTGATAAGGTGCCACATGAGAGGGTGGGCATCAAACTTAAAGAAGTAGGAATTCAGGGTGTGCTGTGTAAATGATTGCAGAATTGGATCAGACACAGGAAGTAGAGGGTGATGGTGCGAGGAAACTCATCAGAATTGGCCGATGTTAAGAGTGGCGTTCCACAGGGGTCAGTTCAGGGCTGCTGCTGTTTTTAATATGTATATATATATATATTGTAAACAAACGAGAAGACACAGCATAAAGGGTTGGGGTTTCCGGCCCCGTATACAGTAAACAAAAAGTTATTTTTCCAAAAAACAGGTCAAAATATACAAACATAAACGTTCATATGCACGTTTCACAGGCGTCGGCAGCCATTTTATATAGGAGGAGCCGGAAGTGGAGGAATGCTGGGAAGGAGGCGTGAGGGATGACAGGATTGCTGACGTCAAGGAAGATGGCGGAGGAAGGGCGGAAGTGGACGTAGTGCGGGCAGGTTATGATGGTGGAGCGTCTTTTCTCCTGAAAGAGAGAGCAGAAAGGTTAGTACCCCGCCATTCCCTGCCGGCAAACGTCTTTCGAAGCGGTTTCAGGTCCGTCCGCGGCCTCCTACTCGCGCATGCGTGACAATATATATATATATATATATATATATATATATATATATATATAT
>JANRMT010062840.1:8642919-8696356 GCA_026402145.1 Polypterus bichir lapradei | reverse complement strand
TATATTATATTATATTATATTATATTATATTATATTATATTATATTAGGACACAGTGAAGTTCATATTAGAGAGTTAATGTCCCAGGATCATTTCTAGAGGAGAAGAGCAAAGATGGTTTATTTAAAGGTTACAGTATAGTGTTACAGTAGCTGCAGCCTTGTAAACAGAGCTTATTAGAGAGCATGACGGAGAGAAGGAGGCACCAAAGTAAGGCAAAGTTCAACAACAGCCTAGCAGGGAAAGTTTTGGTCATCTTTAAGATGACCAAAGACGCCTGCTGTCAGGAGATCCACTTGTCTCACAATTTTATACAGGATTAACCTCGCCAACTGCCAGTTTGTAGTATAAGTCGTAAAAGAAAGTTTACTTGATGATTCTCTATCTGACATGAAACCAGCTGAGGTGTAATTTGATCCCAGCAGTTGGTCTGAGTCAGGACTCCACCAGTTGCTTGTTGAAGGTTTTGTGGCCTCCTGTTACTTCATGATGAAGAATTATCATAATAATATTTACATCATCAGAATTATCATGATAGATTGAAGAACGAATTATCATAATCCAGATGAGATACTATCGTTGGACATTCCAGACATGCATGTTAGATTAACTGGAGACTTTAATTGTCAATGTAAGAGCGAGTTTGCTGTACAATGTATTACAATCTTGTTTTGCCTTGCACCAATTAATGCCCAAATATTCACTAAATGCTATCCAAGGTAAATAATAAGACTATTTGTTTAAATAATTTTACAATCCAATTAAAGCACTAGTCACATAAATGACACACTTTAAGGCAGTCGCTGCTATTGCACTACATCCTTATATTTTATAAGTCAATGCCTTGGCAACTCTAAGCCATGCTTACCACCTCAAATCCAGAAAATAATAATGCAGTCTTCTGTTTCAACACTTTCACAACCTCTGACACCTTCATGTTTGGCATCTAAATGTTGCTGGCATGGAAAAAGACTCCAGAAAACACAATTAAGTAGCCAAGTATTTAGAAAATGGAAAATGTACTGTACCTGCATACTCCATACGGCAGGCTATAGATTCATCAAGTCCTGCATGGAAAGATGAAAGGGTCTTGTGGAAAATTCCAGATGGTTATATAACATTTTATGCTTTGTGGCAAGCCCTAATGAACAGACCTCACATCTGTTGCACACTGCTGCAGAGAAACATTATACTGGCTTTATACTGGCTTCATTGTTTACCACCAGTTATTTACTTGCTTATTACAGTGAATAATCATAAACGTGTTTGCATACTAGATAGATAGATAGATAGATAGATAGATAGATAGATAGATAGATAGATAGATAGATAGATAGATAGATAGATAGAATAAATGTTATAGAGGCAGAACTTTCATTTAAATTGTTAGGGTGGTTAATTTAAGATAAGTGTGTGTGACTTTTTCACTTTATGCCTACTCCCATCGTGCTAATTACCATATATATGGGGATACTTTAAAAAGTGATAAAGTGACTTGGGTGAGAAAGGTCATAAAGTCACAAGGATGGTAAGATTCACACTATCTGAAAACGGTGGTTTATTTATGCTATTGCATGGACCCCTGGAACACATCCTGCCTTAAGCCAGCATGCACACACTTACGCATAGAAAAACTGATGATCGGCACAACGAATCAATAAATAAGGAAAATATTAATCAAGTAACTAAGAAAAAACAATATTACACAAAACTTGTATGCATTAGTCCTCCCCAGTTCCCAGATGGTGATAATTATTTATGTACGATGCACAGTAAATAATAAACACTATTAAGAAAGACAAATGCAGTCTCGTACAGCAGAAGCAGATGACAGTGGAGAGTGGAATGTAAAACCCTGTGAACAGCCCTCTAAAGGAAATGTAATGTTTTGTCCTACCAGTTTCCCATTGCAGCATGAAGATTTGATGTGATTGAGAGATGAAGACGTATCCAGCCAAGACAAATCTATACAGATAAGCAGGCTCAGAACAGCTCATTCATCCAGGTGGAACTGTAATCCATGGTAGTTGAAGCTATAATCTAATAGTTTGTGTGATGTGTAAAGATAATTAAGGAGAAACCCCACAGTTTCTTTTTGTCTCCTTTTTAAAGAACCCGCTTAATTGACCTTCTTCTCAGTAATCCCTACACCCTCCAAGTCTGCTGATGGGAGTTGTAGGCAATTTTAAGTAGCACCGCCATAAAGGTGTCTTGAAATGTTGTCAGGTTTAAGCATAGTATTAGTTTATTTGAAGGGTCGAAAATTTTAAGGGAAAAAAATAAATATGTCTTATGTTGGTAGAACCATTTTTTATAAAGATACTTGGATCATATTTGCACTTGTGAAAAGCTAAAGGAACATGTCCACCATTTCTGCATTGAACATTATGACTATTATTTCTTAATAAGATTCCAGTCCATAAATTGACAACAAGGCACTTTACGGAAGACACCAAAGCCCAGCAATGACTTCATTTGACTTTATCCAGGTGACGTATTACTTGTCAGGGGGACGCCCAGAGAAGCTTTGGTATTCTGTACAGTAAATTATCCTACAGTAATTATTGCGCAGTTCCTAGAGAAATCAATCAATCTTCAATGTTCAGCGCACTTAGAGGTAACATTATGTAATTAAAATTGATCAGTATATTTATGAACCCACGTCTTTCATTCTAAAGTCTATCCTGGTATAAGGAAGGAAGCAGCCCTTTGGGGGAAGGTCACTTGTATAAAAGTTTCTGCACAAATTTTAGGGTGTTGTACCATGTTGGCCATTATGGATGTAGTGAGAAGTTAAGCAAAATGACACATTTCACAGTATTGGCTAACTAGAAAGATTACAATATGCAAGCTTTCAAGGCAACTTGCCTGAAGAAGCGGCCTGAGTTGCTTTGAAAGCTTGCATATTGTAATCTTTCTAGTTAGTCGATAAAAGGTGTCATTCTGCTTAATTTCTCACTGCACAAAGTTTAGAAAGTTTTCCTTCACATAAAGAACCATAGACATGAGGAATAAACTACCAAGTAGTGTCGGTGGTGGAGATTAGGACGTTAGGGCCCTTCAAATCTAGAATTGAAGTTTTTTTGGACAATCTATGTGCGTGGGATAGACAAGCTTGTTGAGCTAAATGGCCTGTCCTCATCACAGTTACAGTGTGTGCATGTATGTGAGTTGATTGGCAATTTTCTTTTGTATTGGTTTGCATAGTCTACAGCATATGTAACTATTGAGACAGAAGTGTGCCACTGCAAACAGAAAAACACCAAGCAGGCTAAAAAGGAACAAGCAGAAGTCTTCTCTAAATAAATAAAATCCAATGTCTGTCTGTCTGTCTGTCCACTTTTCACGAGAGAAATACTTAAGGGATTTAGATCGGGTTTTTTCCTATAATTTGCTAGAACATTCTGGTTGATTTTGCGACCTCTCTCATCACACTAAGTATCATAGTTCAATTGCGGTACTGATTTATTAGTGCGAATCAGAGAGAAGCGCTGCAGGCCGAGGGGAGAAGGGGCAGGGCCCTCCTCATTCATGCACCAGCTTTGGGGCGTATCTTACATCCGCTTAGCCAGCGAATGAGAGAACTACTTAACAGATTTAGATTGGGCTTTTTTCTAGAATTTTCTTGAACATTCTGGTTGATTTTGCAACTTCTCTCATCGTGCTAAGAATCATGCTTTTCTTACAGGAGCGATATATTCAGGCTATTCTGAGACAGAGGCTGCGGGCCAAGGGGAAGGGGAAGCATAACATCAGGATTAGGGAGCCAGGCTTGTTTCACTTCTACGCAGGCAAATCCGCAGGAGATGGTTAGTTTTTAAATAAATAATAACTTGAGGATGGGATGATCGCAGGGAGTACACAAAGTACATAATAAGCAAAAATAAATAAATAAACCTACACCCACACTGGTCTGTTTGTGCTGGTTCACCGACAAAAGCGCGATAGACATATGTGCCCCGACAAAACCGCGACCGACAAATGAGCGCCGACAAACCTGCTAACTGGCTTTCAACAAATGCGCGCCAACAAAATCGCAAGAGAGGCCAAGAGAGTGGGACGTGTACGTGTGCATTATGTACGCATTATGTGCTAGGTTATAACTGTTATAACTGCTGATGGCATGCCGCGAACAAATAACTCAGTCGAGGGTTGGCATAACGCGTCGTATACAAAGCGGAATTACCAGCAGTCAGGCAGCCAGCAAGTCTAAATACGTTCAACTATCAAGACGTCTTGCTGCAATTCTTCCTACATATGCAGGGCGTGATCTTAAGGACTATCTGCGTGCCGTGCTGATGGCATGCCGCGTCTCATAATATTGACTTCTAAAATAAACATTATTATATATGCTTTAAACTAGTAATTCATATTTAATGAAACTTTCACGATTTTGTCGGCGCGATTTTGACGCCGTGTTTTAATCGGCGCTATTTTGTCAGCGCGCATATGTCTATCGCGCAAATGACGGGTCACATTTCTTCTCATTGACTGATTTTATGTCCTGCAGTTTTGAATGATGGCTAGAATTTACTTCTCTTTCAAGGTCTGGTTAGAATTAAAAGTAAAAGAAAGAATACAAGTTACTGTACTGTAATGTAAGCCTACAAACAAGTGTGGTAACCACTAGACTCCAAAATCTCAAAAAACAGGGAAAGCAGACAGCTTTATGGATGACAACTGTGTCTTTTGATAATATGGTACTGCACAGTCAAGACAAATCTCGTAAAAGTGAACAAGACTCTATGGCTGAACTGATTACAGCTGGTACATTTTGCTTTTTTTTTTTTTTTTTACATGTGGTTTTAATTCTATTTCCTTTCCTTAAATTTAAGATTAGCCTCTGTGGAGATCATTTCAGATCCTACTGGTTTAATTATATTCTGGGTACACTTTTGCTACTGCAGGCCTACAATCTGTTTAGAAAGCTGCTTGCTAGTAGCAAAAACCTGCCAAAGCCAAATCACATAAAAGATGAACTACTTAGGATCTTCTGAAGTATTCAGCCAAACTGTATGTATTTTTGGACAATAAATGAGGATCACGATAAGCTGTTTTACAAAAGTATATGAAAACCAAGGAATCGATCAAAATGGTTGGGAAGAGTAATGTTTTAGCTCCTCAAGTATTGCTTGATGTAATGCTTTTCATAGTGACCCACTGTCATGATGTGGCGTTTGTCTTGAACATTTTTTCAACTTATCCTTAATCTGTAAAAATAGTTGAGACACTGTTTTTGGGGTGTTTCAGAGATCAAGCGATCTAAGGATTACATTTCTTTTCCAATATGATGCATGTTTAACATTGTTAGAAGTAAATTGTGTTTGCCAGTTTTGCTTTTCTTGCAAGTGCCGCCGTTATTAGCCTCCTTAGCATTAGTCCTGAGTGTCACTTGGGCAACTGTATAGACACATCTCATGTAAGACCCGTGGATTACTTGGGCTGTAAAAGCACCAACAGCTTTAGTGCCGAGTGTTACTCAGACAATGGTATAGCCACGTCTTGCATAAGCGTCAGGCTCGAGTGTTACCTGGGCAATAGTGAAGACGTGTCTTCTTCTAGCCTCATAATGGCATCTCCTAAGAAACACCTCTCATCAGCAGTGATGATGAAGTGAAGTGAAGGGAGCGAAACTGAAATGGACTGCGAAACCGAAAGTGATTCTGGGAATCCAAAAGTGACGCTCGTGTCATTCGCATATGTGCAGTATGCTGTTCATTTTCTTTGTGGCGGTGGACTCCGGCCGGAGCACCCCTTGGTTATATGTTCAGGGGGAGCAGCCATGGACTGTGTAATAGCTCCCCCTGGGTTGGAGTGGTGCCTTGGTTTCCCACAGGGCTCCATGAGAATTGGAGTTGGGTGCAGCCCTGTTGGGTCCTGCAGGCGCCTCCAGGGGGTGCTGCAGCTGGGACTCCTGAGTCCGTATGGGCAGCGTATTCGCCACACCCAGAAGTGCAGCCGGAACTCGGCAATCAAACACCTGGAGCACTCACGGGTGGACTATAAAAGGGCCCAGCAGCCACCACTGAAGGGCCAGAGTCAGGAGGAGGACTACGCTTGGAGGAGGAGGAGTGGTGGTACCAAAGAAGAGTGTGTTTTGGGTGGAAGACATGCCCCAGAGGTGATTTTATAAGTGCCTCTGGTGTGAGTCTGTGTCGGGTCAGGCGCCTATATAATGCCTGTTACATCTTATTATTATTATTCATATTATATTATTATTAATCATTATTATTATTTGTATCATTATTATACAATTCTGACTTTATACTTTTAGTGTTTTGCATGTTTTATGGTAGAGAGATGAGAGTTAATAAAAATGTCACTTTTCAAGCCAAAAACTGCAACACTTTTTACCTGTTTTTTTTTTTGAGAACTACATGCCATGAACTACAATTCTGTTCCATATCAGTTCCTTCTTTACACCCAATGCCTTTATTAATAGACTTCAGCTCCCCACAGCTTAAAATGATGAGATTTAGAAAAGATATACTGTAGATGAATATAAGACCACTTAATAAAAATCCATGTTGGATATGTAAAAATTGGCGTTTTAATTGGTGTGTTCATTGTAGAAAAAAACACATGTCAATAACAAATGGAAAAGCCAGTAGATGAAGGGTGTGATGGACGGCAGGCGCTTCAGTCTGGCCAGGACGTCCCTCAACAGAGAAAAGGAAGAAAAGCAACCTTTCCAGGGCACTACATCCCCCGGGACGCTAGATGGCAGCTCCCCTGGATGGAAATGGTTCCCCAGATTCCCTCAGGGCAACATGGGACATGGAGTCCGTTTCTTCAGCCCTGTTGGATGCCGTGGGTGCCGCCAGGGGGAGCTCACCAAGAACCTGGGGACTATTCCTGTTACACTAACCCAGAAGTACTTCAGAGTCACGAGGACGGAAGCCCACAGTACTTCCGGGATACTTGATGAAGGAGGATGTGGCGTTTGACTCGGAGAAGAAATACTTCTGGGTCATGGACTATAAAAGGACTCTGGGAATACCAGCAAGCTGAGCTGGAGTTGGGAGGGAGTGTGACAGAGCTGCTGGGAGTGGAGGATTGTGTTATTGATTATTGTATCATTGATTATTGATTTATTAAGGAGAATTGTGGAGTGTGTGGTGCTTTGTGCGCTTATTTTGAAGAATATTATTAAAAAATCTTCTTGGTGCTTTTATACGTGTGTCCTGGACGTCTGTCTGGTGGGTTCAACGGGGCAACATCGCCTCTAGCATCCACAAGGGACAATAGGCACCAGTTTTGTTTGAGACTGGGATAAGTGAAAAGGCAAATTTTCAGAGTAATCCTGTTACAGGTTTTTCTTGGTAGCTATCTACAGGACATAGATATTTACCTGTCTCACAAAAGAGTCACCTGCTTTGAAAAATCCGACTGCTTTGATTGGTATCTCATCAACATACTGTACAGTATTTTGATAACAGAACTGCCTTCTTGCTTAGAAAATGTTTGTAATTACTTCCTTTGCAAGTTCTGGGGACATTGGTCTCTAATCAGAATATAGTTAGTAACAATTCCATTGTTTACCAAGAGGAAATTGGTATGTGCCATCGTTTTAACTGATTGTCATATTGACATCGAAACAGTTATATACCTCTGGGTATGTGAGAATAAAAAAGGAAAGTATAGTTGGAAATTTCTAAATGCTGCCTGCTTCTTTGATGCTTTTTGCACCTCACTGCTATGGCTACACCCAGTAACAACAGTGCCTTGTACCTGGCCCAGGTTCCCCTAGGCCTGAGACTGGTAACAGATGCAAAGCTCACAGGCTGCGAGGGGCAATGCAAAAACAACATCCCTCTTTCTTACTATAGCTTTGTAAAATTTAAGAGACCTTCATTTTCTGGGAGAAAGGCAATTATAACTCACAATCAAAATAAACGTACAGCCATTCTGTTACCAGTCTTGAAGAACACAAGATGTTGCTGCATTTCAAAGATATGCCGAGTATGACGACACACTTCATCGTTTCACATTGCCACATTTGATTTATCTGGAGAAGCAGCATGGCGGGCAGAACAGGACATCTTGTGTAACCTTTTTAACTGAAGCAGACTTGCTCATTAACAGAATGCCAATTATTTGTCCTCACTTATCCATTTCTTACTTTCAGGAAGTCTCAACTGCTAATTTTAAAAGTGAGATGACACAAACACATTTTTAGTGAGCAGAAAGAAGGACCTCCTGGTAATGTATTCCTTTTGTGTGTGTGTGTGTGTATGAGAGTGCATTTCTGTTGCTTGGTGTATCATTTTATTTTCAATATTTAATGTCATATGGCACTTAAGGCCAGAATTAAAGCTGCCAATATATACCTGCCTTTCCTTTGGGGAACCTCATGGCAAGTGATTTTATGTAATCATTTATTAGTGGTGATCTACAGCAAACACCCTCTGTCTCATCTAGGCCCATACACATGTCATAGTCACTCTTATTTATTTAATGATTATTAGCGTGGTCCTGTGTCCCGCACCACTCTCAATGATTAGGGGATCATTTTTTATGCTTTATTATGCACACAAACTGCCCCACATGCAGTTTCTCTCAACACATACACACACACACACATATACTTGAGTGTTAATTAGAAATATGGGAGTTTCACATTCATTCTTCTAACCCAGATCTTTTTAGGTACTTTAAAATGTCATCCTTGCATATCAGATTACACTTACTGATCAAAGAACATTTTTCATGTTAAATCTCGTTAACCTCTGTTATGCCCATAAAAAGTCCATCTTTTTCTTGCTTAGGCACAAACAAACAACGGTTCAAGAAATGTGGGAACTTCACATTGACTCCTGTTACATCAGAATGTACTTTAAATGATTATGGAGTCACTTTCAAGTTAAATCTCATTATACTCTCGGGTGCACGCAGAATGTGTCACTTATTCTCATGCACACACAAACACACACACAGGTGTTAAATAGTAGCCTGGGAACTACATGTTCACTCTCTTTGCATGAGTGTGAATTAAGGCTTGTGCAAAGTGTCAACATAACTACCCTCAGTATTCTAAATAATGATTAGCTGTTACTTAACCATTTAAGAACTTCACAATCGCTATCATTAAAGTTGTTTTTTGCCACTTAAATAAATAAACATCTATCAATAGTGTCACACATGTGCATATGGGAGGCAGCTAGAGGGCTTAAATAATAGTAGTACCACGCTAGACCAGGTGGTGGCGAGCTTCACTAACTCTCTCTCTCTGTCCTCTGCAGACTATCCTCGAAAAAATCCCACAAGGTGCCGTCGCTTCTGATGACGTCACTTCCAGTACCGGCTCCATTAATGAAGTCCCAACGACATCACTTCCAGTTCCGGTGCAGATGACATCATTTCCTGTCACGACCTTTAAAACCGCAATTTTATTCAACCTAAGTCAGTTCTGTTTTGGTCATTGTACCATGCACAACTCATGGAAAAAATACCCGTTTTGCAGCCAGGGATATTATACGGGTGGCTGCCCCAAACCTTTGATGTTTTTTGTGTCTTATTGTGACGATAGATATTTATCAATAAATATCTATAAATAAATATCAAATAACGTTTTCCACATTCAATCTGTTTATATTATTATGCCGATGGTCTATCTTACACTCTAAAGCACATACACACAGACAGCAGTGCTATCTTGAAAAACAAAGCTTATTGGCGGTATTCCATAGAGAACACCCTCGATACTTGACATTCACTCTCATTCCAATCGTTTATATTGATGCTGTCATCCTAACATTTCCCCATTTGTCTGTATTATTAGCTGGCGTTTTTTTTTTTTTTTTTTTTCAAAATTTAATCTCATTATATACAAAAGCTGTCTTTCTTGCTCTGTGTCGCATCCACACAAATACATACAGTGTTACTTTGCAATCTGGAAAAATGATCATTTCCCATTCACTTTTATTACATTGTTGTTTTTTAGTGTCATTGCAGAGTGTGGTCACCTAGTTACTTTGTATTTTTAAATGTCAATCAGTGTTTTTCATGTTTTATCCCAAGGTTTTCTTTTTTCCTTACAGCCCTGCCCAGTAATCTGAATACCTCATTTTCACTCACATTACATTTTAGTCATCCCTACCCTCATCATCCCCGTTTGTTGGTGGGTTTCATGATGAATCTTTGTGTTACACTGTATATACAGACCTTCTCTCTCTTGTGCTCTTTTACACACAGTCACCTAACAATTACAATTGCTTGGCTCCGCCTCTCATCTCCTCTGCTGACCACGCCTCTACTTTCTTTTCCTTCTGCTTCAAGGTTAGCTCCTTTTCAGTGGCTGTAACATTTTCCTGGTTTTGCATTTTGTGTATTCTTATTTTTCTTACACTTGGTAAGGATTTCACATTTTTATGTCCTCCAATTCTTGAGTATCATATTTAGTTTTTTAGCATTTCGTTGACTAAGCTGGGAAACAGACCTTAATCTGTTTTTACTCTACAGTGCAGACATACAGACAGCAGTGTAATATAAGAATCAGGGAATTTTACTTTCACTTTTATTACTTTCTATGCAAACCTGTGATTTTTCTTTCCCTCAGAAATAATTCTCATCAAATGATCATCATTGTCACACTCAGTACATGCAGGATTTGTTTTGGGTGTATATCCAGCACATAACTGTTTCATTCATTCATTCTTTATTTTCCGTCAGTTATCTGAGACTGGGTCGTGGGAGCAGCACTCTTAGCAGCGTGGCCCATACCTTCTTTCTCCAGCCACACTTGCCAGCGCATACTGTGAGATTCCAAAGAATTCCCAAGCCATCTGGGAGATATAATCCTCCCAGCAAGCCCTGGGTCTTCCCCGGGATTATCCTCTCAGCTGGTTGTGCCCGGGGAGGTGTCCATGAGGCATCCATATCAGATGCCCAAACCAGCCTCTTCCAGGTGTCTGCGCTTCTCACCCTACCTCTAAGAGAGAGCCCAGGCACCCAAAAAGCTCATTTTGGCTAACCAGTTATTGCATATTTTAATATTTTTAAATAAAAGTTGATTTTTATCTGCTGTCAAGACTGCTCACATTGTTTTCTTATGTATTTATATAATTATTTTAAATAATTGTAAAAAAGGTTTTCATTTACAATTGCTAAGTCTTTTCAATGTTTTTTTTCTTTTCTCTGTTTATGATGGAAATTGGCCTGCCTTGGAGTGAATGTGTCATTATATATAATGGATTTATTTTCATACATTTCACATTCACCATTGATTGTTATTGTTTGCCTGCAAAGCGATCAATTTCAGAATACAACTGACTTTATCAAGATGGACAAAGCACTCTGTGTATTTATACAGTATTAGTTTTATCCTTTAACATACTTATAACAAACACACAACATTTTAATGAAAATAAACAATATTTAGAAATCACGCCATTTGGCAGTTTTTATGTCATCTGAGCGGAACAGCAGACAACTGCTCCACACTTGTTGGTCTACAACATTAGCAATGTCTTTGATGAAGTCAGAAAATTACTTTGATAGCTTACAAACAGTGAAAGAATCAACTGCTTCTGTTGCTCATCCTTTGTTGTTGAACTTCTGGATGAGACTTATTTCTATTCCTCTTTCAGCTGCATTGTTCATTACTGTCATGCGTGGTAACAGTTCACAAAATTTGTTGAAGATTGGATCATCTTTCCATTGTTCTGGTGGTTTCTGAGAGATTTTTGTGCCTTATTTCATTAGGACATCAAAGAAGGATGTTGTTCTTTCTGTTACCAGATCTTCCAACTTTATCTTTTAGGATTCATTTTTCAGCTTAAGACGTCGAGGAATGTCTAGTAACAGTGGCTAATTTGGGCTTTGCACCATCTTTGCTTCTACTGAGACTGTCATCAGAATACTACTAGAATATTCTACAAACTCCTCCTAACTACTAGAATGTTCTCTGTTTCATTTCTTTTTGTATATATTTAAATATATAGAAAATCCAATGTTTGTCTGTCTGTATGTCTGTCCGCTTTTCACAAGAGAACTACTTAATGGATTTAGATGGAATTTTTTTCTATAATTTGCTTGAACATTCTTGTTGATTTTGTAACCTCCCTCATCGCACTAAGTATTGTAGTTTGCTTGCAGTACCGATTTATTCACGTGAATCCAAGATAGAGGCTGGAGTCAAGGAAAGGGGAATGTCTGATGTCAGGAGTGGGGAGTCAATCTACCTGTTACCATGTTTTGGAGCGCACCTCACCTCTGCTTAGCTATTGATACCTTTTTGTTTATTGATTTTAAAAGTTTGTCCTGTTTCACTAATACGTGGGCAGAGCCGAGGGGGACAGCTATTATATAAATATATATATGGAAGTGAAGAACTGTGAAACAGTTTGAAAATTTGTAGCTAGAAATCCACAAATTCTACATGGCGTACCTTCTGATAGCCCATGATGATAAGGAAGTGTGTGCCAGGTGGAATGGGGGGTCATGAAGCCAGCATATGCAGGCTTGAAAAGAAGAATGCACATCTTATATATAAACGTCTATATGTGAAAGTGTGTCTGTCTGTCTTTCCGGCCCAGAAGTGCGAGGCTACAGCATGAAGCTCAAAGAAAGTGATTATGTCTGCAAAGTGAAATCGCTGAGAAAAGAGAAACTCACTTAGCTGCTAATAGCCATGAGGCGAGCAAATCAGCAAAACAAAACCTCAGAGGAGAGAGAAACTCGTGAGTATGTTGGCAAGAGTCATACTGGGATGTGGCAGAGTGCACTGACTCTTTTTCTCCCTTTCCTGTAGACCATTCATGGGAGATTCCACCTGGCTCTCTTGACGTCACTTCTGGGACCAAGCCTATGGAAGGAGACCTTGCTGGCTCCGGCCCCTGTGATGTCACTTCCGGGTTCGAACCAATGGCTGAAGACCTTCATGAGCCCGACCCCTATGATCTCACTTCCTGTCTTCCCCTTTAAAAGCCTCCACCTTTTCCCTATTCACTCAGTTCTGTTTTGGACTCGGTTTTGTGCACAGCAGTGCTGTATTTACTTGTTCAACTATGCAGCCAGGTAATCAATTACAGTATATGGGTGGCTGCCCCAAACCTTTTCATGACTCTGAGTCAGGTTTTTGACTATATATATATATATATATATATATATATATATACTAGCCATGTGCGCCTAACTACGTTGCACGTGTTAAAGTTGTCTGTGAAGGGCTCCCTGTTTAAACACGGCTGCCAGCCGTGAACTGGGCCCTTCATCGCACAGCATTATGATTTTTTATAAGGGAAACAAAATTACAAAAGAAAACCTTTGGATATTGATTCGATAGGAACGGCCTACTCGGAATCACTGTTCGAATCATAATTATGTGGTGGTGTAGGAGCATTTCTGCCTTTGTCCGTTCACAGTTAGTCTCGTTTTCACAACGCTGTCGTTTCCTCTCACAATCTCTTCTCAACCTTTCTCCAATCTCGCAGGTTGCTTTGTGGCAATCCAAAGAGTAAGGCAATATACACGGAGCAATGGTTATAAAAGGGGGACACATTGGTATCCAGGCTCTTTAAAGCATAAA
Organism: Polypterus bichir lapradei; assembly: GCA_026402145.1. NCBI lineage: Eukaryota > Metazoa > Chordata > Cladistia > Polypteriformes > Polypteridae > Polypterus > Polypterus bichir. The sequence continues at coordinate 8,682,829 of JANRMT010062840.1, read as the reverse complement.
TAGGGATCACTTCACTGACATGTGAGCAAACCACGGTACAACTGTGAGACGCGCAGCAGTCGCCGACTACAACATAACAATAATAATTTCCGGAGCGTGCTGTTACGTTGTCATTCATTTTACCCACTGTCTTTCTTTCATTCATATGTTACGTAGGCACGTACCTTTTATCTTCGGCAATCTCATTCTCTAACCAGGCCTCAGGAGCTAACCAGCGTAACACTGTCCACTACCCCTTTCATTATTCCGGCACATTGTTGACATCCGTGAGTAACAACAACGTACTAAACTGAAACGTGGTCTACACATGCATGGAATTCACGGACAAACAAAGATCAAGATCTAAATGAAGATCTCTTTAGCTAATTTAAAGCACAACACTTTGTTTAGTTTGAATGTCTGTGTTTTGAGGTGTGACTGGCGTACTACAGTCTTCAGTAGTATAAGCCTGGAGGAGATTCAATGCCTATGTTTTAGCTGTCTCTCTACTGCCATCTAGTGCTTCTTCTTCTAATTCATTCACGGACAAACAAAGATCAATATCCAAATGAAGATTTTATATATATATTTTTACTCAGCAAAAAAAGAAACGTCCCCTGACTTTCAACTGTTTTTACTTTCAGTAGACTTAATGTGTAAATATTTGTATGAACACTAATAGAGTCAACACCATAAGACATAAACTAAAAATGTTTCACAATGTGTCCCTGAATGAAGGGAGGCTCAAAATCAAAAGTACCAGTCAGTATCTGGTGTGGCCACCAGCTGCTTGAAGTACTGCAGTGCATCTCCTCCTCATGGACTGGACCGGATTTGTCAGTTCTTGCTGTGAGATGTTACCCCACTCTTCCACCAAGGCACCTGCAAGTTCCTGGACATTTCTGGGGGGAATGGCCCTAGCCCTCACCCTGCGATCCAACAGGTCCCAGACGTGCTCAATGGGATTGAGATCTGGGCTCTTCGCTGGCCATGGCAGAACACTGACATTGCTGTCATGCAGAAACTCACGCACTTTTTGCCACTCCTGTCTGGTCCAGCGAAGGTGGGTTTGTGCCCATAGGCGGCGTTGTTGCTGGTGATGTCTGGTAAGGACCTGCCTTACAACAGGCCTGCAAGCCCTCAGTCCAGCCTCTCTCAGCCTATTGCGGACAGTCTGAGCACTGATGGAGGGATTGTGTGTTCCTGGTGTGACTCGGGCAGTTGTTGTGGCCATCCTGTACCTGTCACGCAGGTGTGATATTCGGATGTACTGATCCTGTGCAGGTGTTGTTACACGTGGTCTTCCACTGCGAGGATGATCAGCTGTCCTTCCTGTCTCCCTGTAGCGCTGTCTTAGGCGTCTCACAGTGTGGACATGGCAATTTATTGCCCTAGCCACATCAGCAGTCCTCATGCCTCCCTGCAGCATGCCTAATGCACGTTCACGCAGATGAGCAGGGACCCTGGGCATCTTTCTTTGGGTGTTTTTCACAGTCGGTAGACAAGTCTCTTTAGTGTCCTGCGTTTTTAGAACTGTGACCTTAAATGCTTACTTTCTGTAAGCTGTTAAGGTCTTAACGACCATTCCACAGGTGCATGTTAATTAATTGATTATGGTTAATTGAACATGCATGGAAAACATTGTTTAAACAATTTACAATGAAGATCTGTAAAGTTATTTGGATTTTTAAAACATTATTGTTGAAATACACAGTCCTGAAAAAGGGACGTTTCTTTTTTTGCTGAGTATATATATATATATATATATATATATATATAAGTGAAGCACTTCTCTAGAGGAGAAGCCGCAGGGAGATGAATGACCACACTTCTGGTACAAGAACCACAAGCCTTACCTCTTCTTGTCAGCAAGTTATATAAATTGCTGCTCAACCTGAAGCTGGCCTTCATTTTGTGATCCACTGTAGTAGAGGTCAGCGTTCCACCTCTGAATATATTATTTTTACAGCCATCAGGTCAGAGGAGCAGCAATGACAACAACAAACATAATCTTTCATTTCTTTACCTTTCAGTTATGGATATTCAATGTGGTGTCTGGATAGAGCCTCATTATGGCGCTGAAGAGTGGTGATGTGTAGCAGATCAGTTCTTTAACCTGCTGTCTAATTTGTGTGAATAACAAATCCTTCATTGAAATTTTGTTCTCTGCAACATTTTTATTTTAGAGGACTGAAACTAAAAGCTCTTGCTTTAATGTGACATACAATGATGGAGGACAAGAGTAAGGTAACTGTGTCCTCATTAGGCAATTGTCACTCACCAGTGCAAACTTCAACAATATTTGGATTGAATGCATATAAAAGCAGAATATTTCCTTTTGCTTATCTTTGTAGGACTTTTTCCAACAACACAATATCACATTATTAATTGTTACTAAAGAACACAAACTGGGATAACTGTTGGAAAACTCAAGATTCTTCACAGCATTGTTACACTCTCATGCAGGGAGTGCATCTGAACAGACATATTAGAGGAGGCCCACAGCATGTTGACACAGGAAGGAAGAAAGCTGCCCCTTTCAGCCACATGACCCTTGAAGGAAAGACACCCAGAAAGGCAGTTCACTTGTGGTTTCCCCAAAGGAAGGAACTCTGACTAAGAGACTGTCCCAAATTTTTCTTTTTATATATAAAATAGAAAACCAACTCTGCAGAGTGAGGCTGTAAAGCTTCTCTGCCATCTAGGACTGAGAATAAGATCTGCTTGATTTGTTTAAAAGAGTCTCTAATTGTGATAATCAGTGATAATGAAGTCCAGTGGCTTTGTATTATGTATACTTGTAGAGTTTCAACTTTTCTTTAAAGAGAAAAAAATAATTAATCATAGTCTCATATGGCATTCAAACCTTATCAGGCAGCTCTCATTAGTTAGAATTTATATATTTATTGATAATGTCTTGAATTCTTCTTTTTTGTGAAAACACAAATGTCATTTTTCTTTCTACTCTCCTGTATTTTTCTAATTGCCTCCAATTGCTTTTCAAGGTCTGATTTCTGCTTTGCATCCAATGCTGCTGGCATAGGCTGTGACTCCCAGCAATCTTAAATTGAATTTGAGAATGTTACGTCTTCTGAATTAGGTCAGTATCTATGATAATTCACTCATGTGCAGCTCTACAATGACTGTACGTAAAAAGTAACACTTCAATTAGGGTGAAGAGAATATTCTTGAAAGGCGAGAAAGCAGAAGTGAGAATAAGATGCATTGCGAGGGAGAGAGGAAAACTATAGAGCACAGCATACAGTTAGCCGAAGAAAGCCATACAACCCTTAATTTTTGTGTTACGGTTTTTTGAAAGGATTTAATCATTTTCATGAAATATTAACTCTTTACATTCAATAAAAAAGGAGATTTTCAGATCCAATGATTTGTTTGAATCAATGGGAATCGAAAGCTCCATTTACACTGGAATCAAAGTAATCAATATGGAATTTCTCACAAGCTCTGCATAGCACCTTTGAAAATTATTTTCATAGGGAGACAAACACGGGTCAAAAACACAACATCACTCGTTCTCTAAATCTGCTCCTAACATTTCCAAGTTGTGGGTGGCAGCACTGGGTATCAGTAGGAATTAGTGCCAGACTAGTCCATCACAGAGCACTCACACATATACATTCATTCAAACTGGACCCATCTAGAGTCACAACTGCAGTTTAAAAAGAAAAGGCACCTAGAAGGACCCATGATGAATGAACATACTTCACCCTGACATGGATTGGATCAGGAATCAACCCCCTGGCCCTCAGAGCCTGACGATTGATTCCAAAGTCTCTCGAATTCCAACCAGTGCATCATCATCCATCCATCCATTATCCAACCCGCTATATCCTAACTACAGGGTCACAGGGGTCTGCTGGAGCCAATCCCAGACAACACTGGGCGCAAGGCAGGAAACAAACCCCGGGCAGGGCGCCAGCCCACCACAGGGCGCGCACACACACACACACCCACACACCAAGCACACACAGGGGACAATTTAGAATCGCCAAAGCACCTAACCTGCATGTCTTTGGACTGCGGGAGGAAACCAGAGCACCCGGTAGGAAACCCACGCAGATATGGGGAGAACATGCAGACTTTACGCAGGGAGGACCCGGGAAGCGAATCTGGGTCTCCTAACTGCGAGGCAGCAGCGCTACAAACTGCGCCACCATGCCGCCCATGCATCATCATACCATTCTAAATAAGAAAGGAGAACCTGCATGGTTCTCTTTAAACTAGGGGTGGGCAAACTATGGTTTCTTGTAGAAATATCTAATATTCTGCCCCTCATCAGTTGTTCATAACAGGATCATTCTGCAATTGGCTGTTGTAAGGGTGAAAAGCTACCATGTGGTGTCATCCAAGCTTTTGCCATATAGGAATAAGCGCAGTTAGCCCTGAAGTATATATATTTAAGATACTTGCTTGCTTGTCTTGTCTTGCATGAGTGTTTATTTTTTTTATTTTTTTTTAAATAAGAGTTTGCGCCTGTCAATCTCATCACCAATTGATTTTGTTGGCAGGGGATGTGACTCCAGCTTTGTGCCCAAATCAGTATAAACAGTGCCATTTCCAAATGTTCAAAAAAGAAAATTCGAATGAGAATGGTTTTCTGGTAATACATTGACCAAAATGGATTACTCCTGTTGGTGGCTTTCCAGGTCAGCTCATTTGAGTTATACTGCAGCACTGTTAATTTAAGTTTTTTATCAGATCTTCAAACTTTACAATAATCTGAGTAAACTGCAACAAGAAAAACCCGTTCATTTTTCTAATTTTGTGTTACATGAGTGGTTGCTCATGAAGTGAGTGAGCGTCAGTTACGGCACTACTGCCATGTGGCGCGATTCCCCGAGGGTGATCCGGCTTTGCAGTACCCTCATTGTTGAAGAACCGAGTGGCTGAACCAGGCCAAGGGGACGCCCATGTAACATTTGGCTGCGGCAGATAGAGTGTCATTTCCGGAGGGTGGGACTGGACTACGTGTCTGCCTGGGGGGTTGCCAACCGGGATCCTGAGCTGTTTCGTCGTGTGGTGGGTGTAGTAATGCACTGTACCAGTGCATGTTCCCCAATCTGACTTGTTCAGATGGACGTGAGGACTTTGCCAGATAGGCAGTTCAGGTTGCCATCATTGTCGTGAATTTAAATCTCACTTTCAGGACTTTAGATGCAGTGAGACAAGTTTTGCAAATTTGTAATTTGATATTAATGTGTAAATGCTCCAGAGGTTTTGCAGCTGAAAGTAACTGAACCCCAGTGCCAATGCAAATTTAAAATTCTTTTGACAAAGTTTCTTTGCTGGATTAATACAGACTATACATTACTCAGGATTTGCTTCCAAGGTTTTGCAAATGTTCTGCGTGTATGGCATCATTTTCAGGTAGCGCATACAGTTGCGAGAGGGTGTTTTCACAAATGAAAAATTGCTACAAGCGTGTAGAGAAGTCCACTTAAAGATAAAAACATTTTGCATTGAGTTAATTGTTGCAACAACCAGATTCTCAGTTGATATTGACACTTTGTGCAGAAACAAGCAGTTTCATATTCAGTGTCAAGGCAAAATCACTTTACTATAAAATTGCTCCCTTATTGGTGTTTGAATGCTACTCTTAATAGCTTTTAACAGAAAAGGTTTTTAAATTGAACCATTTGACTTTTAGATGGGTCACTGTCAGAGCTAAACCGCCATGTTTTCCCCATGTCCATGTGGGTTATCTCCAGGTACTTTGGTTTCCACCCACATCCCAAATTCTCGAGCTCACACATAGGCCTACAATGAGCAGGTATGTTCGTATCTCAACTTGGCCGCTGTGTTTGTGGTGTTTGCATGTGGACCCCATTTTCTTCTGACAACTCAGATGCACGCAAGTTAAGTAGACTGGTGACTCAACTGGCCCAGAGTTGGCATGGGTGTGCTTGTGCCATGGAAGGAACTAACGCCTTGTTCAAGGCTGCTTCCCACCTTATTCTCAAACATGATTGGACAGACCCGACCCCTTGAAAAACCTGGATTGGGGTCAGGTTCAGAAAAAAGACAGAAAACATGTGTGAGCGTATGTGTTATCTGTGGAGGTCTTATCCAAAATTACCTCCTGGACTGCACCTGATGTTCTTGTTCACCATAAACCAATAGCTGAAGTTCCAAAGAATGAAAGGATGGACTGATCTTTATGGGTTTTTAAAACTATTTTTAAAAAGTACATGCGTTCATAGGCAAGAATGCTGAACAATGGTTAAAAAAATCTATATTATTGATTTCTTTTGTCAAACGGCGCTTCAAAGAGGTAGAAAAGTACCATCAAAGCATTTTCTTAATCTATGTATTCAAATACCAGGATTCGAGGGTGATAGGCTACTCTCTCTTATCCACTTTTTTTTCCTCTTGTGTCTTTGGCCTCCCCGCTATCTGTCTCCCCTCCTGCTTGATGTCATAAAATTTGGTGATTCTTCTGATTCTGAAATTGGCCTGGTTGTGAGTGAGTAGACCTGGAGACTGACAGTCCCTTCTAGGGATGGTCTCTGCTTTCAGTCAATGCTGCTGGAATGGACTGCAGCCCCCATGACACTAAATTGGATTAAAAGAACTTAAGAAGGTTATGTCTTGTTTGTCTCCGCTTTAATTATGATCAAGTCAGATATATTATTATGAAATCTAGGTAATTTATTGAAATTGTTGTAATGTGTGTGACTGCATACACTTTGAGTATGTATATTTTTTACACACATACCCTGTATTGCATGATAAATATGTTTTAAGATATATTAGGTATGGAAGACAGAATGTTTGAGTTAGGAAGCTACTGTATTTCAAATAAGAAAGATAGAAGTTTCAATTTTTGGTTGTTATACTCACTAACCATGGAGCCAGAAAATGGCAACATGTTGCATGTTGATTAGCCTCAGCAATAATTCATTCCACTGCACTCCCTACATGTGACAATAATGCCTCTATAAGTTTAGAAACATATAAGTTGTTCTTCATAAGCCAGAGTGAAATGGGTGAGCTGTCAGTAGTCGTCATAATTGTCCATTTATAACTAGAGAAGGAATTTAAGTAGTGGTGTGGAGTGTCTTTCCATCCTGAGGTGACACAAGGACACACTTTGGTTTAGGTTCAACCTGAGCATCCTTGGGAGAAACCTACGAGTCTCAGCCCGTCTTTGTGGAAAAAAGTGATGGACATCCTGGCAATAGTCGGCTATTATGAGTGGAGGGAGGCTGCTGACAAAGAGACAAAAAGGCTTAAGTTTAAAACATCACCAGAGAGTGGAGAGAGAAAGGACTGAGCAAGTCGTTAAAGTGATTATGTCACATAGTGAGTGTAACAGATGTGATATAATTGGAGGATGCAGGGGAACGTCAATTGGGATTGGTTAGGTGAACCACACAACAGTATCTAGTATATAATAAAATACTAAGGTCTGTGTCCAGTCCCTCTGAGCAATCTGATTGGTCAGTTTGGCTTTGGTGTAGTTGGTCAGTTTGGCTTTGGTAACACGTCAAAAGAGGAAGTGCGAGTTTGAGAGACACAAGAAGGAGTAAAGGTGTTTGAGGCACGCTGACAGGAGGTGAGAAAGGTGCCTTGAAAATAATGACAGAGTCTGAGAAGAAGGCTTTATGGGGACGAGTTTGAAAGAGGGAGCACCAGCTGAGAGCCATTCACACATGCAAATACAAAGGAAAGGCGCTGAATATACACATTAGGCCAGAGGTAGCAAATAGTTTTAAATTATTCTGTTACCTGTCTTTGACAGGTACCGTGTTTAGTAAATCGATAAAGCAGATGCTAGAGGCTGTCTTTGTCTTTGGGATATCTTCATTTTGGACCTCTATGACAATTTGTGCTGTACAGATTAAGCTTCTGATTTAGAAAGAGTAGTGGAGGAGTTGGGGAAGACATGGTGAGCCATTTGTTTGTTCATTTATCTTTTTAGAATACCATTCTGAACGGTTAATTTATCATTTGAAACTATTTATTTTTGATTTTTATTTTTCCTTACTGCAGAACTTTTTGGGGTGCAGTTGTATATGTATACATGGTTATGACTTTTCCATTATTGTATTGTGTAATTGCTTGTTTGACTGTTTGACAAGATTGCATGACACTGAACTGCAATATTTGTTTTTGGGACTTACTGCAATAAAAGCACAGCTGTTTGGCACCCCTGCCTTAATGGTCTGTGTCTCTCAATCACCCACTGGTATGTTCGGTCATGAACTACAAGATGCCCAGGGTATGGTCTGTGCAGGAGTGGAATCACAGAGGTGACAAACTCAAGACCGGCAGGCCAGATCTGGCCCCTGGACCTTTTAAAAGTGGCCCATATCATCAGTATTATATTTGGCCTATGATGACTGATAGTTTTCTCTAAGACCCCCTTTAATTTGTGTTCCATACACAGATTGCATCTGTAAATAATTTACCTGGATTTCACTTACACCTTATAGTAAAATGTGCCTCCAGTGTACACAGCACAGTTCAGCCACTACCCTGTAGCTATAATGGAAAATTACCCAACAAAAAAAAATGAATCAGAGGTGACCTGTCATGCTACCATAATGAACTTTAGTATTTTAACGTGATTTCCAAAAATGTGCCAATTGCATAAAGGAAATAATAGCTCAGCTTCATTCTCGCCACTCCCGCTGCTCCAATTACTTTTAAAAACTGCACAGGTGTCAGTGCTGGCCAACTCTCGGAAACTTACCTGACTGCTGCTACCGCTCTGCATTCTGTTTCTGTCCTTTCTGCTGACTGGATTGTTATATGTAGATAGAAAACATCTTTATATTTCTAGGCATGTGAAATGTGACCGCTGTGTGTTTCTGAGCTGTTCCAAGGCTGGTCTGTGTGATCCATCAGCAGTGGGTTTACAGTCCATTTTCAAATGTGGTCAAGTGGTGTCTGATCATGATGTACGCTGATGCAGGTGTACACTGAGGTAGTTTGCTTTCGCTATAAATTCTCATGTGTTTGAACAGCCACCCCAACTCAATGCATTTTTTTTCATTCAGTGTTGCTGGTAGCTTTCTGAATTGACTACAATGTCCAAGAATGGAAAAGCTGAGGAAGGGAAAAGACAGAGTGAACGAATATGTGATTTTGAGAAGTGTTAATAGTTGTTTGCTGATATTTTCTGGTCCGCGTCAATTTTATAAAGTGTTATAATATGAAGTTTGACACCCCCATTATAAGACATTAAACAAGCTTTCCATGACCATCCAAATTTCTTCCAATATATTGAACCTGAAGTGCCTCCAAAAGACACAATCCTTACCTCAATGTCTTGGGACAGCTTAGGGTTTCCTTCGTCTGTTCTCCTACTGTCAGGGCCGTCTTAACATATAGGCACAATGGGCACTGGCTGGAGATCCCAGGAGCATTTGGGCCCAGAATATTTCTGATGATTATGTATGTTTCTGTTTTGCTATCAAAACAGTCGCTCCAGTGCACTACTTTGTATGGGGGCGTATGATGCTGTTAAGATGGCCCTGCCTACTGTGCAGTTCTACAACCATATTGATCAACTATCAACCTAGTTTTTGCTGAACTTCGGGAAGTTCTTGAGATCTGCTTTATAATTTGTTCTCTGCTGCATTCTAACCTGGTACTTTCCAACTGTTCAAATGTATTATATGTGTTGTAATATAACCAGACTGAACAAGATAAAGAGTTGGGACTCCTGCCAGGCTAATCTCATTTATTAGGCATGTCTGTTAAAGAATATGAAAACAAAACCAGATGAATATAGCAAAAGGGACTTCATGATTCCATTATCTACTTTTTTATAAGTTACAGCTACTAGAGACTGTTGTCTTCTTGCAGTTGCAGGTTCCTAATTGAACACCAATGTCTGTGTGTCGCTGTCTTGTGTGATGGGCAGCTCAGAAGAGGTTGGAGGTTTGTGACATAAGAAGAATTGACATCATAATTCTTCCAGCCAGCAGCAATCTTCTCTGAAAGCAAAAGGGAAGATCTTAGTGACAATGCCAACCCCTGGTCTGGAGGCGATACTGTATGTCCTTTCAGAGTTTTGAAGATGGTCCCAAAACACTTTATTTGTAGCGGAGCTACATAGTAATAATGTATTCGATGTGTGTGCTGTGCATGTTATTTCCATTGTCCCGTTTACTGTTCGTTATGTGTACATCAGTGAATGTTGTCCCCGTAAGTACAGAGGGGACGGATGAAGAAGAGAGACCACAGCACCAGGATGGAAAGCACCTGTTCACATTCAGTTACATCCGGCTCTTTACTATTTAAACGATCAGGAGGGAAAGAGGAAGAGGGAGGAGGAAGGAGAAAGAAGAAAGAAGAAAGATGGAGAAAGATGGAGATTTCATTTAACAACAACAGACCATCATTTCCTGCTTTTTTCACATCGCGCCTTGTAACCTGTTTGTTTCTGATTCCGCCGGATTCATGACAGCTCAATCATCGCCAGAAATCCCGGGGTTGGACTTCATTATTCACCATACGCCTAGGAAACACGGTGAGATTGTTCCATTTGTTCGGGAGATTCAAATGCATCCATTTTTCTTGATCAGTCATCCGTATTCAGGACAGTAATATACCAGGACTCAAGTTCACAATCATTGTCATTTCAGTATTCATTCCTTATTGTTACTTGTGTTTAGTGTTTGTTATACGTTACAAGGGCAAGGGAGGGTTTCTTATTATATATATGGTGTTTTCACGTTACAGCTTTGGTAGAGGGATATATATATATATATATATTTTTTTTTTTTTTTTCTACGTGGGAAATTTGCATCATTGTTTTTGTTATTAATATATTTATACACCTATTCTACATATCTGCTTTTGTGTGCTTCTATTTAACCGTCGATTGAGGGGAAAATATTATTTGTTAGAGGTACAGCTTGGTATATGTAAGTTCGCCTCAGTAATTCATCCAGGGCACAGGTCTTGGTAGTGTAGCTGCCGGCTGGGTAAGGGGTCGGCCATTACATATTGATCTTGCCAGTCACTTTGTATAAAGTCATCAATCATTAATTGAGTTCAGAGTCACTGGGACTGAAGGCTATTGCAGCACAGGCAGTAAAGCAGGAGTCAACTCTGGCTAGAGGGCCAGTCTTTCACAGGACACACATACACCCACATTTACATTTTAAAGTTCTTAATAAAAAAAAATAGTAGGAAAAGTAGGGTAACTTGGAAAACCCCATGTAAGGACAAGGAGAACATGCCAATCTCCACATGGAGACAGAGGACAATGCCATTTAAGTGTATATATGGGTCCACTCTTTGCATATATACTTTTTTTTAACATTGTATTGAATTTATTAAAATCAAATAACATTCCATACAAGCAAGTCAAGTTTTACAAAACTAGGTTTGAAACAAATCATATACTGTATACCTTTAAGACTTATTTAACACTTGCAATTTTGTTGTGAAAGAACCAGTCTAGCTTGGCACTTGACCCAAGGGCACTAGAGACTTGAGCTTTCTAACTCAATGCCATGTCCAAGAAAGGAATAGCTGAGCCAGTAGTTTTAACCATGATGTGGCTATGTTTCCCCGTCAAATAAAAAAAAAAAAATAATAATAATAATAATAATAATATGAAGGAAAAGAATACAATCCATGGCTACATTCTTGTAACATGTAAAAAGTGATAAGCTTTAGTGTGTCTCATTCTGTACATTGACAACAGATGGAAGCTTTGTATGTGTTATTGGATTTGTGGGTTTCTTGCAGCTCATTCATGAAACTCTGGTTTTTTGTTGTTGTTGTTGTTAATTCCACCATATGCTGGATGAGTACAGAATGTGCTCAGCCATCTCCATGACTCTTTCTGCACTGTAGTCATATAGTAAGTCACATCCCCCACCGTTCACTGTAACTTGGAATGCATGGCTTGCACTTTGCCCAGTTTAATGTTTTGTATATTTACAGAGCTCAACATCCAGTATAGCATAAACAAGGAAAAGAGCTGTACAAACAAGCAGCTTATGCAAGGGGCTCTAATAGCAGGAATGTGTGTAAAGACACTGGGACAAGGTTCCAGGCTTGTGGTGGGTAAGTGTGCAAAAAAAGTTCAATCTGCTCCAAAACCAAGTTTGCCAATTTAACGCAATGCAAATACTTTACCTAATGCAATCCACACATACTGTAAAATAGAAGCTGTCTAAAAATGTATCCAGTCTGCTTGTGTGTTTGTTTTACATTAAAATAATATGCTTCTAATAGTGTGGCAAGCAAACAGAGCTTTGGTTTTTGGTTATCTGTGCAGATGTGAGTCCAAACTTTAAAGTAACAGCATGAAACGAAAAGGAGTGTTGTTGTGTGTAGATTTTACTGCTATTTTGTGTTGAGTGTACAAATTGTCATGATTCATTCCACATCTTTAGGATAAAACCTGGAGGAACACAGTTAAAACCATTAGGAAGCTATTCGAAAACTCAAGATGCCACAAAGACAGTTATTCATTTTCTTCAATAAAGGAACTGGAAACTCACAATCCAAGGTAAGTCCTGAAGAGCCACCAGATGAGACGAGAGGCGGTCGAGGCAGGAAAGGCATTCACTTCTGGTTACGGCCCTTGGTGCAGGCCTGATAATGTAGACTCTAGGAAAAGCTGCTGGGTCCTGAATGAGGTAGCAGAATGAAGATGGGGCCTAAACTACAGGTCTATGATAACTTTGGAGAAAGTCTCCAAATTTGTATTCAATTAATATTTGCTAGATGGAATATATCTCATTCTTGTCTTGCTCTTGAGCATGGCCCTTAACCTGCAATTGCTCCATCTTGGGTATGACATTAATCTGCATCCATCCCTGCATGTAGGACCTCCAACCTGCAGGGAAAAACTTGGGGGTTGGTGGCAGAACTGGCACTCCAGCCACCATAAAAAAAAAACCTCACGCTGTTCCACTCCATCTGAACTAGTTTGGTGCTGAGGTGTCACCTGTTGCATGGCTGCACTCGGGTCCTAATCTGGATCCTGAGTTGGTGGGTCCGGCAATGCACTGTATCAGTACGTGCTCCTAACCTTTCTCTCTCCCTGTCTTGGAGTGCCTGGGCATTTCCAACAAATTTCTGAAGTAAGTAATTGTGGATAAGAAAGCCGGGTCAGCCCAGCTGTTGCTACTGCAACCAACCACCAGGAAAAGCAGAATGAAAAGGATGATGATAAAAATTTATATTCTCTGTACAGCTGAACTGAATCCACACTCTTCATTTCAGGAATATAATTCTAAGTCAAAGAGTTTAAAGTTGAGAACTAGCAAAAGCCGCATCAATACATAGACACTCCAACAATTTCCTGATTGAGAGCATCGAGACGGTGTTGTTAATTTTATAATCTTTGATTAGGTGCAAGTGTGGAGGCTGGCCCAGACACAGACAGGCAGACATGTTCATTTCACCCAACACACGTTTATTTACACTATTCTGTACAAAGTCCATAAGTGCCACACAAACCCCAAAAGTCCCCAAAGTCCTGGCCACACAGTGCCTTCGCTCTCCTCTTCAGGCCACCTCCTTGCCATCTCCAGCAAGCTCAGTCCATTCCACTCCCGACTCTCGCCTCGAATGAAGGGAGGCGGCCCCTTTTATTCACACCCGGATGTGCTCCAGGTGCTTCCCAGCAATCTCTCACCGACACGCCCCCGTGTGGCGGAAGTGCCGGCTGTATCCCCGGAAGCACTCCGGGTGTCCCTACTCCTCTTTCCCCCAGCACTTCCTGGTGTGGCGGAAGTGCTGAGGTCGAGGGCTCCAAAAGCATGGGGGCGCCCCCTGGCAGTGACCACAGGCCCCTACAGGGTGGAGCTTCAAAGCTCTGTACCCATGGCCCCCAAAGGAACCAGGGCGGTCGCCCCCAGATGGTCTGGGGAAGGCGCAAGCCCTCCTCCGGTCCTCCTGGGTGTCCCGGCCGGGTCGCCACCCCAGCCACCTGTGACACAAGAAACAAAGCATTCTGACACAGTTTTACTACTAGGTTTCAGCACCATTGATGATGCCACTTCCGGTACCTGTGCCATTGATGAGGTCACAAAGACATCACTTCCGAGTCCGGCACTATTAATGACGTCACTTCCGGTCCTGACGACATCACCTCCGGTTCCGGTCCCAATGAAGTCATCATGCCTCCATACCATCAGTTCTGTTCTGGACTCTAACCTATGAACATATCTCAACAATTTACCCATTTTGCAAACAAGGCATATTATACGGGTTGCTGCTCCAAACCTTTGTGACATCTCTTGGTCGTTTTTGTGACAGTGGCGTAGTCAGGGATGGAACCGGAAGTGATGCAATCGGACCGGAAGTGACACCATCGATAGTGCCTTCCCGGAAGTGACATCTTCAATGGCGCGGAACCTAGCAGGATTTCCCATGGATGGTCTGCAGAGGATTGAGAGCGAGAGTTAGTGCAGCTTGCCACCCCCTGGTCTGGTGTGGTACTACTATTATTCAGGCCCTCTAGCTGCCTCCCAATCACACATGTCAAAATACTTTGAAGCAAAAAAATAGTTGCATGCAAAAGTTGCAATCTAATGTGTTTGAAAATTTGCTGAAGGAATATCATCAGGGTCTGATAAGCAAATTCTAAGGTTGACATAACTGTTGCACCAAGCAGAGCCACAATTTGTGCTTGTGATGAACAGATGATAACAGAACTGGGTCGGATTGTGTTCAGCTGGGCTTCTTGTACTGCCAAAAAGCACACCAGGAATTCTTTGATGATGCATGGCATATGTTGACCATATGGACATGACACTTAAATGATGCTGGCAGTGGTATTTGTAAAAAAAGCTTTAATGATCACTGGGAAGGATATAGGAAATCCAGCTTTCAAAGTAAGCACTAATGTCTATACTTTCCTCCAGGCACAAAAGGCAAACTGGGCCAAGGGGCAGTCAGTCAGTCATAGAGTTGGTTATATAAAAATAGTAGCAGTTTTGACATCTCACATGTACCTCTTGGTAACGCAGAATGTGTCCTAAGTGGTGCATAGAATGCTGCTGACTGGTGTTAGGTCATCTATTGCAGTTAGTTGTAGATCTCCCACTAGATTCATATAATGGGACAAGGGAATAATGGGTACACTGATGCATTTCTGGCAGCACTTTCAAAAGGCCTACTGCCAGAGCAGTGGGTGTTCTGTAGTCGAGTGGTCCTTCGATAGTCAGGTGGCTTTTTTGCAGGTTAGGAATGGTCTCACCAGACTGTAATAAATCCAGCAGGTCTTGCTACCCCTTTTAGATATCTTCCATTTTAAGCCTGCCTTCTCCCTTTTGTCAATTTGGTGAGTTGTCAGAATCAAATAAAAAGTTAGGCAAAGGCCTGAAACAATCCTAATCAGAAAAAGACCTTCACCTAAACTGACAGAATAAATGGAGAGCTAAATCAAAATAAGTATCTTTATTTGATCAAGTGATTAAGAATTCGATATTAACTAATGAAGTAAATATGCAGAAAGCCTACAAACTAATAGCCTAATTCTACATCAACAAAAGTAAGACTGTGAAAAAGACCAAAAAAAAGCATAGAATCGCTCAAACCCTGCAATCGTATGATGGACACCTTTGTAATTAACAAAACGAGTAAACTCTAAACAAAATTAATAACTGGAACCTGAATATGAGAGAAACTACACACAAGAAGGGTTCAGCGCAGGAAACCATTAAAGAGCAACATTATCAGAATAGACAGTGACCAATTTGGCTTTTAGGACATTACCAAAAAAAAGTCAGCGGGATCCTCAGGCCAAAAACTGACACTGGTCACACTTATTTTCTTTTTGTTTTGAGTGATGTCTAAGATGGATTCAACTTCATTACTGGAGTGTGGCGACATGGTACAGTAGGCACTTGTATGTGAGATGCTCTGTGTTATCATATCATCCATTTTCCCCTGACAAGAGGAGGTCCAAAAGCATGACAAGAAAGTCTGCTCTTCCAATATATTTTGTAATTGCCAAACCCTGCCTTCTTTAAAATTTAATTTTGCTATATATTATCCATTTCAGCTCCCTGCTCATTGTTGTTACCTACTTTATTTTGTGCTTCATTTTTTTT
Organism: Polypterus bichir lapradei; assembly: GCA_026402145.1. Taxonomy (NCBI): domain Eukaryota; kingdom Metazoa; phylum Chordata; class Cladistia; order Polypteriformes; family Polypteridae; genus Polypterus; species Polypterus bichir. Next base: position 8,666,795 of record JANRMT010062840.1, on the reverse strand, counting down.
TTTTTTTTACTTTTTTTTTGGATACTTTAGTTAAAGTAGTCAGGAGCTCACACTGACCAGCTATGGTTGAATGGGTCAAACAAACTATTAAGTGTTCCATATAGGGTGTCCATTTTTTAATTTCTTCCTAAAGGTGAGTGTGGTAAAGGCTTATTAATTTCCTCGTTTACCACCTACTGAATCTTTTGTTTCTCCCTATCAGAATATTAGTAAAGCAGTTGTAATTTATCAATATTTTTATGTACATATTTTTTTTTTTTTTCCTTGTTTTTGTTATGTTTCATCTTGGATTCCCTTCCTGGCTGGGATTCACATCTTTGTTTTATGTCCTTTTATCTGTTTTTCATTCTTTTGTGCATGTTAATGTTGCTTGTGTTTATTATTTGTATTCTTTTTTTGTTTTTCATCTTGTCTGTGTATCAATGCTTTGGTTATGTTCTAAGAGACTGCCAATCACCACAGGAACAGCCCTCCAGCCTTTAAATCCAGAGGGTCTCCCACAGTTCCTGGTGGTTCATTTGAATGTGTTTGAGAGTTTTGGTTTCTTCAATGCTTACTGATACCCCTGGATTTTTGTCCTTCTACCCTGTATTTTGGCCACACTTTGGATTTGTGATTTTTAGGACAGTGTTTGCTTGGGATTGCCTTATTGTCTGGGCAAATCCACAATACCTTTAATGTTCTATGGCGCTTCACTGTTTGATGGACCACTTTTGTGGAAATAAAACCTTTTTACTTTTACTGTATAGAGTTTTGTGTTCATCCCTGTTACTAGCTGAGTTTGACGGTTTTCCCCTCTATTGTACATTTTTGGAAGTACTTTTTGGGACTTAGATTCTTTGGGATTTACAGCAATGTTTTATTTATTTATTATTTTATTAGTTTATTTAACATGCATTCTGCTTGGGACACTGATATATTTTAAAGGAGCAGCAACAAATGGCTGCCATTTCTCAAGGACACGCATATCATGACAGCACCCAATGTCAAAATAGAATCCCATACTGGGATTCAAAATCCTGGAGAGACAGATGCAAACTTATTGTATTTCAAACCATAAATGTTTAAGTAAAACTTCCTAGTGCAAATATGAATAAGCCCCATAAAAAAAACAACCCTTACTTGTATCCAATATACATGACCTGAATCTTTTCTGGATCGATAAGCTGGTCAATTAGTCTGATTTTGGAATCATTTTGTTTAATATGGAAAACTTCATGGAAACTGGACCACTGCTTTTCTTTATCAAACCTGGCACCTATACCCCTTATGTTTCAAGTTCAGTATTGACTGAAATATTTTTATGTTGATATGAAACAATGGAGGGAATTTAAACAAAAAAAAAAATAGTAAAAATAGAAAAAGTGCTGCCTCCCCTGAATAAGGGCAGGGCACACCAAGTAGTTCCTATCATTTTTGGGCCACGATACTCCATAAAACATTCCAAGAATGCCATTCAAAGATAAATAGTAACTAGTGGGCGCAGTAAGGCCTTGCTGAAGGTTTTCAATGACCCTAACCCTAACCTTAACCCTAACCCTTCTTTGCATGATTCATTGTAAACCTCAAGGTTTGTGCTGCTTACTATAAATGTAAGAACCTGCCAACCCGTTAATTATATTCTTTTCAATCTATTTTAATGGAAACAGCCCTTTAATGACTTGAGGTATGATTTAATACAGTACACATTGTATGCAAGAATTTGAGACACATCTGCCATTATACTCTGAACTTCCTATATTTTAAAAAACATAATGATAAGTAATTTGAGAAAATCTAATGACTGTGACAATACTGCTACTACTATTACGACTACTGCTAGTGTGTGCCCCCTTATAATATTTCAGCACTCCTTGGGGGAAAGCTCTTTCTCTCCACTCTGGTAGGAGTTTTTCCCTTTGTGCCTTTGGCACATCACTGTAGTTTATTATGCTTGACCCAAAACACTAATTCAAGACAACCAGATATCCTGTATTTCCTGGGAAAGTCCAATATATTAGCTCCAAAGTATGCATACCTAGTCTTAAAAACACATTTGTTTAATAATTTTAATTTTACTAAATTCTTAGTGTAAGAACATATGAAGATATTGCACTCTGATAACTGCTGATCAGTAGACTATATTTTGTCTCCAATCACATCAGTTGTGTTTAAAATATATTGTCACATATCTGTTTCTGAGGATCACCATTCAAGCTCTTCCCAGGTATGTGATACCACCCTGGACCGAGAGGGGTCCGCTGCCATAACAGTCTTGTCGTTTTCTTCCTCCACAGCCTTGAGAAACTGGCCAGTGAGGGCAACTGACCCCACCCCTTCAGGTCCTGAAGCTCCAAAAGATTGACAATCCCAGAACGTGGTATCATCACAAAAATGACCTGACGGAAAGAGCTTCAAGTCAGATGACCTACCAGCAGAGTCAAAAAGTTTAAAAGCCACTCCACTACATGGCAATTGTTGCTGTTGTTTTTCTAATGCCATCAAGCGTTGCTTTTTTGTTATACATGATCAATATACAGGGAGGACAGTGTTGGCACCCTAAAATATTCCTGCTTTGTTGATCTTTCTTCACTCGGGTGACCACAGTAAGTACAAGATCTGATCAATCTGATCTTTAGCTTGTTGACTGTGGAAAACGCTAGTCCAATGTTAACACACTTCCTATTTAGATAGCTAGTTTTCACTGTCCTTCAAAAGATTGCTTCAGCACTGAGATAGACAAACACTAGTCCAGCACATCCAGCTAAGAAAGGGCATTTTTTAATTTATTTATGATGTTTATATAGTCTACGTTAGTAACACTGTTGACTGGTTTTAATATGACATCATGCAGTTAATGGCTTTGCTATTTGTTAATTGAAAAAACATGCATGTGACTGATTGATTTGTATCTGAGAGTTGTAACTATTACCTTGACCTTGCTAGTGTGTTACTTTAAAAAAATAGTTCTCATCTAATAGCAATATCTGCTCAAATCTCTTTTGGAGAGTTTTCTGTAGCCACACCACAGTAAGACCAACAGGCTGCACGCGAATTACATCAAGCACTGAATGTGGCTTTGGATCTAGGAAGACACGCAATAACCGTAATGATGACCCACACTTAGTTGTCTCGTGGTGCCTGGCACTCCTTCGTGACATGCATGCATAAGCCAATTAATGTTAAAGATAAACAGGTAACATGCATGTAAAGCAGGAATTACAAGCACGTGTTTCCAAAAGGTTTGGCCTCCTCTAAAACTCTCTAGGGTAACTCCCTTTGACAGCATAATGAAGGAGTTTTTTTGCTTATTTAATTTATGGTATTTACTTTAATTACCCCGTCCAAATCCAGGCTTGCATTAGCATTAAGCAGCTGTGTATCACAAATACAGACCTTTCTTTCACTACTGTATGTTTCACTAACAACATGCAAAACATTAAAAAGCATATGACTTCCGTACAGGCAGCTAAATCTCAGACTCTATGAAAGAGCTCCTGCATGCTGGCCATAAAAGTAATGCTTGCTATAGTATTCTCCTTAGGTATGTTCATGTTCTTTGAAAAAAGTCAGGTTGAGTTTCCTTAGGCCTTGCTAGTTTATTGGACATGTTGTTATTGACCAACTTAGCAAAATTATGAAAACTGAATTTCTTGTTTCAGAATAAGAACCATAGGAGAAATCTAAATTGGAAATATTCTATATTAGAAGTGAAAGGAGAGACTGCCTCAGCAGATTTCTGGGTTTATATTACCATATGACATAAATACTGAGCATTAACTAAAGAAACAATGTTGCATAAATAACAAAAGAAGCAACCTTAGTTGATTTGTTAATCAAATGCAGTATCTAACAGGCCGAAATATTCATGTTGTAAAGTGACTTCCCTGTTAATCAGTGTTAGAGATATCTGATTTGCCTCCTGATTCTATTCATAAACATAGCCTGAGATCATTATGAGATATGCTAACCTATAACTAGACCCATGCTCTAACGGGATAATGGTTAGGATGTTAAATTCACACAGAAGCTTGACATACACTCATGCTGAATTTTTTCACCTACAATCAACTTTTAAACAGAGGACACATTTTTCTAATAATTTGTTTTGCAGAGTTTAGAAGCTTTCATTATGGAATATCATTCTTTTTATTTGCTTATCTATCTATCTATCTATCTATCTATTGACCAGTCTTTGCAAAGTATATCTTCCTATCACAGAAGACTCAGGCACAAATGAGGAGTGATCCCCAAATAGGCACTACCTTGACACAAAAATGAGCAACCAAGTAGTGTGGTAGACATTAGGACTTTAGGGTCTTACAAAACTCAACTTGATGTTATTTTAGAAGAATTAAGTGGATAGGACTGGCGAGCTTTGTTGGCCTGAATGGCCTGTTCTCATCTAGATTATTCTAATGTTATCATGTACTCCTTTGCATGGGGACACTTGTATCCTACCTTTCTTGCTACCTATCTGCTCTAAGGCCTTTTCTAAATATATACACATGTGCATGTGGGAGGCAGTCAATGGACTTAACTAAAGAGAATGATAAGCTGGGGTTCACAGTAAGCAATCGTGCCTCTTCTTCTTCCTCTGCAAATCCTCAGCAGAAAAGTCCACCTGATACCCTCACTCCAGCTTCCAGTACTGACCTCAGTTTCTTTAAAAAGAGATAACCTAACTTCTGTTTCATACACCAAAAGTATGCCCTTCCTGCCATCCCTTTATAAATCTGACATACTGCAGATAGAATTCAATTCAGTTGTGGACACAGTCACCTGAAACTACTTGTGGTGCTGTTTATTTACTTGTCTAATCATTCAAGTATATGGGGTGGCTTTCTCAAACCTTTATCTTTGTTTTGTCCCTTTTATAATCTATCTATCTATCTATCTATCTATCTATCTATCTATCTATCTTCTGACCAGTCTTTGTCCAGTATAATCTCTTTGAAGAAGACTCTCTCAGAATGCCTTCTATGCTGTTTCTCCTCCTCATGTGTCTCACACTTGACCTTTGTATTTTGATTGCATCCCCAAGGCCAAACTGACCAATCACACCAAAGGAGATATGGATCAGGATACACACAGACCTTATTGTTTTAGTGTATAGTAGATTTTCCAGGTTTTGTGATTTTGCTCTGCTCCATATTTTGAAATGCTTCTATTATTTGAGCAGTTACCTGCTAATGATATTGTTATTATTGAAATAGCTGTTTCTTTCACCGTTTTGTTCATGTTTCTATTCAAATTATTTGAATAGAATTTAGAGTCCATGCTCTATAAAAAATGTTCTTAAAAAGAAAACAATAATTTGACTCCATTTTTTTTCTATGGAAAAATACAAACTTCTCTCTGAATTGTCATTCTGACTGAAATATGAGAGTAGGAAAAGGCCACTTGATTACACGAGTAATTCAATTAGAAGTAGTGTTCTTTTTATTCAAATAGCATCAGTTAACAAAGAGCAGATGTAGGTGCAAATGACAGGAGCAGCTACTTTATTGTCATTTCTGTTTCTGTTATCAATAGCAAGAAGCTGATTTAAAAAAGTGACTTTTGAAAGAAATGAAACAGACAATTCTTAAAAAGACAGCTCAGTGTTACTTACTCATACAAGTCAGATTCCTTTAAAAAGTAAATCAGCATTCATGTGCATTTCTGAATCGATCCAATAAAGGTTGAAATTGAGAAATAATGGCATATTTAATCAAGACCAGAAACATCAGGAATTGGTCCAAACTAAACCTGCACCTACTGCACCTCTGAGTTGAGGAGCCTGGATGTAGAGAATCGTCTTCTTCAAAGAAAGAATCAAAACATTGCATAATCACACTGCTCAAATTTTAAGGCAAGGATTCATAGCAAAAGTATTTGAAAGCCATCATAAAAATGTAAATGATCAGAATGAGTTGCTGCTGTCCACATAACTGGTTGTTACTATGGTTAGATAAAGTGAGTACCAATCTAGAAGGGGGTCATCATCTTACTGTACTGTAGACGTGTGTGTTTATGTTCAGACAGCTCAGATCTGTTCATTTTTAGCCTTTGGCAAAGCCGAGCACTGAAGTAGCATGGGCTGCTAGTGGCATAGGCAAGGCAAGCGATGGGCTGGAAGGAAATAGAAACCACAGCTACAGTATATCCATGAGTTAATTGCTGTGTTTTGATGATATTTAAAGAACAGCAACAATGTACATCAATTTTCAATGTAAAAGTGATACATATGGTTGTAGCCAATATTTAACAATCTGTAATGTGTTGAGCTGCCTATTAAAGATTTAAAGTGAGGTACTTCTGCAGCTGAAATATTTATTTTTGCATTGGTGTTAAACAACATTGTATTCTGTGTGCTTTAAAAGGGTGTTAACACGAAACAAACAATCTCAAAAATGTGTTTTTTGAATGAATAAATAACAAATAAATATCAATTACCGGTAAATCATATTTATTCCAGTTTCACAGCAGGCAGTGGTGCTACCTTTCAGTTTCTAATTCTTTTTTAATTCACCAGTCTATTTAACTCTATAACAACTTTGCCAGGTCCCATGATATTTTTTGGATTTTCTCTGAAATATTCTAGATGGCTTCTTCACTCCAAGCATGTTTTTAAGTAATTTAGAAATTCTACATTGACTAAGTGTAAATCAGTGTGGATGTTGTGGTTGAAAGAACGTCACAAATACCAAAATAAAGGTTTGGGGACCATCCCCGTATATTGTCATAGAGAAAATAATGAAAAAATGCGATGATTGAAAGCACAATGAACAACTTTACTGTAACAAAATGGTGGTTATATAGAACAGAAAACAGAGGACAGGAAATGGTTGGCAAAATGGTGACGTGGCAACAGGAACCGGAAACGACGTCATTTTGAGGAGCCAGAAGTGAGGTGGTTTGTAGGTGCCGGAAGTGACGTCATCAATGTTGGCCGGAAGTGACGTCATCGCGGCCATTTTGAAACCCAGAAGTTGCGGGATTATTTCTCTTCTTGTTTTCTGTTGGCAAAAGAGAGTTTAGGTAAGTACCACGTGACAACCCCTTATCTCACGATGTTTTACTCACCTTTAGGCTCTTTGACTGCCTCCTAATCGTACATGTGTGACAATGTGTACATTGGATTGATATCACACCCCGTGTTTAGTCTGTAAGGGAAAAGAAATGAAGTGCTCGAAACTGCCTGCCTGTTTAACGAGGACATCCAGACTTTTTTATCAGTACATTTAAATTAGAAGATGAGCTCATATATAACATTTAACTTTGTAGCTTATTTTATGATAACAGTTTTACATATAAGAAGTCATATTTCTTTGAACCAGATGTCCACTTTAGATTTTTAACTATGTTGGGACTTTTGAATTGTATTGTTACTAGAAAGAGGTGTTGCTAGTATATACTATTCATCTGTATGCTGATTGGTGTAAATGAAACACTTTCAAGTTATTAAATGTAAATGAACCTAGCTGATTAAAGGAAGCTATTCTGTTAGACTTCTTCAGTCTACATTAACAAGAGCACATGGGGCTCCACCAGTTAACGTAAATAAAGGACATCCATTTTGGAGTTCATTTCTAACGATGACTCAAGACTTATTCTTTATCTACTGAGTATTTGAAAACCACAATTTTGAAAAATAGAAAGATTCATTGATACAGATTTTTTTATGTTTTCACAGTGGTGTAATGGCTTGCACTGCCTTACAGTTCCAGGACAACTACGCTAGAATTTTAGCCTAGTCGTTCTCTCTGAGGAGTTTGCATACTATTCCTGAGTTTCTGTGGCTTTACTCCTGCATCCCATAGTTCAACTGGCAATTCTAAACTTTCCCTCGCTGCATAATGTATCCTATGATGGATTGGCACCCCAGTTCAAAAACAGATGTGCCACACATTTAAAACTACTGTGCCACTGCCAGGACCACCAGCAGTAGAGATGGGCTGAGTGTAAGCAGCTGGTGTTGCATCTAATTCAGTCCCCCTTGTCGACCTCCTGGCACAAAGGTCAATCAAACCTCGAAATCAGTGACATTTCATGGTCAGGGCTTGCACAGAAATCCATTTTAGACCTTGGCCCTTCATTGTGAGGTCCAAATTCCATTCTTTTTTTAAAAAAGTTATTCTCCTTTATGAATGTTCCACTCGAATCAAGGAACCCACAAGAACACATAATTCTGTGGCTCTTTTACAGTTGACAACGGCGTACGTAATGGTTAATTCTTTTCACATCATAGAATGGGGCACTAACTAATACATGACCTACAAATGATGGCACACTGCAAGACACTGATTGCACCATGATAAAGTCTGTCAATGTCCCTCACTCAATTTTGGTGAACTGCGACACAGCCTTCCTCATTGTCGCACCCCCCTGAAATGCCATCTCACGTAGACAGTAGCATTGCCATTCATTACTAGTCATGTGCTTTGACATCCTCTAGGCAATGAAATCCAACAACTTTAACCATTAACTCCTACTCTCTTTTCTGTTTCTTTTTCCGGTTTCTTTGTGGTGGTGGCCTGCGCCACCTCCACCTACTCAAAGCTTCATGATGCTCCAACAATGATGGATGGATTAAAAGGCAGAATTCTATGTGACCATCATCATCAAGCCTTTCCGTGAGAACCCTAAATCCAAAGAGGACTGTTTCATTTATGTTAGGTAGAATACCCAGAGGGGACTGGGCGGTCTCATGGTCTGGAATCCCTACAGATTTTATTTTTTTTCTCCAGCCGTCTGGAGTTTTTTTTTGTTTTTTCTGTCCCCCCTGGCCATTGGACCTTACTCTAATTCGATGTTAATTAATGCTGATTTATTTTGTTTTCTTATTGTGTCTTATTTTTCTATTCTTTATTATGTAAAGCACTTTGAGCTACTGTTTGTATGAAAATGTGCTATATAAATAAATGTTGTTGTTGTTATTAAGTGTGACATGCTTTGCAACTTGAAATTTTGAAGTGTGACACTGACCTAAAGAAACATAATTGAAAAAAGAGGGAAAGTAAGAGTTCACCAACTTGGGATTACTTGGGAATATCAAAGGTCAAACAGAGATCTCATAAAAACCTCAAGGTAGAGACCGATAAAAGGATTTCAAAACCCAATAACCATAGCTGATGCATCATTCACTCACCCTCTTATAGTCTGGTAAGACAGACAGAATTCTCATAATGGAGGTGCAAAAAGGCCAGTAGTGCAGAGCAACAAAATTCCTATGATTCTTTTGAACTATTCATGTACAAAGAAGCTGACAACCTTCCAGTAGCAGACATGAAGCAGATGAAGTTTAATTTTAAAGCAACAAAAATGAGATATGATTACAACATGGAGGGTTCTGAAATTCAAAAGTACACCTTACACGAAGGTGTTATAGGGCAGTGTTACTCTATCTTTATTCCCTCAGGACTCAGTTCTACCTTTCTAAGTTCACTAATGACCCACAGTCAGTAACTGAAAAGTGGGTGGAATGCGACTCGAAGACTATGACAACCCACGATCCAAAAGTGGGCCACAACCCAGTTGTTGAGAAACACCATTGTAGGGGACTTGTCAATGTCCTCATCCAAACAATGGAAAGAAGGGTAACAGAATATTGGGGTTACAAAGCTACAAAGCCCCCTGTGCAGAGAACAAGTCAAGGAAAAGTAATCTTAGGCTTTAGAATGTGGTAAGTGGAAAGAAGGCTGAAATACTGGACAAGTGTACAGCACTTATGGCTATAAGAGCAAAAGGATGTGAGAAAATGGATAAATAATTTGTATGCTTACATGCTTTCATGTATTCCTGTAGCTTGGATGCCTATATGCTTGTATGCTTATGTAATTCCTTATTGAATTAAATAACATATTTAATCAGAAAGTACATCTTTATAACGTTTTTAGCAAACACCCTGTCTTCGTTGGGAATTGCAATTGTCTTGTTTTCTGAATCAAGAACTTTTACTCTGACATTTGCACTCAACATTGCCCTGGACCAAGTAACATATCTAAAGAAATATCCAAAGTTTCCCAAATGATAGAGATGGAGGAAATGGCACAATTGTTTGCACACTGAAATGCAGTGTGAAAATGAATGTAATAATATGGTTATAAACACACACTTGTGCATCTGTGTCCTTGCACGGATTGGCCAGATTGGAGTTTCTGGTGTATGCTTATGACTGTCTCCTGTCACACACGTATGAGTAGGAGGCAGCTACAGGGCTTAAGTAATTGTAATTCTACACCAGACCAGGGGGTGGCGGACTGCGCTGACTGTCTCTTTCATTTCCTTGCAGACCATTCTCGGGAAATCCTTTGGGGTTCCTGTGCCTGTGATGACTTCACTTCCAGTTTCCGGAGCTTATGAGGATGTCACTTCCGGCCTCGAAGATGTCACTTTCCGGCCCTGGTGCATGTGATGACGTCACTTCCGGTCATGAAGATGTCCCTTCCGGTTCTGGCATCAATGATGTCACTTCCTCCACTGACCTTTAAAGCTGCCGTCTTACCTCCACCTATGCAGTTCTGTTTTGGACTCAGTATCATGAACATATCTGTAAAAACTTCAATCTTTTGCAGCCAGGGATATTATATGGGTGGCTGCCCCATACCTTCATGATGTCTGTTGGTCATTTCTCTGACACTACATATTCACAGCACTCATTTCCAGATGTTGCACGGCCATACACTGCTCGGGAATATACAAGACTCAAAGTTGTGAAATCTAAAGTGTTATCCATGAGCCATAAATAGAGATAAGGATGAGATAAGTTTGAAAGAGTTTAATTTTGGTTTTTAAGTTAAGCAAAAAAAGCTTGGGAGGTGATGTAATAAAAGTCTATACAATTGTGTGGGGGATTAGACAGGTGGAGGCCAGCTGTTTCTTTAAAATGTGCTCTTAAAACAGCACCATGCAGACACAAGTGGATGATGTTTAAAGGTAAATTTCACCCAAATATGTGGTTTTCCACATAGATACCCAAAAGTGAGTGGAATAATTTATTAAGCAGTACTGTTTTTAAAATTCTAAGTTCTCGATCCTGTATGTCTTTCTCTCATGCTCTCATAATAAAACCATGCTAGGATAGCAGTAAATTTAAATAAGAAGTATAGCAAAAAAAAAATCTCAAAAGACAAAGATAGAACAATCAAAAAGAACCTGAATTTAATATGGTAACTTATTTTATTAGATTAATGGAAATGCAACTTCCAATCTGGAATCCTCAAAAGTTTAGAATTTTCCCCAGATTTTCTTAAATGTCTGTTGCTGGGCAGCAATAGCAACTAAAATGGCTTTAGTTCTGACATCTGCAAGATATTTAAGTCTTGGAAACAAGACCCTGGAGTATAAGCTTTCCCAACGCTTCAGGAGTTTTATTATTTAGCCACTCCATCTTGCAACATACCTAAGATGTATGAGGATTCTGCTTTACTTAGAATCATTTGTAGATGCATAAATTTGTATTAGAAAGGTTAAGAAAGGAAATGTGATGGTTATGTGAAATTAGGTGATGCGCTGAACAGATGACCAGCATCCGATTGTCTAATATAAACATTTTTAGAAACAGTCCCTATATGATTGTCTGTTTGATGGCAGGGTGATAAGCTTGGATGACAAATAAAATATCTCTAACTTTAACAAAGTTAATAAAAAAGATAGATGAGCAGATGACAGGTGGCAGAATGCTGCCTTTACCTTACTAAGCCAGTCGACTTTTCGAGTGTAGTCCGTTTCTGTATTTCATGTCCTTTTAAAGAAAGTTAAGGGAAGTTCAAGAGGAAATTAGCCCTGGTCTTCTCTAAAAACATTTTTACATATGCACTACTCTTGGACTCTTGTTCTGCCACTGACCATTCATCCTACATTAGAAGGAAAGTTTGAGACACTGCCAAGTGACTATCCGAGTTAACAAAGTCCACAGTTTAGTCTTGACCAAAGTCCTGAACCAGCACAGGCGGTTAACTTTGTTAATATTCTAAATATAATATATTATACACCCATCATGTATTTATTTTCCCGTTATCTGGCAAAACTGAAATGACCAGTATGTCTGCCCTTAGACAAATGCCAGCACTTTATCACAAAATAGCCGTAGTACCCTGCTTACCCAGCATGTACGAGGGGGGACCCAAAAATAACAACAATTTTTTTCTGGAGGCTGGAGGGGCATTAGTTCCAGCGTTTGCCGCTAGGTGCGTGTACTGGACTTCCCTCTGCATCATTTGGCCAAACGGCGTCCTTGAAGTGCTCAAGCGATTGCATGATGCAGTGCGGAGATAACAACCTGAATTGTGGGGATCAGGCGAGTGACTTCTGCATCACGACAACACAGTACTGAGTGTGCGGCAGTTTCTCACGAAAAATGGGATGACAACGGTTTCCCCCCACCACTACTCCCCGTGATTTTTTCAAATTTCCAAGAATGAAGAGGGACCTTAAAGAAAAACATTTTGAGGATGTAGAGGAGATCAAGAAGCTAACGACGGAGGCACTGAGGACTGTCACTTTGCAAGAGTTTCAGAACAGTTTTGAACAATGGTGAGACAAGTGTATTGCGTCTCAGGGAGAGTATTTTGAGGGTGATTAAATTTTGGAAATGTTCAGAGAAATAAACGATTTTTTTTTAAAACATTCTCGTTATTTTTGGGTCCCCTCTAATGGTATAACGTAAAAAGGCAAATGTTTACGTTTTTAAAATGTTGACCCGTAAGAAGGGGCCTGAGTTGCCTCAAAAGCTTGCATATTGTAATCTTTTTAGCTAGCCAATAAAAGGTGTCATTTTGCTTGGCTTTTCTCTTTACTGGCAAAAATGCAAGTGTCCCATCTGTTGTCTGCTCAAATAAGTTGAGAATTTCTTCTTTTAGTTCATGATTCGATTCCATAAATGCTGTTAAATGTTTGCTGTGCTGGAATCTTGAACGCTATTTCTTTGTGTGTCTTGGTTTGCTGTGGTTTCACGAATAGGTGTTTAAACCCACATTAATAAACTGGGTGGCTTGTTAAATAAGTAAATACATGAACTGCAGAAAGTATCAAAGCTGAGGAGACCAGAAAGATTGGGGATCATAAACATCGCTGCAGGTCTCCGAATTATTACAGGAGACATCAGCTATGGTGGTATTTCATACAAAAATAATTCAAAGTTGATTCCAAAAAGCCTAATATTATAATTGCCTCATCATAAAATGGACTTGAATAAATGTCTACCATCATGAAATAGTAAAAATCACTAACTCCATCATTCTCTTTCTACTCTTGTAGGTTTCATTTTTCAATCATCGTGGCTTATCTCTATTGTACAATAGTACAATAGCATTGGCTTTTTCAAATATGTAGTTATTCTTTGCTAAAAATGTTGTGTTGTCAATTCATTTAAGAGTTATTGTCATGTGTATTCAATGCAATGAAATTCCTACTACATGCTTAACCATCATGTACCAAGCCACTTCTCTTCACAAAATAAAGGTAGTGGTGAGCAAAAGTGCCGAGTTTCCTATTTTATGCCGTTTCGCAGACTTGATGCTAAATTTCAAATTGTATGCAATTTCCTAAGTTTGTTTTTTGCAGTATTAAAAGGAAAAAATAAGGAACATTGCTTCTTAATGGTTTGGCAACATAGCGCAAAAGGTTTTAGACTTGTTTATTTTTTAGAAAATAAACAAAGAAACACTGTGTTTTGAAAATTAATCACGATTCAACACAAACCACAAAAAGACGAAAAGATGTATTCTTTTATGCTATTCCTAAGAACCAGTACGGATGTAGGGGATACGATTTCCAACAGGCAGTAGGAATGTCCTGATGAAATGTTCTGATCCTCCAATCAGCCTCAGTGCTCATCTGCTGCCTGATGGGTACTCTATTCCCATCCCAAAGATGTGCATGTTAAGCCGATGTCATATTACAAGACTTCTAGTCATTGGATTTGCTGAGTGCAGTTGCGGATCACATCACCGGACTATGTCACTTCACATGACATGTTAGCACAGTCGTGCTTGCCCCTTTTTTTGAGAACCAATAGTGTGCTGCCCTGTTGGAGAGGATGCTGGATGAACAGTTAACAGGTAAAGGAAGTTCAAATGCAGTCGCAGCCCTTTTTTTCTTGTTCTATTCAGTTCTGGAACTTAAAACTTGAGACATCAGACAGACAAGCATCTCTTGTGAGGTCCAAAACACCTGCATTCCTAATTCATCATTGCTGCATTATATACATTGTACTTGTGGTTGTCAGCTCTCACCTCTCACATACACAGAACCTGCCCCTATGACTAAAGACGAAATTCATCGATTTTTTTGGGACGAGCCACAGTCTAGTTGGAGTCAATCGCTGGGCATGTCACATTATATGGCTGCCCTTCACGGGAGCTCACCGCAACTGCCTCTGACTCTCTACAACTGAAAATCTCAAGAAGAGTTGTCAAATGAGATATGACCTATAGTTGAATAATAATTCTAAAATCACCTTCGTAATTAAATACAAATATGTGCAAATGAGAGAGTGTCATGTAAAGAACTGAGAGTCAGTTTCTGCTTTGCACTCGATGCTCCCAGGAAAGACTCTCGATTTTCAACCCTGAACTTGAATAAAATGATTCGACAAACTGAGTTTAACAACAAGAAAAGTTGTAGGCAAACTGAAAAAGGAGTCCAGTTGCATCGAAAAAATGAACCTTTGGAACCTGAAAACCTGCAGTCCCTTTGATCCCTTAGGAGCTGTGCAGTCTTGCTGTAATTTAAAATCAGGCTCAGAATACGGATGAATGGCTTAGTGCTCATACTATTTGTTTTAAATGCCAAACTGCTTATTAGACCTTGCAATATTTTTATTTAATAAAGGAGATATTAAGGCACATGAAGAATGTGTGGAGAACTGTGCATTGCTAAGTTTACTGTACAACATTCCATGTATTCAAAATTGCTGCATGTCATGTAAATTAATTTTCTTCTCCTAAATTGGAGCCATCAGTGTGTTTTACATTTGGACTCGTCCTCTTTTATGCAAGAATGTTTTCCTAGTGTTTCAACAGCAGTGTGCAGGGGGGCCCCCTCTGCATTTTTAACAGCTGCTTTAATATGAGCTCACTCTTCTCTACAACACAGGAGCCATTTGGAGCCTGTTGATGTTTTGTTTTGTTCTTTTTCTTTTTTTTCCCTTCAGAATAAAAATAAATTACATGACCCTGTTTTGAAGTTCTTTTGGAGTTAAAAAAAAGAATGAAATCCGATACTCTGAGTAGTTTAAGCAGAAGGAAGAAGATATTTCCCTCTAATGGCCATAGTTACAGTAACTAATAACAAGCTGGCCTCTGCAGGCTTGCCCACTTCAAAGATTAATAGCATAAGGGTTGCATACATAGCTAGAAGAACATTATGGTATGTGAACATAACGGGGGGGTTGAAGTGGAGAGTGTGGAATAAAGCAATTCATAAATCGTATACGTTAGGAACAGCATGTGGCTGAGACAGGCGATATTAAATCACGGCATGCCTTCGTTCACTAGCTGCACCAGCCCCTAGCTGATTGTTCATTAACTGCAAAGCACAAAGCTGGTCACAAATTGCCTCTGCCTTTTTTAGTTGGCTTGCAGAGTGAGCATTTTCATTCTGTTATAATTGTTTTGTAACTGACCAGTTCATTCTATGATAATAACTTTTGTAAACAAGCATCATGGAGTGAATGGTCTCCTCTTGTCTGTCAGACTCCTTATCTATATAAATAAAATTGGAAGCTGTTTAGATGTCTGTTTGTTTGTCTGTTTTATTGTGCACCAATCATGTAAAAATGGATGAACTGATTTTTAATTACATTTTGTATAACAACAACAACAACATTTATTTATATAGCACATTTTCATACAAAAAAATGTAGCTCAAAGTGCTTTACATAATGAAGAATAGAAAAATAAGAGACACAGTAAGAAAATAAAATAAGTCAACATTAATTAACATAGAATAAAAGTAAGGTCCAATGGCCAGGGGGGACAGAAAAAACAAAACAAAAAAACTCCAGACGGCCGGAGAAAAAAAATAAAATCTGCAGGGGTACCAGGCCATGAGACCGCCCAGTCCCCTCTGGGCAATCTACCTAACATGAATGAAACAGTCTTCTTTGTATTTATGGTTTTCACGGAAGGACTTGATGATGATGATGATGATGATGATCATGTGGACTTCTGGCTTTTAGTCCATCAATGTTGGGGCTTCATGGTGCTTTGAGTAGGTGGTGGTGGCGCAGGCCGCCACCACAGAGAAACCGGAAAAAGAAACAGAAGAGAGAGTAGGGGTCAGTACGGATTTTAGAGCCACCATGAATAGTTATTATGATGAATTGAACATACAGAGTATCAGGATTAAGATAAAGTGAAGTTATGAGAAGGCCATGTTAAAGTAATGTGTTTTCAGCAGTGTTTTAAAGTGCTCTACTGTATTTGCCTGGTGAATTCCTATCGGCAGGCTATTCCAGATTTTAGGTGCATAACAACAGAAGGCCGCCTCACCACTTCTTTTAAGTTTAGCTTTTGGAATTGTAAGGAGACACTCATTTGATGATCTAAGATTACAATTTGGAATATAGGGTGTCAGACATTCCGATATATAAGATGGAACGAGATTATTTAAGGCTTTGTAAACTATAAGCAGAATTTTAAAGTCAATTCTGAAAGCATTTCTATTCCAATTTAAAATAAAGGCTATATGGCATATCACAGAGAGGGGATATATGTACTGTAATGGGAGGGCGGGCAAACGAAACACCAGTTCTGACATGGGAACCATAGTTCCCATCAAGCAACAGGCATGTGCTGGAGCTTATGAGAGGAAGGCTTCAGTTCACACAGGTTTTTATACCAGCCAAAGTGGAACATCATTTAAGACTACAGGTACAGCATTTACTTCTCAACTAATTTAGATAATAATTTCCTGATCTTGCTGGATTACACCTTTTGTACATAGCAAGTGTCACACACACACGAGCATCTGGAGTGTCTTGTGAAGGTTTGCTTGGTTAAGAATATGAGGAAGATTTTGAGCTTGACTTCACCACTAACTCAGTTTCCACTTCATTTAGAGTGGAGGAGAACATCCCTGGAGATGATTTCCAATACCATTTTTGGTCCTGACATTAAAAGCTCTATCTCTTCCACTTCCTACCCTATAAAACTAGGGCTCACACTGAACATCACAGTTCATTGGCCACACGCTTCCAGTGAAGACACAGCTCAATGAAAAAGAGAAGCAGTCCATCATTCTCAGGCGTATTTATCTTATTATTTTTTTTTTTTCCACTGAATATTAATATTAAGAGTGTTCTCCGGAGCCCCAACCTATTCTCTGTTTACCTCTGATTATGTCACCTTGTTTCCAAAAGACAGTTTGGGCAACACCAAGTACTTTGGCTAGAGTTTTTATATTTAAAAAACTCATTATGGGATGATCGAATGATACAATATAAATAAATATTCCAGGAATCTACTGAAATCTGTATATATAAAAGTCAAAGTATGTGTGTGTGTGTATGTATGCATGTATGTTCCAGCCTCACTTTTGAACGGCTGGAGCGATTTTCATGAAACTTGGTGCACATGTTTCTCATTGGTCGACTAAAAATACTGTAGGGTGAAATCAGCCCTAACCTACCCCTTTCTGGGTAGGGTGGAGGGTGATCTCGCAGTCTTGTATGCATGTTATCATCCAGTTTGCGCCCCTGTTGCTTTTGAAATTAAATAGAGTTGGCCAGTACCGAGCGTCAACTGGATGATAACATACATAAGAGACCACAAGACAAGCACATTAGTGAGTCTTCATTGTTTATTAATTTATTTTTATTTTTAAAGTTGTATTTTTTTTAATTATATTTTTCTCAAACAATTTGCATTAAAACAGTCAGGAAGTCCAATTGTTTACACCAATCAGCATACAGATAAATGGTATAATCTTTACTACACCTATAAAATACTTAAACATATTTGGCACACATACATATCCAGAGAGGAACTTCCTATATATGTCAAATCCATCCATTATCCAACCCGCTATATCCTAACTACCGGGTCACGGGGGGTATGCTGGAACTAATCCCAGCCAACACAGGGTGCAAGGCAGGAAACAAACCCCGGGCAGGGCGCGCATACACACACCAAGCACACACTAGGGACAATTTAGAATCACTAATCCACCTAACCTGCATGTCTTTGGACTGTGGGAGGAAACCCACACAGACAAGGGGAGAACATGCAAACTCCATGCAGGGATGACCCGGGAAGCGAACCCGTGTCTCCTAACTGCGAGGCAGCAGTGCTACCCACTGCGCCACCCTATATGTAAAATAAGATAAAATAAAAAAGTATTAATTGTCATTATCTCATTGTTCTCTTTGCAATATACCGGGTACAAATGGTACAGAATGTATTTGTTAAATGGGCCAGCAGAGTCAAAACAAGCTCTTACAGAAATAATAAAATACACAGGGATACTTTTTTTTTCTGCTGCTCAAAATCTAAATATTTCTCCAAAATGCTGCTGCATAGCTACATATACAAACCATTGAATTAACTCAACAAAGTATGACCAAGCTTAAAAAAACAAAATCACTGATCCTGTCTCATTATGGCTGCTTCAAAAGTTAGTGCAATAGTCAATGTTTTCTACAAGTGACCTGAAATTTCCCTTGCAGCTCACCCATAGCACACCCAGATTGCCCTAATGTCAGTACCACCCAGCTGCTGCTTATTCAACTACAGAACATGAGGCCCTCAATTCCTACTGTGGAGATTGGGGTTTGGAGAAACTGCTGGTGCTGCCACCTTGTGGATGCAACTGCATAAAACACTTCCATATGTGACTGTCAAGAAAAAAAAAAAAAAAAAGACTAAAATATTGCTGAACACAGATGAAAAGAAATGATCCAGAAATGATTTATCTGAATCAGTCAATGGCATGTTTTAGTCAGATTGTGTTCATTTTCCTTTTCTGTGTCTACTGTGTTTATTGTAAAGTGTTATTTTTCTTTGTTTATTGTACTAATGTCAGTCATCGTCCAACCCACTATATCCTAATACAGGGTCTGCTGGAGCCAATGCCAGCCATCACAGGGCGCAAGGCAGGAACAAACCCCGGGCAGAGCGCCAGCCCACTGCAGTGTATTAATGTGTTTTTGTTACTATTATTCAGTTTTTTTCTCTTACTATGTATTATCTGCTCTCCTTAGTTCCTTGTGTTTTGTGGGTGGAATCCCAAGAGGTGACACCACGCTGATATTACTGCTGAAGGACCAGCCTCAGCCTGTATATTTAAATCTGGGAGTCATGGAGTGTAATCTATATAAAAAGAGGTATGAGACCTCCAACAGCCTTCTCAGGCCAGGCCAGGTCTCCTATCCCTGCCTAGCTTAGGCCTCACTCAGTCAACTTGATTTGAGTTGGTAAGTCCTGTCCCAATAACAGCGGGTACAAGAAAGTCTAAATGAGAGACCAGTCCATCGTAGGACAAAGTCACAACCAATCATGTCCGTATAACCTTTCACTGAGGTCATTTTCACTACCGCGTCCTTTGTGTGAACGTCAACTTTCAAATCACCAGTCAGGATGAAACTAGAGAACCTTCAGATGTATTAACAAAGAAAGTGGAATGGGATGTATTTTCTTTATCCTGTAAACTGAAAGGAGTGCTAAGAAATTGTCCATCTTTGTTTATCATTAAATATTTCTACCCAATCAAGACTAGACTTTTCATTGCAAGTTCTAATTTGTATTAGTATGGATTTTTTTATGTTGTTTAAAATGAATGCTTTTCAGGCATGATATCAATCTGCAGCCTTCTTTTAATAACTTCTTGTTGGTTATTTGATTTTAATATCTTTTTATGTATTTTATACACCATTACAGCTTAGACATGGAAATTCAGAATAAAAATCTATGTGTTTGTGTTCAATCAATTCAAGTTCTGGCTGATTATAAAATAATCACAAAATACCCATTTCTATTAGAATTACCTCTTCTACATGGTTCTGATTTGTTGTTCATAGATTGCATAATGACACACAATGCACTTCCATCTATTCTCTTTGAGCACTCACCCTTTCTAGTACTGGGCCACATTAACGTAATTAGTGCAGACGGGTTCACTGTGGCAGCATTGGGCGCAGGCCAGTCCGCCAGAGGGCACACTGCCATACCTGCTCACAAGAGGCCAGTTTATAGCCTAACCTGCATGCTTTCTGGAGGACCCAGAGAGAAACAAAGTTGAAGTGAGATATCCGCTTTTTGTAAAACTCCTGACTTCTCCAGAAATGCCTCCATGATAATGTTAGAATTTTCATTTTGAGATAACACATGCAGCCAGTTTGGGAGCACAATTTCTCTTATTTATTAAGATCAAATGGAGTAATGTTACCAGATCTATGCCAGCTGACAAATTGGGAGGATGACATAAATACTCCACCCAAGAATTATTATTTTTTTTTATGTTACTTACCCCATGTACTTTGTAGTGTTGGCTGAAAAAGAAAAAGCAATGTCATGGTTTCATGCAGAACGGACAGAAAGAAGTTCATAACAGAACTTTCTTGGTGGCCAGTGCTATACAACAGCAAACAAAATGTCCATGAAAAAAAGAAAAGAAAACTCTCATTACTTGTGTCACATAATTCACGTGTCTGTTATCCAGTTACTTGATCAAAAATTGCAAAACATATGCTTATATTCCGTACAATATTGAAAAATAGTCACTTATTATCGATGCTTACATAAACAATGAACCCAAAGCCTCATGGGAGTGACTTTTCAATGAAGAACCACCTCTCCTCATCATCTGTTGGTCAAGAGTCCTGCCTTAAATTCAAAAGGTCATTCCAATAAGTCTTTAGATTTCCTGTTTATAATGTGTGCTGATAATCTTGGAAATAACTATTTAACAATATTTGTTTTGCCTGTTTTGAACATCAGACTTGTGGATTATGTGACATGAGTAAATTTTTTCTTTTTTTTTTCCCGTGGATATTTTTCATATTGTTCACATGCAATGTCCACCATTGAGTTTTGTTATGTCATAAATTCTTTCTCTCCATTCTCCATGAAAATATGAGATTAAAATATGGTTTCCACCACCACTACAAAGTACAAGGAGTAAGTAACATATTAAAAAAAAATCATTTTTAGGTGGAGCATTCATTTAATTAAATGGCTGCAAGTGACTTACGGGATTATTTTAATGTATTTTGTTTTATCTCTAGCCATTGATGGAATGAGTAACTACAATACAATACAATACAATACAGTTTATTTTTGTATAGCCCAAAATCACACAGGAAGTGACGCAATGGGCTTTAACAGGCCCTGCCTCTTGACAGCCCCCCAGCCTTGACTCTCTGAGAAGACAAGGAAAAACTCTCAAAAAAACCTTGTAGGGAAAAATGGAAGAAACCTTGGGAAACACAGTTCAAAAAGAGACCCCTTTCCAGGTAGGTTGGGCGTGCAGTGGGTGTCAAAAGAAGGGGTTCAATACAAGTATACAGAACAGAACAAATCCTTAATACAGCATAATAATAAAAATTTTAGAAGTACAGAGCAGAATTTAACAGTAGATGATATCACATAATAAGATTTGGATATTTTTAGAGTCCTGGAGACCTCATCCGTCAAGCTGCCTCCCCATTTGGCCATTCCACGGCTGAAATGTTGCTCGGCCAGCCAATCCGATGAAAGGAACCCTCTTTCGCCTGATGCCTATGATCCTCCATCAGGGATGACTTTACCATAGGCAGGGAAACAACTTGGCAGGTGGGCCGTGGCACCAATTGCCACATTTGAGTACCGAGAACAGAAACAGAATAGGTGAGGGTTAGTAACAAATTATAATAATCATGTTACTTATGTTTTAGTGCTAATGACTAACAACAGAGATGCAGTCTGTACAGTTAATCAGCAGCTCTAGTCAGGATATGCTAAACTGAAGTAGTGAGTCTTCAGCCGGGATTTAAAGGCTGGGACCGAAGGGGCATCTCTTATAGAAGCAGGAAGACCATTCCACAGTTTAGGGGCCCTGTAACTAAAAGCTCGACCTCCCACTGTTATTTTATTATTCCTTGGAATCATAAGCAGACCGGCATCTTGAGATCTTAATGTGCGCTCAGGTTTGTAAGTCATGATAAGTTCAGACAAGTAAGCCGGACCTTGGCCATTTAATGCTTTATATGTTAAAAGGAGGATTTTGAAATCTGCCCTAAACTTAACCGGGAACCAGTGTAAGGATTTAAGAACTGGAGTTATGTGTTCGTATTTTCTTGTTCTTGTAATAATTCTTGCAGCAGCATTTTGGATTAACTGGAGGCTGTATAAAGAACAGTTTGAACAGCCAGTGAACACCGCATTACAGTAGTCAATCCTACTAGAGATAAATGCATGAATTAATTTCTCACAATCCTGTTTATTTAGAAAGCGCCTTAATTTCCTAACATTTTTAAGATGGAAGAAACATGTTTTGGACAATTTTGTAATATGTGCTTTAAATGACATGCTAGAATCAAAGATAACTCCTAGATTGCGGGCTGAGTCAGTAAAATTAATTGGGATTCCAACTGAGTTAAATGATGACAAAATATTGCTGTGACTACAAGATCATGAATGCATGCCAATACCTCCACAGCAAAGAAGTCGGTCAGATTCTCTTCCACTGAGTTACCGGCATGGATTTTCATGATTCTAAAGTCATAGGTACAGACCAGCAAAACAAATAAAATACAAAGGTGAGCAGCACTCTGCATGATGTTTGATGCTGTTGTCACACTCATGTGCTTCGGAGGCAGTCAATGGGCTTTACTGGGTGTAAAATGGTGAGTCAGGGGTTGACGCTGAGCACTAACGCCTTTTCTCCTTCCTCTGCAGATCACCAGAAGACAAGAAGACCTAAGCCGTAACCAGCTTCCTCATTCCTCTCTAGACCACGCCCTCCTCCTGACCTCACTTCCGCCTCCTACGTCTTGGATCCACCTCTTCCTTTCCACCGCCTATAAAGACCCAACCTCCACCCTTTTGTCTCAGTCCTGTTTTGGACACAGTCTCTTGTTACTACTCGCTTTCACTGCAATATACAGGGTGGATCCCCAAACCTTCTTTTGTCTTTGTGTTCTTGTATCACACTGTAGAAATGCATTGCTGGGCAAGAAAAATTATGTATACATTCCGCAGTGATTTGTACCGTGTAATAACACTTGTCTGTATAATTTGTGCTAAAGCAAAGTTTATTTGTCAGTGTCTTCAGTATAACTTCATGACTGTAATGTTATCTTCTGTAAGGAAACTGATTAGTCCATGTGTGAGTACCACCCACCTGACACCACACATCTGATGCCTTGGTCTGTCTTGATACACGCCAGATCATTGTGTTCCCTATCTGGTGTCATCATTTGACATGACACAGAACTACAGACTTAAATGCTACAAAAATTGTGAACCTTAGGAAAATATATTATCTCTGTTTTGCCTAAAGTGAAACAACAATACATTCAATTTAGAATCAAACAACCTTCAGATGATAAAGAACAACCTAAAATAACATGGAAGGAACATGCCGACTACACACCGTGTATTTTTCAAACAGAGGAGTCTGGAGTGGTGCAGTAGCAGCGCTAACCACTATGCATCCAGGTGTGTCCATGGCAGTATGAGGCTGGAAAAGCATTGAAGCAACACATCTATTAATTTCACACCATGACTCTGGGCTTCTGTGAAACGGGGCATCATACCCAGGCCAATTTTGCAGAGAGGGGTCATCCTCTGTGAGGTTCTTTTCTAGCATTTGGATGGAGAGCATATTTGGCCAGAGATGTCGGCCATTTTTGCAGTGAGGGGTCAACCTCTGTGATTTTCTTTTCTACCATTTGGATGGAGAGCATGTTTGGCCAGAAACGTTGGCCATTTTTG